>VXBJ01004952.1:235645-332684 GCA_013400055.1 Nycticryphes semicollaris
GGCGGCGCAGGCGGCCCGACGACGGAAGATGGAGGCAGCCGGTGCCCGCCCCGCCCCGCCCCGCCCCGGTGACGGGCGGGCGGGTGAACGTGAGGCAGCAGCGCGCCCTGGCGGCGGGAAGGCTCCACGCGTGTTGGGTTGTGAGGGGGAGGCCTTGGCCTTGGAGCTCTCCCTGCTTGGAGCCTGCTCCCTCACACCGGCCGTGCTGCCGGCGGCTACGGCCTGTGCGCGCCCTGTTTTATGTTACAATATTTGATTATAAGTTTCTCTCATTTTGTCTCCTTCTTATTGAGAATTTCTAATTTGCCCGCAGACTGTTGTGACCCTACCCCCTCAAAAAAAACCAAAAACAAAAAAACCCAAAAACCTGGAAGATAAATTTCAGAAAAAATTGGGAGAAACTGGCCAAACTTGGTTAGATCTACAATTAATAAAGGAGTTACACAAGGAGAAAGCAGCTATGGAGAAAGAGCTGGAAGATGTAAGTTTATCATCAATACACGTTTGCAATATTTAATTAAAAAGCAACTTTTCTGTCTGCATGGCAGCGTAGAAGTTTGGGAGGGGGGGGGAGAAAAGACATGGCCTGTCTACTGGATTGTTTTCTTTACAGAGTGAGGAAAAGCACTAGGTTGATAAAATGCAAATTCTGAAGCCAGAACTCCCTTTAGTAATGGTCCGGTACTGCAGAGTTGTTGGGTTTTTTGCACAGTAACATGGAATCATACAAAAGTGGACTAGAGCATCTAGTACACACTTGAAAGATATGCATGGAGGAAGTATATAGTGACTATATAAAGACTTCTATGACTGTAAGCAGGATAAGTCTGACTGATTTCTCAGTACTCAGCTCAGTTAGGATGTGAAGGCTGATATTGTATCATCTTTTGGACCACATAAGCTATTTAGAATATAAAACTCGGGACTGTCATTAAGCATGTATACAGCACATGACCTATTTTTTTAAGGTTATTACAGTGGAAGTAAGAAACATACAATTAAATGATTCATCCATCAGCTCTTATGGTTATAATTTGTGCATGAATTTCACTCCTTTCATCAATATTTGCAAATATGCAAGAACACACCTGAAGCTGTAGAGTATGAAAGCTTGACGAATGGAATACAGACAGTTCATTTTAAGTTGACTTATGATTAAACTTAGATTTTTTTTTGATATGTTTCTCCTTATTCTCTTTTAGTTGAAATGGTTTTGCCACAAAATGCAGAATTCCATAGTGAACTGAACTCATGTTCAATTCACAGGGCTGATTTCAGATAGTGCATCGCAACAGCTCAGATGCCCTGGAATTTCTTGCTTGCTGTTTGCTTTAGAAAACAAGTTTGTTGTGGGATTAGAAAGGTGGCTGAGCGTAAATCACCATTAGATGAGGATTGCTTTGCTCTTGTTTCTTCCTCCCAGGAAACGCAACAGAGTTTTGGCTACTTCAGTCCAGCTCCTGACGATAGTAAAGAAGAAAGCAAAATTGGGTAAGAAGCTAAATTATACCACAGTATCTAACATCTCCTCAGTCCTGGTTATATATAAATGGATGCAATTGTCTCTCTGTCGTCTCTCTCACTTTAGAATGCTTTGGTTTGTCTGAAGATCTATATTAGTGTTTCAAATAAATATATGTGTGACAGGAAAGAGGAAATTTTTAGTTATTCTGAGATCTCCAGTCATATTAATCTTTTAGTGGCACATGTTTAGACTTGGCTCTCATGAAAAAAACCCAAAACAATTGATCTCATGCCCCCTTAAAAGTCTCCTCTTTCAGGAGGGTTCTCTTGTGGAAAGCCATGATCATACAAGGAGATGCTCTTTCAGCCATCACAAGGAGTTTTGATTAAAAGGCAAAATCTATAACTTTGAGTCTGTGTTCAGTGTAGAGTTGCTTAGACAGAATGGACCAGGATGAAGATTCATATGCCTGATTTTCAGATACAGACTTGGATACAACTATACAGCTAATTATAATATTCCAAGGCAAGCAATATCAACTTGCCCTGGAAGAATAAGTAGGGAGGGGTTCTGGCATGCCATTACAGAGTGTAATGTCAGACATGAGGCATTCAAGCACACAAAAGAAAATGTAATACTCAGACATCAAATGAGCAGATAAAGTTCATAAGCAGGAGCCCTGGAAGGATTTATATGGAAAAATGCAAGACAGCTCCTTTGGAGAGGCAGACTGCCACATCCAGAAACAGGAGTGGAAGTGAGTTGTAGCCTTTTTCTGCATATGGAGAGAAAACAAACAGAAGTAGAAGTCACAGGGCCCATTTCACAGAAGTGGTTAAACTATTGTAACATAATTTTTGGACTTAAGAGTACAAAAAAGCTTTGAGAATCTAGACTGCAGTGTCGTCCAGACAAATTATTTTTAATAGGGGACGGACAGAGGGTTGGCAAAGGGCATTTTAATAGAGTCTAAAAAAAATTTGTTATGAGAAATTTTAGATTTAGGTTATACTTTTGTATAATGTAAAAGATATATTCCTTAGCTTATTTTTATAGTGAATGTTGAAATAAAAAGGAGAATAAACAAGTGGGTAGAAAGTAACAGCAGTGAGATGAGACAGGTACATCCTGATCAGTCAGCATCTGCAGCTTGATCTAAAAAGGCATTTCATTAGCTAAGAAACACAAATACGTAAGTTGTATTTCTAGTACAATTATTTAAAACTATCTATTTAAAAAATGCTGTTGGAAGTCCAGATAATCACAAAAGATGTATGCACATAAATGAAATGATTATAAAAGCACTTAGAGCTGGTCTGGAGAAAGTGCAGGGGTATTTCCTGCATTTTTTCAAGGAGCAGGTAGGCTTGGTAATAAAGATGGCTTTTGTTACAGGAGAAGCTGGATTTTAGAACTTCTAAAAGAAAGATATAATGGGCTTCAGTAACACAACAGAAAAGTCTGAATAGCAATGCTCATTAGGAAGAAAATTAAGGTGTTTTGAAAGTGAATGTCTGTAGACAATATTAGAGACTTAATTAGTATTCCTTTCCAAGGTGCATGAATGAATGCCAATGTCTTAATGGTGATTTACCTAGAGTACTTTACCTTTGCAGCACAGAAAATGCTTCTCCTAACCTAATACTCGTTACACAGCAGGCCAAATTATCAGATTTATCATCTTCTGCTGTAATCCTGTAACGTTCAGATGTTACCACCACAGAAAGAGCAAGGCAGCTGGATGTGTTGGCACGAAAAACAACCACAGCAATTACTGACTCATCTGCACTTTTCATTTTGGAAGTTACCTTGTGAGCAAAGCTCAAGATTCTAAATCCCCTGTCTGCTACACTATTTCTTTGCCTACCTGTTTGAAATCCATCAGAAATACAGTTATTTTCCTCCTTGAAATTAAGATTTTATTCTTTCCCAAGCCAGGAGCTTGGATGACACTGTACAAGGCAGTAGTGTTGCAAGTGGATTTGGACTAGCGGTTAGAACTCCCTATATATGTGTTGCTATAATTTGATGAAGATACATTTTCTGTTTGTATTAAAGTCTGTGATCAAATGATGTGTATGCAGAAACAGAAACATTCCTTGAAATGCGAGATGAGGAAATTGATACAGAGGTCCTTGAGATACCGTAAAAGGAATTGTATACAGGGGTTACAGGAGTTGCAGACCGGCCCCTGCATTCCCCTCTAAAGGGGAATATATAAAATGCCTTACCAAGGAACAGGCATATTCTGCAGAAAGGTATTAGCATCTTTTTAATTTGTAATCAAATTGCAAGGTGAGATTTTCCCTCTAGAGTATAGCAAAAAAAAAAAAAAAAATACAAACATTAGTGAATCCCCAGTAATTGCACTAATACATAACTGTCTGGTACAAGGCATCTTTACCAGAAGGCAGGTTACAAAGTGTTCACATTCAGATTGTTTAATTAAAGCAAGTAATGGTTACAATCATTAGAATAATATTATTTTCAATGGGTGCTTGAATGAGTTCCTGCAGATTTCTCATGGCTTCATGATCTTCCAGAACCAGGAATAAAAATACAGGCTCTCCAGCTCCAAATGCTCAGTTTCTTAAAAACAGGATATACCAAGTATTATCCTTCTCTAGTTATGGGACCTGCAGTCCCTAGTGAACACGACAAGAGCAAATGTGACAAGGAGTCAATCAATCAACACACAAAATAGAGCTATAGTCAGGAAAATAAACAAACAGAACACGCCTGGCTGCTTTGTGATTAAAAAGCGTGTTCTTTCCTCCTGCTGACCCAGTCATTTACTCTCTCTTCCACCCATACCCACATGACTTGGTCATGTGAAGACACATTTGCGTGCTTATGTTGCTGCTTCCACAGTTTCATTACGTTACAGGACCTGTAGGCACATGAAAAGGCACCAGACAACTTTCAGGTATAACGGAATTGACAGCCAGCTGGAGAATACAAACCATGGGCACAACAGGAACAGAAGTTTTCAAGCTGTCAGAGGCACAGCGAAGGTCCCTGTGCCACACAGGAGTTTCTTTCATCCTCAGACAAGCAATCAAATATGCTTTCCTGAAAAATCCTTAGAACGCTGTTTCCCAAGTGTTTTGGGAAACTGCTCAACAGATGAAAGAGTGACATTTTCAACCCCCAAGCTTGCTGTCTTCATTGTATGTAAAGTCACTTCTGCGAGACACCCAAGGTGTCCCAGTTATGTCACTCAGAATGAGTACTCAAAATCTTAAGGTGTAAGATAAAGAGGTAAAGAAAACTGCTACGAGATGTAGCCAGGAGTGAGTCACTAAGGCTAAAGATGTTGTAGTGGAAACCAGAGTAACGTTCAAATTCACAGGGTCTGAAAAGAAACACAAATTATGACCAATCTCACCGTCTGCTCTTTCAATTCGTTAAGGTTGTTTCCTCTGCGATAGGTTATAGGAAAAAACTGGAGTTAAGCTAGCCAAGAAACACTGACAGCAACAGAAAACTCAGACTGTGTGTTACATGAGCCTGCCTGATCTGCACAGAAATGGAGGTCCTTGAGAAAATGGAGCTTTTTATTTACTCCCAAGGAAATGATGATAGTCAGGACAAAGCTGGAAAGTGCAGCATAGAAGGAGAAGGGCACCAGGAACAGCGTCTGTAAAGGCTGATTTAGTTTCCCATAGTTGGCATAACCACAGCAGGCTTGGTAACGGTGGCATCTTCCTCTTTCCATTGAGAAATTATAGTCTTCAGCTGTGTGTAGAACTGCACTCCCTGGAAGAAAGGAGAGACACAAGGATCAGAAGTTTGGCCTTCAGAATTCTTGAGGTGTATCACGTAGTTTTTGCTGTATCTACAGAGGGTTGAGTTTTCCTCTGCGGGAACAATTCCTGTCAGCCTGTTCTTTTTACCAGTTCCCCAAAGATTCTGGTTCTGTGAGTAAGCTTGCTACTTAGTTCTTCCCTCCTTGTCAAATCTCTTTAAAAAAAAGACTTGCTTTTTTATATTAAAGGGAAAAAAAAAGAGGAATTTGCTATTGTAATGTGCATTATACCAGCTCTTCAGTTTCCTGGCCGAGTCAACTTCAGTGTCTCCTTATTAATGAAATCTGACAACTATCTTCCCCTTGCCATTTATAATGTGATTTATCACAATCTAACCCAACAGAGTACTCTGAATCAGTAAGTTACCTGCTTGCCATAGAAATTGGTATCTCCTCTGAAAGAAGCTCGAGAGCCAGTGAAAGAGAACATGGGCAGAGGTACGGGGATTGGAACGTTGACACCCACCTAAACCAAAGGAAAGTTGTCACACTAATCATATAAAGTAATGGATTGCAGAACACTCTCCAAAAGCTACTGTATTTTGTTTCTTTAAATCTGAGGCTGGGTACTGTTGGCTGAGTGATCAGTCACTACAGCTGGATGGCTACTCACTGTAAATGGTGAGTACTGATAGCAACAATTCCAGCCTGAACGTACCTGACCCACATCTACTAAGTGAGAATATTTCCGAGCTGTGGCTCCATTGGTGGTGAAGATTGCAGTTCCATTTCCATAGGGGTTATTGTTCACCATCTCAATGGCATCATCCAAAGTGTCTGCTTCCAGAACCACTAATACAGGCCCAAAGATTTCCTCCTTGTAGCAAGTCATGTTTGGCTGTCAAGATAAACAGCAGAAAAACCAGCTTGTATATAGGATATAATAAACAGGATATAACAAAAATATCTAAGGAAATGGGATATAATAAACACACATGCTGATAACGCTCAGGATATTCCTAGGATCACCTATCATACTGCATTGCCACAGGCCATCCTTCAGTCCTTCTTGCCTGTTCACCATTTCCCGTGCCCTGCCCTCTATCTAGTCCACTAAAGAAGGTTCCACTTTTCACCTCCAGAGCGCTTTCTGCTTTTACTGCCTCCCTAACCTCACTTACAGGTCTACTCTGACCAACCTCATTAAAACCGGGATTAATTCAGGATAGTTTACTTCAGTCCTTGCTGACAAAGTGACTAGATCCTGCTATCCTCTCCAGTTCGGTGTCTAGGATATATGTCGGTTAATTAGCAACACCTGACAATTAAAACACCAGTTGGAGAGCACTTTAATCACTAATGGCTAATACAGCGAACTACAAAACATTCATTTGACAAGTTGCAAGTTTTACACTGCTTACCATAGTACTAACCGCTGTATAAGAAAACTAAGAATCACAAATCTCAGTGAAACTTTTACTTTTGAATACCTAACTATTTATGACACAACACGGTAAAGCAAAATATTTTAAATACTTAAGGAAATCATACCAGCTAATTGTATAAACCTAAAAGAATGAATTTAGGTATGAAAACTCACATGGATGTGTACCTGGTGAAGAATATTCCCCCACAGTAGTGTCCATCTCTTGCACACCATGCATTAAATTGAGAGGTTGAGTCAACAAGCTTGTGAATATATTCAACAACGAACAGATTTTGTATATTATCCTATATTATTCTTGTGAAGATTTCCACAAATACTTAACCTGCAAGTCCTTAAATTGCAAACTGCAGGAATGTATAATGGAAGAAGGAAAATTCCAGGTTTGGCTCTTCATCACAATCTTCCTTAAGCATCAAATAAGGCCATTACTACAGACAGTACACTGTGCTCGATGGACATTTAACACAGTACAAACTGCCTTCTTTTCATTGCTGCATTCCATTCAAGTTAAGATCATTAATCTCCTTCAGAGTACGTTGCACAACTGCAAACTCTTTTATTGCCTCCACAACAGTGTTACAAGCAGCACCTCACTGGAATTGTGCAAGGGAAGGCTGTGGCATTCATGGGCTTTCTGCCTGGTGAATGTTGATTACTGACTGAGTGGGGTAACCCATTTTTCAACCAATTCTGCAACGTACAGCATCAAGCACTAGTTTTGGTCATCTTACCTTGACCTTGGCAAGGATCGTTGGTCCAACAAAATTGCCATTTTCATAGCCCTTCACTTTGATATTACGTCCATCCAGAAGAAGGCTGGCACCTTCTTTTACTCCTTTCTCAATCAGATGGCAAACCCGTTCCTTAGCCTGAGGACTGATTAGAGGCCCTAGATCTGCTCCAGGCTGGTCTCCTGTGAAAAGGCAAAGACATCAAGTTTTTAACCCTAACAGCTTCCTCTTCACAGGCATCATGGAGATGGCAGGAAAAATCTGAAAATCCTGATGTTTCTGAGACACAGAACAAGGATTTGCAACATTAATGAACAGGAGTAATAGCCACAACTCTCAGAATCAAGAAACAAGAAAGATTAAGCATAATTTTAGATCACCAAGAAGCCAAAGTTCAACATCTGATTCTTCTCAGAGAGGAAACTTTTCACCTTTGCAGGACTTTATTGAACATAAACAAAAGATAATTCTCCAAGAATTAATAAATAACAATCTAGTTTTTTCCAAAGTATGTTTCCATTTTTCCGTTTTATTGCATACTTTCTATAAATTGGAAGGATCTCCAAGTGACATTGCTATATCAATGGTAGGTTTGAGTTAAACATAGGACATAACCTCAAAGCTCTAGTTAAAACAAGACCCATCCTGTAAACCTTGCATCACGGCCGCACTGCCAAGCCTTCCTACATATTCCTAACTCCACCTCTAGGGCTGTATTTCCCAATCCAGGTAATCTGCACACTCCTACCCATAACACAGCAAACCTATTGTGCCAAAATAACTCCAAGGGACACACTGTTGTATGGCAGATACCACCTTGAACACTACAGTTGTACAGAAGTTAAATAACTCGTAAGAAATTATCATGGTCCATACCTGCATTTACACGTAGATTTTTGGCTCGGTCCACAAGCTCTGGCAGCCATTTCTGAGCTTCTCCCACTAGAATTGCTGTAGACAGGGCCATGCAGCGTTGGCCAGCTGCTCCAAAAGCAGCTCCAACCAGCTGGTTCAAGGTGTTCTCTTTATTGGCATCAGGCATCACCACACCGTGGTTCTTGGCTCCCTGAAATATAACACACACACGTAGTGTCTCATTATTAACCACCCCAGCCCACCTCTCCTCTAGCTCTCTGGCAACATGTTCATATAGTAGCTATGACTCTGCTACCAGAAGGCTGGTAAGAAGGGCAGCCTCCTCACTTAACTATCGGTAGCAAAGTCAGCCTCTGCTGCTGAGTGGTGTGGTCTCTCTTAACATTCACAGGAGACAGAGGCAGTCTATGTGCTGATGTGTGCTCCATTCAGAGGCATTACCATGTTGGCCTGGACTCTCTTGCCATTCCGGGATCCTCTCTCATAGATGTACTCGCCAGCCTGATTAGATCCCACAAAGCTGATTGCTCTGATATCCGGATGGTCACAAATGAAATTCACAGCTTCAAACAGGAAATAATACATTATATACTGCAGTGCGTAAATGCTTCCCTCCGTCCCCATCCCCACAGTGCTAAATCTATGGATCTTTCTTCTTATCAAAATTCCTGCCTCTATGCTTCCTACATTTGAGTTCCCCTACCGTCTGTCCATGCATCTCTCCACTAACTTCTCAGCATGTGTAGTCCTGCCCCTGTGCTCATACACCCGGTTCTCTGCTAGCTCTTCATGCTCTGGGCATCTCACAAGTGGCCCGAGTGATGGTGAAGCAAAGTGACAGTTTGTCTCTTGTCCTTCCGAGGGTATTTGTGTGCTATGGAAAACATCACATTAGAAGCTAAAATACTGGCATCCACTCCATATTCAGTCAGATATTTAAGTCTTGTTTAGGCTTTGTTGTGGAATCACAATGATTTATCTACTTATTTCAGTTGGAGCTTAGGTGACTAAATAAAATTTGAGTACTGATGTTCCTTGGGAACTCTGAGCCCAGCCCCCAACTCTGTCTATCATATGTCCTGAAAGATTTGGTGCAAGATGTCAGCAAATCTCCCAGTCACCTCCCCTCCATCAAGAGGAGTGAAGCATCTGTCCAAAACCATCTAACAGCAATAGTATCAGACTCTCCAGCTTCATTAGTACCTCCACTGAACACACACCACAACTTTTACACCCTCCAGCCATATCCCAAGGGCTGTTATTACCTTCATGCTGTCCATGGATGATATTCAGGGTTCCATCAGGGGCACCAGCATCCTGAAACAGCTTGGCAAGGAACATGAGTGCTCCTGGTACACGCTCAGATGGTTTCATTAAGAAGGTGTTTCCACATACCATAGCCATGGGGAACATCCAAAGAGGAATCATGGCTGGGAAATTGAATGGTGCAATTCCAGCGCACACACCGAGAGGCAGCCGGTAGGTGTAAGTGTCCATGTCTTTAGTGATGGAGGGCATGGTCTCTCCCAGTATGAGGGATGTCACACTGCAGGCATGTTCAACCACCTCTGCAGCAGAAAGGGCAATACGCCACTGGATGATCCGTTAACAACCAGTCCCCAAACTCCCTTCACTTAAGTCTTTCTTCCTCTTTTCCTACAGCTTAAAACTCAGTGTGCTCCAGAAAATACCTTTGTTCTGCCAATAGGCTCATTGAGAATGCATTCTCTCTTGAGTGCATTTTATGTCACTGTGATAGGAACACAGACACAACACCCCCAGTAGAAGCAAAGGTATAGTATTACTGTACCACCTAGGCCTCAACCTTAGGTATCTGAGAGCAAGTGAGAAGATCTTATCCCTTTACAGCAATTTGTAGTCACTCTGAGGAAAAGGAAGGATCTAAAAACTTGGAAGTAATTTTGCGTAACTCAGTCTAAGGGAACTTTCCAGGTTAGAGCTATAATCGCCCCTTTCCTTTCAGAAGGAGGCTGTGAAGGGAGCCTCACGTACAAACTCCCAGAGCAATCAGTTGCTCAGAAAACCTCCTCCCTTCCTATAGGTTTCTTGCCTTCCTATAGGACCCTTTTTTAACAGGGGGAGCTGGCAGCTTACGGAGGCCTCGGAACACATCTCCCTCAGCATCAGCCAGGGTCTTCCCTTGCTCAAAGGTGATGAGTTTTGAAATTTCTTTCTGAAAATGGAAAAGATGAAGTTTATGAACATTAGAAAAGTGCCTGTCCATCAACAGAGTGCAGAGATAAGAGAGTTTAAAAGAGGGGTGAAAGTCACAATGAAGACTGAGTAGAACCTGGGAAAGTCTACACTGATTTGCTCTTTGTACGTAAGAAGCCAATAAGGCACATAGGTGACATTGTAGAAAAGTCAACCGTGGTTGGCTTATATTCTACAGCTTTCATGTGTCACATCATAGACACACAGAAGAAGCAATCTGGTGTATCTGAAGTCACAGTAACATTCTTGTCCCACTTATCTTTGCCAACTGACGTTCTGCATCAAGGCTGAAAGATTCTCTCATGGTCTTTTGGTAAAAGAACAAATGCAGACTAATATTGCCTAAGAAGCACTGCCTCCCTGTCCCCATTTGCTTGGAGAGTGCTTTGCTACACCTCTCAATGACAGCATCTCAGTCAGCTCCTCAATCATAGCAACAAAGGTTCATCGATGGCGAGAACACAGTAAACCCTGAGCCTCTCAATTTAATTCCTAGAGTCAACTGCGATGCATTCAGCAACAGCCATCACACACAGCCGTGGTGTCTCACCAGATTGTCTTTGATGAGTTGTTGATAACGCAGGAAGATTTGCTGGCGACTCAAAACAGATGTTTCTGACCAGTTCCAAAAAGCCTTCTTGCAAGAAGCCACAGCTGCCTCCATCTCACTGGCTGTGGCTTTTGGTACACGGCCAACCACTTCATTTGTGGCCTGAAGGAAAAAGCAAACTGCATCAAAACTCAACTTTTTCCAGCTGTCCCTGACAACCATTCAACAGTCCTTTCACACCCAATACCTAATATCCTTGTTCTACAAGGAGCTGTACTTCTGAGGGGAGAGCACAAAAAATGGTTCCTTCCTTAGTGCACACAAAAGGCCTGGGCTACAACTGGAATAGTTCTGAAAACCTGCACTCTACATATCTCAAATGAAGCACCGAGAAAACTGCAAATGCTGTGCCCATTTCTAAGTTGGAGTTGAAGTGACTTGTCTATCTTGCAGCTTTTAGAGAGTATAAAAGGCAAAGGTTTGTGTGGACTGTGGTCTTTTCCCTCTGTCTCATCTTGGCTCATCTGTTGTCCTTGTGCATTAAATGAGGCGAAGTTCCTTTGGAAAAAGTAGTACGTGACTGTGCAGTTGGCACTGATGTTAGTTCACCTACATCATACGGCCAAAGTAAGATTTTTACAGGCAATCTTAGTTCTACAGTATTTTAACTTTGAAAGCTTGCCTTTGCCAGTTTAACCTCCTTCTAATGCACTCTTAAAAGTCTACTTTGACATAACAAAAACATCAGGTACATCACTAAGAGAGAAACTACCCAAAAGAAAGATAAGCAAATTAAACATGCACATTGTTTGCCACATAGAGACTAAATGAGCTTCACGAGCTGCTCTGATCACTTCCACAAAGCAAATCACAGTAGGGCTTTACAGAGAAGTTTTAAAAACTATCATCCAAATGCTTACTAGGAGGGGTCAGAATTTTGAGTGCAACCTCATTTTCCATTTGTCTTTGGTGGAGGATTCAGACAAGTACAAGTGCTAATAATTTTGCACTGCATAGCACCTAGCCTCTAAATTCACTGCGAATGTTGTGGCCCACAGATAGAAGCTCTCTGAAAAGAGAGGAACTTCATCTGTCAGGATTTTTTACCTTGGTCTGAGAGTGAAATCGGCTTCTATCGGGACTTGACATTCAGCTGGCACCAAATCACACCTGGTTGGTTTCACATACAGGGTGAAAGGAACCATTCAGAAATTTGACTTACTGATTACAGAGCCTTTCTATAAGCAAAAAATATGTAAGCAGGGTTTAAGCTTCCTTTCTGGAGATCAAGATTTTACTACACAGGGGAGATAAAGGAGGTTATCACTTTCCTAAGACTGACATTTCACGTGAAAAGGAAATTGAGAAGCAATTGCACAGTGATAAATCCATCTTAAGCTCCAAATCTAAGCCTTTCTCAAGAAATGTATGTACTTTCCCCTTTTGTCAAACGCTTGAACAGAGGCACAGATTCTTGTTGCACCGCCGCTATATGAGGTGAGGCTGTTTCACTTACCGGGTTGTGGATATCAATCCATTCAGTAGTTTTGGACTCAACAAACTTCCCATCAATGAAGAGTTTGGTTGTTGGCTGCGGAGGACAAAACACTGGCCAGTGAGAGGTCTTTGTTTCAAGATGTCCAGTCACCAGTGCACTTTATTACATGCAAGCCTCCATCACTTACTGCTACACCCATTACAGAGTCTAGATCCAGTATTTACAGCAAGACCCAGCAAACTGCTTAGGCTGAAAGTTTTCTTGCCTTCTGACCCATTTTTCTCTTACTTTACACCAAAATGGCCAAAATTACTTCTAAAAGCAGTTATAGCAAAAGCACACTGCTGTGCTTATGTTCAGAACTCTTTCAATCTACTCACCCAATGCTCACTAAGTCAGAAAACTGAAAAACTGCAATTCAGAAATGTTCAAATGAAACAGTTAATAATTTACTTTGTGAGAAATCCATGTGCCCAGGGCACACTGTACTACGCCTTTCCTTCCCATCAAGCCACTGAGGAGGTTCATCTCTCCAGCCTATAGCTACAGGCATAAAACTGGACCTTCCATGTTTCCTGCAGCTAAGAGCAATGAACCTGCACCTGCTGAGTTCACACTGATCGTCCTGGCTGGCAGCATGGAGAACAGAACTTTCCACCTCAGATGCAAACGAGAGAAAAGGAAAGTTTGGAATAAGGAGGCAAGTGTAGGGCCAAAGGAAAAGCAGGGATAGAAGCTGTAACTAGCACTGCATAAGCAACAAAACTGTAGAGGCAGGAAAACAGATTGGCGTTGAGAGATATTAGTTGTTTAGCATAAATAAGTTTTCATTAGAATAAGCTACTTGGGATTAGAATATGGTGCAATTCGTGCTGGTTGCACAAATGTATCAGGGAGCAGCGTGAAGAAATTAGGATGTGGAATTGTGAGAGGGAAATGAGGATTGAGATGCTATCCAAGGCATAATGAAGAGAGAGAGATCAGAGGAAGAAGGAGGAAAACAAATGGGGACAGCTGGACAAGCGATGACAATGAAGAAGTGAACAGCAGTGAGAGTTGAGACGAACTGAGAAAGCAGGACTAGGATGAGAAGCGTAAAGCATGACCATTAATGAAAATGCAAGACCTATTGATTTGGGAAGTAACACCAGGAGGTTCCAGATGATTACGTAGCTGGAATTACACTTGGGAAAGAGGCAGAAGTCTGTGCCTACAAAAACAATTCCCTCTAGAACCTGGAAGGAATCAAAAGCAATCTGAGTCCCCAGTTTCCTGACTGTCAGGAGAGGGCTTCTAGTACTGGTCTAAAGAATGACAAACTCCTACTGCGATCAGTCACCCCATTAGCCCAGGTGCCACATATCTGCTGTGGACCTACAAGCTCTAGAGTTTTATGACCCATGTGGACTTCAGTGCAAGGGAATTTATGTTTTTTACAAATTGCTTGAAAGGGATATCTAGAAAAACACAAACATACAAAGGAAAATATTTTAAGGAAGCTGGGAAAGGCTGAATTAAGATTGACTGTACTTTTTCTGTAAGATCATCATCTTTTTTCTGCAGAGAATGAGTCCACTGTGGAAATAAGGACTGTTGTAAAGCAGATTGTTTGAAGAATTGTGATTTAGCTGTTCTGAAGTTGGAGAGTGTGCTGCCAGGGACACCAGAAGAAAACAGGCACTGTAACAGTTAAAAGTTGTTCGATAACTGCCCAGAGGAAATCAGATCCTCTCTCTGACATAAATAGACGTGGCCAGTCCACACAGCTCAAGACAATCTTTTTCCACGTTATCGTTAGTTATGTATTCTATATTCATTTTTGCCAATCTTACTGAAGAGGTATTATACAGGCTGGTGTCTATTTAGCACCATAAGTGCTACTTCAGGAACGTGGAGAGAACAAACTTGGAGATGATGGAGGCATGGCCCTTGGGGGCACCTGTTGGGCCAGGCACCTGTTGGGCCAGGCAGGGCTCGCTGTGAGAGACAACGTGGAGGGATCCCGGGAGGGAGCAGAGCAGCCCGGACTCAAACCGATTTGACATTGCACTTGGTTTTCCTCCCCTATAGTGGCGCAGGCCGGGGGCCCTCCGCGCCCCGGCCACGGGCGGTCCCGAATGTTTGTCCCAGAAATACCGACCCGGAGCCACGGGGAAGGCAGCGGGACTATGCCAGGATGGCAGAAAGGACCTTATAAGAGCAGACCCCAAGGAATCTTTTGGGTGGCGGCAGCAGCGCCCGGCGCTTTCCCGCGCTCTCCCCCCGCCTCTCCACCCCGCGGCCTCCCCCACTCCGCGGGACGGGCACTCACCACCGAGGAAGAGGAGAAGGAGGCGGCGGCTGAAGCGATCCAGGGGGCACCATCTCTCCGCGCCAGCTGGATAGGAGGGGAAGCACAGACCAGCCCGGTTCCACAGGGCTCCCAAGCGTCCCCTCCCCTCTACGGGCCTGGCTGTCACCCACCCCCCTGCCATCGCCTACTCCTCGGTCGGGACCGCCCCACCCAGGGGCCCCGAGGCCAGGTGGGCCGCGACCCCGCCNCCCCTCCTGCTCCCCGAGCCGCGGGAGCCGCCGCCTCACCCTCAGCACCACACGCCGCCGCCCGCTCCAGGCGCCACGAGCCACCGCCGCCGCTGCCATCCCAGCTGAGGGTCGCCTCACCACAGCACCCGACAGCACCCCTCGCTCCGCCCTCGCCCTCCAGAGGCCCCGCCCCCTCTCTCTCATTGGCTCTCCGCCCACCGGCCTCGCCCGCTTAGCACCCCGCCTCCGGCGGGGCTCCGGCGGCTGACTGCCAATCGCCATCAGCGATCCTCTCGCCCCAGCCCCTACGTCCCCACCGCCCCCCGTGCCGGGCCGTGGATTGGCTGTGCTAGAGAAGCCGCCCACTGGCCGTCAAGCGCTCGGATTGGCCGAGCAGCGCCCCGCGGCGACGCCTCCTGACAGCGGTGGCTAGAGCGCGGGCACGTGGGGCTCGGGGGGTGGTTTGTTTTTTCCTCTCCCGCTCGGGCTCGGCCGAGGTCACATGACGGGGGCAGGGGTGTCCCGCGAGCAGTGGTGACGTGTCACGTGAGGTGGGCAAGATGGCGGCTCCCGCTGACGGTAAGGCGCGAAGGTCGGGTGGTGTTGCTTCTGCTCTGTTTCCTATCTCGCCGGCGAGGCCCGGGCGCTGCCTCACTCTCTCTTTTCTCCTTCCCTTTCTAATACAGGTGCGGACCTGGAGGCTTCACTGCTGAGTTTTGAGAAGCTGGACCGCGCCTCCCCCGACCTGTGGCCTGAGCAGCGTAAGTCTGGCGGGCTCGCCGCCGGCGTCTGTCACTGGGGAGGGTGGGGGACCTCGCCCAGGCTGAGCCGAGCCGAGCCAACGGGGACTGGGCAGGGAGGGTGGAGGGTGCTGCCGCCGGAGGCACTCACCCTCTGTCGCCCTTCGTTGTCTCGTTCCAGTGCCCGGGGTTGCTGAGTTCGCCGCTTCCTTCAAAAGCGTGAGTGAGCGCTGCCTTACCTTTCGCGTTCTCCTCCCCACCCCCCCTTATTCCCGCCTTCCCCTGTGGTAGTGGATCTGCTGTGTGCTTTTGTGGGCTTTACGTCTTTATTCCACAAGACTTATCTCAGTGATAACTTCGGTATATGTTAGAATAATCCTTTTGTTTTCAATGTTTCTTTTCTGTAACCTCATGGAATTTACTGTGAATGAGAATTACACTTAGGATGAAATAAAAGGTTTTAAACTTCAGGAATTGCAGAATTGTCCAGGTTGGAAGAGGACCTTTAGGATAATTTGAGTCCAACTATTAACCTAATGCTACACAAACCACCATTAAACTGTGTCCCTCAGCACCATGTCTACCTGACTTTCAAAGATGTACAAGGATGGTGATTCAACCACTTCCTTGGGCAGTCTGTTTCAATGTTTGATAACCTTTTTGGTGAAGAACAACTTCCTAACATCCAACCTAAATCTCCCCTGGCACAACTTGAGACCACTTTGTCTTGTCCTGTCACTTGTTACCTGGGAGAAGAGACTGAACTCCCCCTTGCTACAACATCCTTTCAGGAGTTGTAGAGAGGTCTCCTTTCAGCCTCTTTTTCTACAGGATAAACAACCCCATCTCCCTCAGCTGTTCTTCATAGGGCTTGTTGTCTAGACCCCTCACCAGCTTTGTTGTCCTCCACTGGACACGCTCCAGAGCCTCAATGTCTCCCTTGTAGTGAGGGGCCCAAAACTGAACACAGTATTTGAGGTGTGGCCTCAAAATCCCACTTTTTATACTGACCTTGGATTGTTGGTGGTAGTGTGCCATTTCTAATTTTAACAAGTCCGTGGAGAGCTAGAAAGCAAGATCAAACATAACAGCATCTCTATAAAGCACCTGGAACTCTCATGCTTTTTTGCTGTCAGTGTAACTGCTTTTCAATATAATATTGGATTTTTTTTTGTGTAGAACTCTAAAAATGCACTTGTCTGTGTATGAACTTTTTTTTTTTTCAAAACAGCCTATTACAAGTTCTCCTCCCAAGTGGATGGCTGAATTGGAAAATGATGATATTGACATGTTAAAGGGTGAGTATGGACATTTTGTGTAGGAAGCAAGGTTGCCAAAGCCGATGGGGATTCAGTAGTTACTTAAGAGGCTTAAAGCACTTATTTAAATGTTCTGGAGGTGAAGGAGTGGGAAGTAGTCCTTTTGTGTTGTTCAGTACTTATTTCAGAGGGTTTTTTGTCCTGGATGCCCAAATCCTTGTGTGCTTCTTTTTTTAAATACTGTTGATTTGTCTCATTTCTGAAGGCGGGAGCCACATTTGTAAAATCTCCAGCTTGGGAGTCTGTTTGTCTTGTTAATTGGACTAATGAAAAGCTTGGAGCACTCTCTCCAAGAGAATATCCAGGTATCAGTGGCAGAATATTTAATATTTTTTTTTTCTTTTCCAAAAAAGCATGTGAGAACTAGTCGAAGCGTGTATTTCAGTTACCGTGCTTGCCAATCTCTTACTGTATGAGTATAGCGGCTTTCTGCTGTATTTCAAGAAGCGGCATGAATTTTTTTAATGGCCCTGAGTTGATCAAACCTGATGAGCAGCTCAAACTTGTTGTTTGACTTGTTCAGAGACGCTCTAAAAAAGTGTCTTCGCTCATAGATCCAAGACCTCTAATCAGACTGTGAGGCTGTATGAGCAAGTACAGAAGGGCTAGCTAGTGTGTAGATGTGCTGCATGTCACAGCTATTGGTTTGCAGTAAACATCCTTGGGCATGCTCTGCTGCTCATGTGAATTCCAGCTAAACTGTTCCAACGTGGAAGTGGGGCAAATTGACTTCGACTTGCTGCAAGAAATGTGCTAAACAAGCATTATTAATATATGGTGTGTCCATTCCCTTGCATACTGCTGTGTAGCTTGTTCACATAGCAATGGGAAGTTACAAGGGCTTCCAGAATATAGGGCAAGTTGGTCATTGCAGTATGAGGCAGATCTGTGGCTGTGTCTTCCAGTAGAGAAAGTTGGTCTTTTCTCACTATTTTAAAATCAAGGGTGGCATCAGCTTGAATTACAAACATACTCTGGTCGCTGGAAATAGATATTGTCAGAAGTATGACTTGAAAATGCTCTGTGAAGTAGTAAAGAGTCACTAGAGGGCTATAGATGGAGTTAAAATTCAGACTTTTCTCTGTCCTTAGAGTTGGGGAGCCTCACTACAGCTAACCTGATGGAGAAGGTTCGTGGCCTGCAGAACCTGGCTTATCAGCTGGGACTGGATGAATGTAAGTGCTGTATGCAGGTGTGACTGACTGCATTGCCAGTCTCCCCACTAAAGCCTGTGCTCACAGTACATTTGTAGCTGGAAAAGTGTGTTGACAGATCTTGCTAGAGTCTGACAGTCACAGTGACCTTCCGAAACAGGATGAGAGGGTGAGCTTACATCTCCAACTTCAGCCTACCTGCATGGGGTAAACCTAGGGTATTCTTAATGCTTTCTTATTAACACATCATTGCAGAATTACAGAACAATATAGGGTTGGAAGGGACCTCTGGAGATCGTTTAGTCCAACCCCCTTCCCCTCAAACCAAAGCAGGTCCGTCTAGAGCAGGTTGCACAGGAACTTGTCCATGTAGGTTTTGAATTTCTTCAGAGATGGAGACTTTACCACTTCTCTGGGCAGCCTGTTCCGGGGCTCTGCCATCCTCAAAGTGAAGAAGTTCTTCCTCGTGTTTCAATGGAACTTTTTATGTACAAGTTTGTGCGCATTTCCTCTTGTCCTGTCACTGAGCACCACTGAAAAAAGACTGGCCCCATCCTCTTGGCACCCACCCTTAAGTATTTATAGCTGTTGATCAGATCCTGCCTCAGTCTTCTTCAGACTAAAAGGACCCAAGTCCCTCAGCCTTTCCTCATAAGAGATGCTCCAGGCCCCTAATCATCTTTGTGGTTCTCTGCTTTATCCTCTCCAGCAGTTCCCTGCCCTTCTTAAGCTGGGGAGCCCAGAACTGGGCACAGTACTCCACATGGGGGCTCACCAGGGCAGAGTAGAGGGGGAGGATAACCTCCTGCTGCCTGCTGGCCACACTCCTCCTGATGCACCCTGTGATACCATTGGTCTTCTTGGCCTCAAGGGCACGTTACTGGCTTATGGTCGTCCAAATTAAGCCTATTTTAACATACTTCCTGCAAGATACTTTACTTTCAGTGTTGACATCTGTTAAGACTCTGTAAAGCATTTAGTGAAGTAGAAGTTAAAAGTCTAACAATGTAAAACTGAGTCAAATATGAAGATTGGCTGATGACTGGCTTTCTCAGTTAAGCTGTGGGCTTACATGTCGGACAGCTTGGTTTTGCTAAATGGAGTTTAAGCAGAGCCTGAGTTACATTAAAGCTAACAAGGCTGTTGTTTCCCTAGCAATATTTGATGCATGCATTTCCATTTATTTTATGAAAACCAATAAATGTAGAAAGAGGACAGTGAGCAAACAATGAAATATCTGAGGTCCAACAGTGCTAACCTTTAGGATCTGAAATTTTGAATTTTCAGGCTTCATTAAAGCTCTCCATGTTTGTAACTTTTTATTACTGAAGTCTGTTTTCCTTTAGGCTATAAAAATTTGAAGCTCTGTGTGTCATAATTGACATGTATCTTAGAAAAACTTTCACAGAAAATTAAGTGTGGAGTTTGCACAGAGCTTCAGGACTGTTTTTAGTTTTTTCTCTTACTGTTTTTATCTTACAGACTTAGGTAAGTGAGAGAAGAAGAAGAAAAATCCAAAATACCTCTTCAGTAAAGTTAAAGGACTTGTGTTTTTGGTCTAGAGGTATTGGATTTGATTATATTTTTGTGTATTGAAATTTAGTCCCCTCTTGACTTGAGTGTTAATTGAAACTGGCTATCAAAAGCAGGGATAAAACTGCTGCTGCCCAGTCCCCTCTAGATGGCAGCATGAGGCTTCCCATAGAACTCTTGATGCTTTTTTTTTAAATAAAACTACCGTTTTCAGTCATGATTTGAAGTTCTTCTCCACAGTATTGTTTGGGGAGGTTTTTTTTTGTGACGTGTTCCCTGTTTGAAATGTGCACTGTCTCTTTTTACAGTATTTCCAAACATTTTGTCTGTATTAAGTGTGAGTGTTCTTTATTGTGTTCCTTCTAACTCTACTCTTCTATGTCATGTCTCAAATCCTTTTTTAAAGCCTTCTGTCTTCAAGTTATTGATAAAGTGCTGTGCAGGACCAGAGTGATTCCTGCAGCACACTATGACAAACATATCTATGAAGTGATTTTTGTAGTTATGTTGTGAGATTTGTTACTGAACTGGTTCAGAGCATACTTCATGTTAAATTTGCATTAAAAGCCATAAAGCGAAGTGAGGTGTGGGACTGGGTATCTTTTGAAAAGTTTATTTATCAAGGAACTACTGCAATACTAAAATTTACTTCTGAGCAATTAATTTGACATGATGGAGTTTGATAAATTAATAATTACTAAGTTACATGCCTTACTTCTTAAATTCATATGAATGTCTTACTATTTTGTGCACATAAGCAGGCTTTCTTGGCAAATTTGGAACAAATGTATCGAATACTTTGTCCATATTCACTGCTTTCATCTAGGAATGGTTGAATACTCTTATCTGGGTTCCACATTCTTACAACATGCAATTCCTGCTGTCCCTGACTTATCGGTTCCTCTTTTGGTTGGTTGCCTCTCACAGATTTCTGTTCTTTGCAACTCACTTTCCCCTGTCATTTTCCCATAGGGTTACCTTTATTTTTTGTAGCCCTGGCTGTATTGTGGAATGCCCCACAGCTTCTGTGAATCAAATTAAATTGCTAACTTCTATTTTCTTTCCAGCTTCTTTGACATCTGGTTTGACTTACAGTTGTCCTCCACTTTTAAAAGTAGCCTGTTTTACAGTCACTGCTATTTCACTGGTCTGCACTTTTAAGATTCATATGCTTACGTGATTTAAATAATTGTATCTTAATTAGTGCAGAATTCTGTGAAAGTTTTTCTTTATCGGGTGAAACTGAATATATGTGCCCTGCTTGGATTTTAACAGTAGGTTCAGGGAACAGTCAACTAGAAACTTCAGAGGTGACTTTTCCCGCCAGAAGTCTGAGATACAGTGAGTGCTATTCAGGCTGGAATAACTGTAACAGAGCTTCCTCTGGCATTTAATGTGGACATATGGATATGCGAGTGCCTTGCTTTTTGTAAGAACTATTTCTGACTTCTGGCTGCGTGATTTCTTGTACTTCCATTTCCCTTTTACTAACCAGGACAAAGATGTTGAACTGCCAATAAGAGATATTTTCCATAATTCAGAATTATCTTATTTGCACCATGTAACTTGCTGATGACTTACATTTAAGATCTTTTTTTTGTGGATCAGAGAGTGTCTCCAAGGGGATTATGGTGAATCTCATCTACAGCTCTCCTAGCATGCGAGTTGGTGGGTTCTTGCTAACTCATGTCTGGGGTTTTTTGTGGAATATTCTTCCCTTCCTTAATTCACCTAAAGGATAGCCTTCCTTGAATGAAGCAAGACTTTGTAGCAGGAATGATTTAATTTTTTTTATTATTACTCTCCTCTTAAAAGGATAGTCTATCAATTCTCTGATTTGTGTATTTATTCTGTGCTGCAATGTGTTTCTGGAGTTCTCCAGCACTGAAACATTGGTTTCATGACGTAGCAGCTCTGGGAAGTGCTTATGTTGCTTGGAAGCAAACTTGCTGTTAAGAGACTTTCGATTACAGTTATTTTTAAAGCTGTGACTTGGCATCCTTCTGGGTGTATGTTTTGAAACATACATATATAGAGAGTTGTATCTGAAAACTACATACACAGAGGAAAAACNTTTATAAGCTCTCACTGATGCCAGAGAGATTATCTGCCTGCTATCACAGTGTAACTTCAGTGACAGCGCTAGCACAAGACTTCCAGAAAAGTCTATCCTTTTTAATCCTTAATACGCCTGTGGAGGCAATGATGTTGTTTTGCAGTATCTGCCTTAAATATTGGAAAATGTGGGATAACTGACCCCACAGATGTGAATAGCATTTAGTTTCCCAGACAGTGAATTTTTACTATTTTCTCTCTTAGATTAAATTTTTATTTGGAGTTGAAGTTGTTTTGTCCTCTTCTCCTGTAAAATTAGGAATTTAACAATGACTGTATGTCAAATCCTTCCACTTCTTCAAGAGCAGCAAGACAGTTACTGAACATGATCAACTAAGTCTCCCAGTTTATAGTCTCTTGTGGTTTTCTGTGCCCTAGCTTTTGCTGGACTCTGGCAACTCTGCTCCTGTTTCCTTTGTGATGCTGATTTATTTTCCATATATGTTTAAGCAAATTAAGCCCAAGGATACAGTGGAAGAGCTATTTGATACTAGCTATCGAGAGGCCAAGAATTAGACCTGAATGATCCAGGAGATGCTACGTGAACACCAAAAAGTTGACCAGCATGTAGCACCACAGGCTGATATAGGAAAAGTCAGCCAGGGTTTGTTCAGTCAGTGACAGTTTTCCTTAATATGAAGAATGAGTAAATGACTAGGAGTTTTTAGCCTGGAGAGAGACAATTGGTGTGATATGCGAAAAAGATCTGTAAAACTGATTAATGCGGAGGAATTGTGAAGAGGGAGTGACTTCACTGTTTCCCATAGTATGGGAGCCAGAGAGAATAAACCAGTATGTCGGGATAGACGCAAGGAGATACTGGCGCTGTGCGCTAAAGTCAGAACTCATCGCCACTGAAGGTTGTGGGGATGGAGTTTATCTTGCTCAATAAAAGAGATAAATCTTATTGGAAGATAAATACATTGAGGGAGTCTGACCACAGAGAAGTCTCCGGTGGCTTGGAAATCTTGGAAATGCAGAAAGCTGGGAGAGATTGCTAGGCAGGAGCAGCTGTGTGCTTCCCTGCTCCTACATTCTTCGACAGGCATTTGCCATCAGCATGTCAGAGTCAGGGTGGTGTTTTGGAAGGACCATTGTAGTAGGCTGGACTATAGACTGCGTGGTAGTTGAGCTACTTTGCTCCCAAGTTAAGCTGTCCTTGTTGGTGGATCATAGTCCTCTCCAGCCTCTGAAATTTCCAGAAAATCACAAAGGAGCCTTTCTGAACTGCAAGCTATTTGCAGATGGCCATTCTTTCTCAGAATCTTTTCTTTTATCCGTTCTCTCAGATAAACGTTGTCTGTTGTGATCTCTGGCCTGCAAGTTTGGCTTTTTTAAGGGCTGGTGGTAGAGTGGGATTTAACTGTGGCATATTTTGAAACATGAACATGTAGTTCTGCTTGTGATTGTTGGAGGCTACTCCTGACATAATTTCAAAGCTGGGCTAGCTCTTCACATGGCTGAATGCACATTCACTCATGAGTTGCTTGTTTGGTTGGGGCTTTTTTTAATTTTTTTTTCCTTTTTTGGTGCTGATTGTAGGTAGGATATGTTTGAATCAGGGGCTCCATCTTTGTTGGCTTGAACTTGTGTTATCTATAAAACTAAAAAAACAGGGTATCTCAGTTACTAAATTTGAACTTCGTGGAAGTTGTTGATTTGAATTAAATAAATGAAAGGCAGGAGGACAGTGTATTCTTTTACTGAAACATCTCTCTTCATTTTCTGGTTGTCTTTTCTAGGGGTGTCTACATGTATTACCAACATGTAGCTTGTAGGCTCCATGCAAAACACCTGGCCTTTGTACCCAAACAGGCTTATATATATAGTATAACTGATCAGATAAAAATATTTCCTGACATAACCCCTTTTTCTTTAGTCTGAAGTCAATCAACACAGAGGCTTTTTAAGCTCAGAAGCCTTGCTTTATAGTTGTGAACATGCCACAGCTTCCTGCAGTACAGTTGCCTGTGTCTTTTCTAGTCTGTATGTATACTTGTTTTTAACAAAATATTTGTAGGAAAAATATTGTAGGAAATCATGATATCAACAGGTATGCATAAGTAAAGATTGTTTTAATATCCAGAGTGTCAGTGCGGTGTCTGTCTCATGGTGTCTTCTGAAATCTCTTGTTGGTCCATTTTAGTCAAAGGTGTATGTCCACTCTCTGCAATCTTGCAGAGAAAGGGAAGTTGCATGAAAAAGTGAACTGGATTCTCATGGTTTCTTGTTAGCTGAAATGAGGTTCTGGAATCTATGTAGAAGAGCAGACGCTTTCCTTATTTCCTTGGAGAAATGGACTGCCCAAAGTGTTGTGGCAGAGCTGGAGAAGAAAACTGACTTCTGGAGTACAAAGAAGGAAATAAAATGCAAGAGGATAACATGATGCGGATCCAAATCTAGATCCCACAGCAAGAGTCTCGGTGCCAGTTATTAGAAAGATATAGTAATGCTCTTAGCATCTTTACGGCTGACAAAAGAGTAAAGAGGATGCTCACTTTTTCTTTGTTAAAAGCTGGCACCTCCAGAAGTGTAGTGCTTCTGGTACTAGTGTATCTGTATAAATCTGAAGCAACAAGGAAGAATATATATTTTGGAATCACCTACATAATTCTAAATATGCTGGTCTTGGAAGAAAACATTTTATACCAAGACTAGTGCTCGTTATGTCCTTAAACTTAAACCACACAGTTTATTTACTCTTGCGAGGCAAGCTGTCCTGCATAGGAGGAAACAGTTTGAGGTGCATATACTTTTCTGCTTGACTTAGTTTTCTTTGTAGCAACTGATTTTTTTTCTTGCTTAGTTTCTACATCCTCTGCCTTGTTGAATGAATCTTCATCATGTTTCAGTTTTGCCTGAAAGCATATTTCTCCCTTATTTTGTTATTTAGTACTGTGTTTGGCAAGGACTTTCTGTGAAATAGAGTACTTCATGTGCTTCAAAGCTTGAAGGCAGAGTTTTATAGCTGGACAACAAAATTATGCTCTTTGGACACTGGATTTCTGGAATATGCAGTTATCTTAAGGGTTTACTTAGCAGAGTTAGAAGACTTCTCCCAGAAATTGTCTCATGTTTTGGATGGTTCACTTGTGGGTTAGGAGGTGATCAGAGTTTTTCAGGAACTACACGGTTGAAATGGTTGGTTTTGTTTTCCTTAGTAGTAAAAAATCTGGAGGCAGTTTTCAGTTTACATTGATGTTGGCCCTTACTTGATTGGTTCAGAGTAGTGAAAAGAACACTTAACGTTGTCTGTTAAGGTGTTTATGTGGCCCTGTCGCTGTGATGTCCAAGCTGCTATGATTTCCATGTGAAACCTTGGCCTTTCACCTGATTCTCTTTATACCCTCCTCCCACACTGTCACACTGTAGATCTGCTTCTTCATTTTAATGCACAGCGCTACAGTAAGAGATGCTCTGCATTTGCAGAGGGACAAGGAAATCACCTCTCCTTATACTGCTCACTAGGTGGCTTATTTACAGGCAGGATTCTTCTGGGGCAGTTTGTGTTGGATGAGCAAGACATAGGAATGCTGGCTTGAAATTCTCATTCATGTGTGATCTGTGAATTGGCTAATTTTGACATGTAGGTAGTTAAGAAATGATTACAGTCAGAGGAGTCATGACCTCAACTTTTCATCATCTCCATTGGCTTGTGCCCCAGTTTGGAAGTGAAGAAGGTATAGGAAGTTTTAATTGTACCTGTGTGATTTATCCTCAGTCAGCTCTTTAATTTCTTCTGGCTGTCTGAGGTTTCCGACATGCTGTAAATTTCTCCAACTTTTTCATTATCTGCAATTTCTTTATGACTCATGAATCGGAGTGGAGAGAGAGTGTGGATTTACAGCAGAGATAAACATGTCCATAAAGTCTGTATCTGTGTCAGTAATTGTACTGCTGTCAGTGACTGTCCTGTTTTACAGGTCTCTCTTGGGAGAGGAACACGCTTTGCTACCAGTGTCAGAAAAGTGTTCGCTGTGATTTGCATTAACTTGCCAGGAGATTAGGTTGCGATGGTGAGGATGGAAATAAAGTCTGGACCTTGGCTGCTATTGTTTTTTTTGAGTAAGTGGGTGTGTGGTTTAGTTGCCCTCTATGTGCAGGAAAAAAAAAATCAGGTCCAGACTGTTCTTAAATACAAAATCAGGGAGACACAGTCTACTGATGATATCAAATGTGATATGACCCATATGCATAAATTGTGCATTCTTACCATAAAACAAATGCTGTATCTAGGTAACTGTCATACATGAAAAAAATACTGCATGGATCCTTAGGGTGTTCTCTGTCTGCTGGTGAAGTAGAATAAATATTTCTCTAAGCTTCAAGAAATGTCTGCATCGCCGCCTTCTCCCTCCCTTACGCTGAGGGAAAACCGCTATTGTGGATTTTGATGGCGAGTACAAATACAGCATCCTGGTCACCAGGCGCTGGTGACTCTGCTTGCTGCAGAAGAACATGTATATGCTTGGAGTTTGAGGAGAGGGGGGAAAAAAAAATCTCTAAAACTCTCCTAGACGTGTCAGAAGTTCAAACTCCTGCAATTTATCTTTGCTTTAGTTTGTGTTTGATGCCCATTGATACTTACATGTGGAGAATCTCCTTTTGTTACATTATATGGTTTGTGTTGCTCACTTTCCTTTGACTCTGTAAATTTTGACACAGTAAGAAGGTAATTATTTTCTCTCAATTAGTTTTAAATATTCAAAATTACTGTAAAACCCCAGATTTGTATTATGTCAAGTATGCACTGAGACCCCCAGCTGCAGCTGATAGAATTTTTCTAAGTCTGCTGAACAGCTTTTACAAAAGGGACATGACCATAAACAACGCAAACTCTGGGATTGTGTAGAGAGCTTTTAAATATGTGTGGATGTAGAAGTGTTAGAAATGCTCATATGACATCTGTCATTGCATGGTGGTTATTTCTGGAGCCCAACATTGGAAATACAAAGGGGAGCTTTTTGAGTGTTAGGCAGTGTCCATCTAGCTCTGGTAACTGAGTTTCCAAAGTTATGTGCAAGGACTGAGGCCAGGCTGGATGGGGCTTTGAGTAATCTGGTCTAGTGATAGGTGTCCCTGCCCATGGCAGGGGGGTTGGCTTTGAGGTCACTTCTGACCCAAACCCTTCTAAGTGGATGAATAGCTGGCAGATAACTGTGCTCTTAAAACTGCTGTTGATCTTGATGAGGGATGCTCAATGCAACAGCTACATTCTAAATAAAAGCTGAGTTACTATGTGATGCTTTTAACCTGATCTTTATTGAAATGTCTTTTTTCCTTTTCTCTCCTCCTCTCTCTTTATCTACATCCCAACACCTCATTTTTGGCTCTGATTTTGTTAAAACAAAGGTCACCTCTGAAAGGAACTTCAACTAGGACCTATTACTAGCTGTATAAAAAACAAAATCAAAACCCAAACAAACAAAAAATCAACCAAAACCCCATACAAAGCTTCTGTTTTATGTCTTTTCTAAAAATGTCTCTTCTGAAAGTCACCTTTGGGTCCTATAGTTTGTTCACTGGTATGCAGAAATACTGCAATAGATCTTTTCTGGAAGAGAGTTGTTGAGTTTATGTTCATAGAGTGAAGATTGATCTAGATACTTCCTGTGGTTAAGAGAAGGGACCCTATTCAGTGTTAGTGGGGAGGAAGAGGAAGAAACTGATTATTGTGGAGGGTAACTGATCAGACTGCTTTGAAGATTGAAGACTGAAATCATTCATCTGATGCATCACCATTAACCTTTGCAGAATTTTTGGTATGCTGCTCAAAGCAGTACTTTGTGCTTCGTGAGGACATCTGGACTATTAGTTTTGGTCAGTCAAGCAGTGGAAGATGTTGTGCCACCACAAGGGTGGAGTCTCTGTTCTTCAAGATGTTTCAGACCTGACTGAATAAAGACTGAAACAACATGATCTGACCCCATAATTGACTCTACTTTGCATAGGAGACCTCCTGAGCCCTTGGAACCTGTATCATCCAGTGACTGGATGCTGCTGCAAGATTTCTAGAAGTAAGCTAATTCAAATCCTGTGTTCCCTAAGCTCAGCTGGATGCAGCAGTAGGCAGTACATTCAGCTCATGAGTGGGAGATCTCAGGTGCAACTTGGTGGTTTGCCTTTGTGTGAGGAGCCTGATAAGAACAAGAAACCCAAGGATTCTTGTATTGCAGTGATGGCTTTCATGCTTTTGAGGGGGTTATGAATGTACTTCCAAATGCTTCCATCCACAGAGCTGGTTATAAGCCCGTGCAACTTAGATCAGAGAACCTATATTTCTGTGTAGGGAGGCTCAGTTCATTTGGTATTGGTCTTTCAGCAGAGGAAGATGATGGTCCTCAACACACCCTGGGGTTCTTGTGTGTCTTGGCTCACCTGAGCAGTGAAACCACCATCATCTCTTCAGACAAGCAGGGGGGTCAATGGGGCTTGACTGAAGAGCTTTTAGCCACAGAAGTAAAGGAATGGGCTGTCACATTAAAGCATTTCTACCTGCCACATGCTTGGCACAGAAAGAAACATGACTACAAACAAAATGTTCTTACATTATACTGTCAGAAGCCTATTTTTTGCTACTCTCATTCTGACAGGATAACTTGTGGACTACTGTCAGTGCAGGAATTGAGGATGGGGAAAAGTTTGATCAAGCATAAGGTTATGTGCATTTTTCCATTACAGTTTAAAAACACAAAAATGCCAAACAAATCTCAGGAGATGCTCTGGCAGGGACTCTTAAGACTTTGCAACTGCTCTGTATTTATCACTTAAAATTCTGTTACTGTCTATCCCTTTATCCAATTAGAACTTTTTACTACTTCTGTGTTAATAGAACATTTCTTCAGTATTTACAAATATTGGAAAGATTATCCCTGTAGTTCTTTGGTTGGAAATGTCTTCTTGTAAATTTTTTCTCCTGGCAGTAGTGAAGAGGTATTTTTTTTCCTTAGTAGGTGTAGCTGGACCTATTTGCAGAGCAGCAGCTGATCCTAGTGAAAATCTCACCAGAGTGTGACTTCAGAGACCTTGGTTCAGTTTCTGGCACTACTACTGTTCTGCTTGGTTGGTCTATTTGCCTCCTTATGTGTCCCTCCCTGTTTCCCCAACTGTGGGGTGGAGTTTGTGTTACATTTCTTTTGCAAGTCATTGGAAAAATCACAGATTTTAAAAACCAGCATGTAAATCCTGTATTGTTAAGTGTTCTGTCCTTTGTTGTTTTCCCCAGCTTGCTATTATGTGCCCCGGGAAGGCATCATTAGAATACTGTGCATATTGTCAGTAGAAGTAAAATGAGATTGTGGGGATGAAACAGATTCTAACACTAAATGATGTGACTTAAGCAAGGTAACTAAGAAAACCAAGCCTATTCTTTGCTGTTTACAGACACTATGTAAAAAATATTTCTGTTTGCAAGCAACAGAAAGGTTAAAAGTCATTAGTATATAGCCATGCTAATCCATCGGGGATTATTTACCTGTTTGGTGGCACGTTTGCCACGCGAGCGCAGAAGCTGTGGAGTTACTCCATACATAAGGGTCACTCTCCCTGTTCAGCCAGTGTCTGTGCTTTCAGAAAGGAAATACAGTCTGTCACACAGACTGAACATATGGTACCACTATATTCCTGTACTCCTTTTCAGTTTTCTCTGTTTTAGATCAGGGGATAATGCAGGCAAGGCTGTGTGAAAAATCTAGCATTTTGTTGCTTTATTGAGTGATTTTGGTTGTTCTGAGCATGAAGTCTTCTGTAAGATCAATAATAGACTTGCCACCTTACCTCTTGCATCTCCAGTAAATGCAGCTCTGAACATCCTGTCTGTATAATGTTGCTCGACCAAGTCCGATAGTATCTGTCTCTTATTGCCTCATTAACTTGTGAGCATTAGAACAAGATAAAAATGCCCTAAAGCCTCTTATCTGATGATTGTTGTAACCTTCTGAGTGCCATTAGTTTAAGTTTGCAATCAAATGCTTCCCTTGAGAATAAGGAGCGCTGATTAAACCTGAAATGTCCCCAGAGGCTTTTACAGCTGTCATGGGGGCGGGTGGCTGCCCCCATGGAAAGGAAGAGGGGGGCTGGAGGTCCCGGTGGGGCGGCCACTCTGCAGACCTCCACGTGGCTGCCCCAGCTGTTCTGCTTTGCCTAATGAATTGTTTTACAAGGAGAGGCTGGATATTGTCATCACAAGCTGCCTTCCCCAGGGACTGAAGCCAGCCTGATAATGACTAATGTTAGTGATAGTAATTGAAGTGTGATGGCTCTCCAGGGACCTGCACACGCGTAGAGCTGTCAGGCACTTGTGGCTGGTGCAGTCCAATGAATACCTCAGAAATGCTTTTTAATTGCTTGACTTTCATAACTAGTTCCCATATATCTCCTGCGGAAATACACATTTTATGGGGGGAGGGAAAAGAAGCTGAGGACTCTGCTATGACCCTGGGTTTACACATGGAGTTTACTACCCTGACGAGTTTCTAATGAGGATGGCTGTGTGTTCTTGCTCCCCTCTGGTCTTGGTGTGGGTCTGCACAGACGTGCACAACTGATTTCACTTGATCATAGTTGTCCTTCTGTGTCTTAAGCCCTGTCTTCTGTGATAGCAATCCTTGATGCCTGGAGATTGTGCTTGGTTATAAAAGAAGACAATAGCTTTATTTCAGAATATCAAAGGAGCACTGGTATTAATAGTGTGAACTAGTGACAGCTATTTGCATTTTGTTAGGCATGGAAAGCTGCATGTAAGATAGAGTACAAATTTTGTAAAAAGGGGGTGTATTCATGTGTCTCAATAGGTCTGGAGTTCATGGACGTGAGCTTCTGGGGGTTTAGGACAGGGAAGTGACCAATCTATATAAAACAGAGAGGTATTTTTTTTCCTGAAGATTTTTGGAAATGCATTGTTGAATATAGCAGTGGGATTGAGATAAAAAAAACTGGAATGGGGAACTCTACTCCTGACTTCCAGGGTAATTTTTTTGTGTGTGGAATGTAGGGTTTTTTGTTGTTAATGATGATTTTATTTTATTTTTTTTTAGTGGGATTGGCAAATGAAACTCCTTGGGTTGAATGAATGCTTTCATTTAATTGATCACAACCTGGTATTAGTTTGGGAAACTTTGGGACCATGAGAATTGCTGTACTTGGATGAGTACTGTTATAGTATCTTGTCCTCAACAGTGGCCTTTGTCAGCGTGAAGAGCTCCTCACTGTTCTGCACAGTTGCAGAGGAGCAGGCAAAGGGAGGGTTTCTTGCCAACCCTCCCCAACAGCAGCTGGTGTATTCCTTGAAATGTGGAGCTTCTGTAGCTTTATCGATTGAAAATTTTCCTCTTTCTACATTTTTTTAATGTAATACTTCTTAGGGATCTTGTTAAATTTAACAATATATGATTTTTAATTAAACAACTAATAACCTGAGAGCATGAAAGCTTACATTTCCCCCCAGCTATATCCATTAGTGTGATAATGTAAAACTTTTATCTCCTTGAAGATTTTGCTTTGCCTTTCTTTCTTCTTATGGATTTCTTTAGACTGATTTAGTTCTCATTCCTCTGTTTTTTAAGTTCATTTCTGTACAGTTTGTCATTAAACAAATCTAACTTTAAGGGCTATAAAAGGGCTTCTCGTGTATGAATTAATTGGATCTGGTATGAGCTCTTGCAGCTTACTTTGCTACTTCTAAGGCTGCTCTTTTCTGAGAGTTTATAGAGTAAAAATAACAGGTCTCCTCTGTCTCGGTGCTGGCTTGAACAGAGGAAGAATGAAATTCATGTTGGTACTACTTGAGGAAGCTGTGAGGAGAGAATGGATTTATTCACCAAGCTGAGTGACCAAGAAGGGGGAGCATGGAAAGGAGATAGGAAAGGGGAGACTTTGCCTGATGGAAAACATTTTCTTTGCTGTGGTTGTCAATGGTGCTTGGAAGTATATATTTGCCAGATATCTACCAATTGCATAATACTGAGAGATAAAAGGGCAGATTGGCTGAAAGTAGGGTTTTTAATACCAGATCCATCAAGAGACTATGGAGCAGATGTACTAGGTCAAACAATAAGACAGAAATGTGCAGGGAGGGGAAGAGAATGAACCTAATTTTTTGGTACTAAATCTCATTTTCATTTCATCTCTGGTTTTAGGTGACTCAATTCAGCCCAATGTGAAGTATCTTAGTAAAGTTAGGATGAGTTAAAATAGTTCTTACTAACTCATTCACCAGTAAGTGAACAAGTTAGTATGAACTAACTAGTGAAATCCACTTCATGGATTTAAGTGTTGAAAACTGTTTTGTTGCTCTTAATAGTATGTTACTCTGTAAGTGCAGGTCTATCTGGTTTCAGACCCAGGGGCATTTAAAGAGGGCACTTTGCTCCCACTGTTTTAGGGGATCCACTAAAATCTAGGAAGTGGAGCTTGTAAATGAGACCCAGACTGAGCTGTGGGAAAGAGGTACAGTTTAAAAGGTCACAAGAAACATTTTTATCATGTGGCTTGGAGGCTTCTTTGAATAAATTCCTTGCCTCAATTCCACTGTTTAAAAACTTTTTCAGTGAAAAAATAAATCATCAATCCTGTCTCTCTAAAACCAATTAATAGTGATGGAGAATTTACTACATATCTGTTGCATACTTCTCTATTACCCAACTTTTTATCCTAATGTGAAGTTGTCTGAGTGCTGAGACATTTTGAATTGTCGCTGTCTGCACAGAAGGGTTTTGCTGTGGCTTTTTGAATTCTTGCTGGAGATCACAAAAGGGCGCTTAACACCAGCGAAGCAGAGTAAACGTAAACGTTCTACCTCTACTCATCACATTCATCGCAAGTTTGGTCGTCGCCTCCCCCCTCCAGTGAAGTGCTGGCTCTTAGAAATTTATTTTAGTAATAAAACATTACTTTATACTTGCCCATGAAAGCATGTTTGAAGGCTGTGTGTGGATTCTTTAAAGTGTCCAAGAGATTGTTGTTCCCTGAGCACACTGCAAGCTCATAATTAAGACTGATGAATTACCACACAGAAAGTTAAGCTCATAATGTTCAGTGGTTAACTTAAGGTCTTAAAACGTGAAACCAAACCTGTGGTTGGCATGCTGTACTTCAGGTGTCAGTCCCAAAATGTTACATATTGGTGAGTTTCGGTTCTGAAGAAAATGGGTGGGTTTATTCTTTCAGAAATTTTCTCCTTGCAGAAATTTTTGGTCACAATGAGGAGAGAATAAAGTTGCATTTACTGCTTTTCACAGTTGTAAATCTTGACAGTAAAGTTAAAGGATATAGTTAATTTATTTTCCTGTGATTTATCTTACAACTTTTTACTGTAATTGGGGAGATGGGAATAGGAAACTCCATGCTGTGTAAGTAGAGATTTTTCAGTTCATAATTTAATTTTGAGGAGCTATTTTTACCGATTGGTTGCTACAGCACAAGAGTGGAGGTAATTGAAAGGCGTATAATAACCAATTAAGTAGATTTGGCTTGTGTGTTGTTTTGAGCACTGCTTTAGTGAAGGCTAATGAAGCTTACTGTAAAAAAGTTGAGCAGAACGTGTTTTCTGCGTAGAAACGATTTTACATCGATAGGGCATTTCCATATGGAGAGTTTTCTGTGCTGTAAAGCATATATCCATATACTGTTTAAACCGCACAATTGTTTTGCTTGCCAGTATACACTGTCATGTAAAATCTGGCTTTCCAGATATTTGGTAATGTTTTACATCATCTATATTATAAATAATATATAAGTCTCTCTTTAAGTACTTGCTCGATGTGTCCGAAACCTATTGTTGTGTTCTAAAGCTTTCTAGGTTCAGTGGCAATTCAACAAATACTGGCTCCCGTTTTCTTCAAATTTAAAATTTGACTTCTGTTTTCTCACTCCGGGTTTTAATCTCTGTTCTACTGAACCAGGTGAAGTCAGGTTTGGTCAGTAGCTGGAGCGGGGGATCCATGAAGAGCCCAGGTGTTGGTGCCCTTCTCCCCTTGGGCTACTGAACTGTTATCCCGTGGTAGCTCTAGAGGGCTCCCTGCTGTTGGAAATGTCACATTTCCAGTGAGTTATATGACAAAGGTCTTAATAACCTGTTGGTCATTAAAGAACTCATAACATTTTTTGTTTTGTTTTGTTTTGTTTTGCAAATGCCAACCTCATTGTCACCAGCAAAATACAGCATATGCAATTAGAATCTAATTTTCTCCGGTGTCAATTAGAGATTCTCGTTTTTATTCTGAGCTGTGTTCTGCTCTGTGTGTAAATGGCTCTCAGTTACGTGGCAGCGTTAAGGAGCGTAGGAAGCAATTTTTCTGTATGCGGTTGGCGAAGTTCCTCGCGCAGGTCACTTGAAGTGTGAGGTTATCAGCACTGACTGTATGTGCAAGAACGGCGGGAAATAATTATCCCAGCCTTTATTGTAACCATGCAGTTCATTACTGCAGTAACCTTAGATGTATATGGACATTGTTACAGGAGCATTAGAAATAAATGTGGAAGATGGATGACTAGATGAGACAGAATGAAAGTAATTTTCAGCAGAGTAGTAGGCATTTGTCATCAAGGTATATCAAGTGGCATGTAATACTTTGTGGTTTTGTTTGCAGACCCTTCCGTTGGGTGTTATACAGGGACATGAATCCCAGTTCTGCTTTGGTGGATGTGCAGTATCACACTGGGTTTGACTGGGTATTCTCTATCAGACTTGGTTATGTTAAAATGGGTAGTTTGAAAATCAGTCAAGCAGTTAAATACTATAATGCTGTGTTCTCTGTTGTAATGCTAAATTCCACTCTCTTACAGTTTTGTAGGTTTTTTTGCTGACAGTGCATTGGTGTGGGGAGCAGGTGACATTTTGGGGGGGCTGACGGGGATAAGTACAAGGCCGTTGGGTAGGGAAGCCATTTCGTTGGGTGTATGCACTAATGTAAGCAGTGGTGTGTAATAATTTCAGTGCTAATGCTGGTGTCTTTAACACAGCCAAGGAGTTTACTGACATGAATGACAACAGCTTGCATCTCCTGGAGTGATTTTCTTTAGTTTCAAAGTGCCAGTGCTGCATGACTTTTACTGAGTTGTGTTTTGAAAGCTGTGAAGACTGGAAATAACTAGAAATAGCATCTGTGAAGACTAGAAATAGCTGCAACGTGATTACAGCTTAAATTCTCCAGCACGTTCGGGCAGCATGGACTGGATGTCTGTTAGGATGGTGCTGCAGTTTTCTGTATGATAAGGAGCTTATGTATTGAGGGTGTGAAAATAATGTTCAGTTTGCTCAGTGGAGAGTTCCCCAGTAAGAATATGCGTGAGTGTCCTGCTTTACCTGCTCTGTGGTGACTTCTGTCTTGTGTATTCTACAAAGCCCTTGCTTGAAATCACCATTTTGAATTTACTACTGAAGGGGGAAAAGGTAAAGTGTGGCTGGATTCAGGAAGGGAGCAGGCAGTTGTATTCGGTAGCATTTGCAGTTCCCCAAGCAACGAGGGCTGGAGAAACTGTTGAGAGCCACGTCTTGATTAGATGTTTAGGCCTGTTGTAAAATCTTGTGATGTCTGCTGGTTGTGCCAGTGTAGAAATCCTCCTTGTGCAGGGGAGGAAAGGTATTGAGAAATCTTTCTTGTAAATTCTGTTTTTTCTTTCCTCTAGGAGCTACTTTTCATAGGAGGAAAAATATGCTGAATTTCCCTTGTCTGCCTAAACCACAACCTAATAACAATTAAGTTATTGATTACTTTTATCAGCAGTTAAAAGATGCTTTTTCCAAGGTTCGTTTCCTTGTGCCATCCCCGACTGCAAACACCTGCAACACACGAATTCTGGTGGTAGATGAATTCAAACACTCATTCCTCCTAGCGTTTTGGATGTATTTATTGCATGTACTACATCTTTTCATGTCTGACCACTGTAATTTGAGAGGAAATCATACCTTTTTTTATTTAAGGGTATGAGTTGTCCTAGTTTAGTTGAAGTGGGGGATTTTATATTGGTTTTAATACACTAATGAAATTTTTGCGTAATGAGATCTTAAGCAAATTAAAAACGTTGTATGCAACTATTGAGCTTGTGCTTGTAAATTCAGAGGGTAAACATCAGTGTAGCCAGTTTTAAACTACATAGGATTTTGGATTGGTATTTAAAATATATTTTCAAGTAATTACGAGATGTCAGTGATTGAACTGAAATAATTTCTGTGAGATACAATATTGTGGAGAGGTACCTGCATCTCCCATTATTTTTATGCTTTGACTTCTTAGTTTTGAATACTCTCCTGGTCAGTTAATAATCAAATCAGATGAGAGTACTGAAGTCACTGAACAAAATGTCTAGTAGCAGTGTTTGAGAATTAGTGTTACAGAAATGCTCTCAATGTGTTTCAAAACGTTTCTGTGTATATTCCACATAACAGTGTACATTGTTAAAGCCCATCAGTTTTGAGATCTAAATAATTTAGAAAAAAATGAATTAAAAATGCCCTTTTGGCTATTGCATCTACCTGAGGGACATCTTCCTTGTTTAGAGGATTTAAAAATACAATCACTGTGTTTACTTGCCAGTGGAGCTGTTCACTAAATGCAGGAGGGGGTACAGTGAAAGTTACTTGACACAAATTTGTATGGAGAGGAAAAAAGGAAATACACATTTTTCTATAGCCTTCCATTCCTAGTTTTATGCTTAAGTAACTATGGTAGGCAAAATTCAGCTAAATGATTTTTCCAAAATTACTACACAGCTGAAAAGGATAAAAAGAAAGTGTTTTTCACCAGTGGTGGCCTTGAACCTTCAGAGGACGGTGTATGAGCTTTATGTTATCTGAAGCTGTATCCTGGTTGCCTTAAGATGTATTAAGCGCATGTGTAAGTCTTTTCACCGAGCTCTCCATTTCTCTGTTTAAAACAACAGAGAGGTGCCTTTTTTTCTTGGTTTTGTTAGCCATTTTCACTCTCTGGTAATTCAGCAGCATCACTGAGCTTCTGTGTCTTAGTTTGAAAGCAGAGTGATGCTGTTTGTTGCTTTTTTTTTTTTTAAAACCAGTTCAGCTGAAATGAATTTAGCAAAAACAATGTAAAGGTTGAAATGATCTGCAGTTTTTGAAGAGCAGAGCTGCATGTGTTACTTGGCAGTTGTTGCCAGCACTATTCTGAATATTTTATTGGAACTTCAAAAAATGTTTCTTTTGTTATTTTGACCCAGTTTCACCACATCACCTGCTCTGTTTAGGGAGCTTTGTTCAGCCAATCCACGTCCTGAGCCATCCGGATGGCAGTTCCCTAGTTGCAGTGGGTGGCAATGCCTACTCTCCAAAGAGCTGCCTGGCGGATGCGTGTGTGAGTCTCTGGCCCTAAATCTATTGATCAGGCTGGGGTCACTGTAGTGCATTTCCCGGGCTGAAGTTGCAAAGTCCCTGCCCTCTGGTTTGCCTGCTGCTTCCCTGTTAGAATTCAGCTTGCCGGAGCCACGGTACCCCTGTCTTTCATGAATGGAATTCAAAAAGACACTTACATTTCCATAAATAAATTAGGAATTCAGTGGCTTCTTCCGGCTAATCAGGGCAGGCTGATAAACCTTGCTAGCTGTTTAATAAATGAATTGTGACTGATTACCTATTAATATGGACGCCTCAGGAATTCACCCTGGGGGAAGCAGAGCAGTGAAATAGAGAGGGGCATGGCCCCCTGGGAAATCAGGGCTTCATGTTTGCAGCTTAAATATCTCTGTGAAGTATCAATAAGGAGGTAATTGAATTTTGAACACAAACATGAGCGCCGGATGGATGAAGGAGAGGGGGGCTCTGATCATCTCTTCATGCCCCTTCATACTCCCCTCCCCTTTCCCTTAGAGACCACTCTAGTGAAGATAGATGCTAAATCCATTAAATAAAGATTAGACTCTGTCGTGGTAGAAAATGGCAGCTTAGCTAGATCCCTGGGCAAATTGGGACCTTTAGCAATACAGAAAATTAAAATATACATTTTTAACAAGCGTGCTGTCGACACAGTAATAATGACTGTGTGGCTTGTGGGGTTTGCTCACCTTTCAGATCTGCTTTTGTTTGGTTATATCACTTGCTCTTGTTTTGAAACCAGCTTGCTTGGTCTCTCTGAAGCAGAGAAGACTTAAGGGAAGGAAGGTTTTTTTTTTCCCACCTTGCTTTCTGTCATAGGCACTTTTTCTTGGCTCTTAGGCTTGTAATAGTATAGATCAGTGCTCTTGTATTTGAATATGGAAATAATTAACTTTGTCTGCAGCATGCTGAGTCACATGTCCCCAAAAGCAGTTGGAAATAGTCTAGAGGAAGCATAGAGATGATACTGGAGAGTGAAATGTAAATGTGATTGGGCTTTTTTAAAATGGCTTTTATTCTCAGAGCACATGGCTTCGCTTTTTTTTTTTTTTTATTTACTCCAGATCAATTTTTCTGAGTTCTACCATTATGGGAAGGATTAGTATTAGAGTGTGCTTTGTAAAATGCCAGTGTTCTTTCTTGTCATGCAATGACTTGTAGAAACAAAGATGAAGTGGCCTTTAACAGGTGACAATCTTCCTTTATAATACCGTGCTAAGTGTAGAACACAATCGGGCCTTCTTCACATACCCTCCTCCTGGGAGACCCTCATGGGTTTTACAGGCAGAACCTCACCTGCCTGTACAAGTAGGGGACCAACTGCCATATTGGAGAGGCTGCTCCTCTTTTTTTCCAAATCAGGTGATCATTCTGCAGAACAAAATCCAAAATTATTTCTATTTAAAGTTTCATAGTGAGAAATGAGTCTAAAATAATGTGCTCCTGGGAAAAACTGCTGTTCCTTCCTTCTAGAAAATTTTTTCTTTACTCTAGATAAGTTTTGAAAGTACAAAGAGGAAAAAAGGATTTATGCTTTGTTGAATTATACTGGACTGGATAGTAATACAGGAGCTTCCATCTGTTCTTCCATGACATCTCACTGAAAACATCACTTCACTGTTTTCCGAATCCTCTCAAAATTTTAGTAGTAATGCCTGGAACACGTCTGAAGCTGCAGCCTGAGCTTCAGCTGCTAAGAACTGAATCCAGCATTGTTGTCTTTGGTTTAGGAAGAACAAAAGTAGCTATTAAGAGTAAGAAAAGTATTAATATACACAAGTCCATTCCAGAGACAGTAATGAGCATACCAGGAATGCCTTGGCTGCTGCAGGTGTGGAAAAAGTTTTCCATCTGTTTCCCAAACTATCACCTGTTTCCACATCCCAGCAGTTTACTCACTTGTCTTTTGTCAGAGGGTTTTGGGGTTGGGAATATCTATATTCTTTCATCTAGCCACACTTCTAGCAAGGAAAAAAATGTCTAAGGTGGCTCAGCCTCAAGCATTGAAAATAAACAGGTACCACCCCTTGGCTGAATTGTAGCAATTGATTGTGTATCTGCTGTAGCCCGTTTGAATTTAAGAAGCCAGATCTCAAGCTTCCTTCGATAGACGTAGATTACAGCATTGGCTTTACCTGTGGCCAGGCATGTTGATCATGTGTTGATCCTTCTCTTTTGGGATTTCATGGCTTTTGTCCCCTTGCAAGGAGGTGGTTTTTCTCCTGAACCCCCCCACCCCTCTCTCGCTATTTCTCAGTCTGCTAACAGTAACCCATCTAATTTCCTTTTGGCCCCTTTCAAAGAAGTCACCAGTACCTTGGCAGCCTATGTCCTTGTTTCATGCTGCTGGCATCCTTAGCTTTACTGTATCACCTGTCCCTCAGCCTCTTCTGGAGATTTTTCTGCTCTCTTATCCCTGCATGTAAATGTAAACTGATTTTGTAGCTCAGGAGTTTTAGTTTGTATATCCTGAATTAAAAAAGATATTCTTGCTAGTTTGTTCTGTAGCTTCTTCTGAAAGCAGGCATGTGCTTGGAACCTCACAAGCTTATGGCTTTCCACATATTAAGGCACTTAGTGATGCAGCATTTTAATTAAATTAACCAGAATTCGTAAATTGTAGATAGACAGATTTTACAGATCATCTCAATATGAGCTTTTAGAGTGATCAACACTCTGCTGGTGTTTAATCCATCAGACTGCCATATGGAGTGTTGAAGAGCAGAATATCTGTTTATTAACAATTGTTGTTTTTTCACGTCAGCAAGTATGATTTTTCGTATTTGAGGTCCTGGGAGTGCAATCTGTTGCTGTATCTCTTATACGAATTATATCAACCTCATGCCAGACTCCATTTCATGTCTATCCTTCTTTTTTACTGAATCTAGGTGATCCAATAGGCTGTCTAAATGGCATGATAGACCAAGAGGGACATTTCACCAGAGTCTCCAGAAGTTCTTTGGATGTGCTATCACAAGAGGAATGTGTCCAGATGTCTTTTGTGGGAAATTACAGATATCTGTAGCATCAGTGGTTTCTGTGAACAGATGAGAGAGGTTTAATGAAGCTTTGCAATTTGAACAACAAGAATGTAAGTTATAATTCATAGAAGTCAGAAAATTGTTCCTCAACTTGAATAAAAAGTTGGCTTAATCTTCACTCTGTTTTAATAAATAACCATTCTCAGATTCTAGGATATTTTCTGCATTGGACTTCCTTAGCAAGAGAAATTACCTGTCTTTTCAGAGTAGTTGTCTATTCCATTTTATTGTGACACACGTGTCTGTTCCTATTCCTTTAGGTGAGTGGACACTGCCAGTTCTTGGTCTTTCCAATGGGAAAAATATTCCTTGGGCAAGAGGAAAAAACCTTTCTGTCTTGTGCCTTTTTCATTCCTGTCTTCAGAAAGAAGTATTAGTTGTTCTAAGTTGGGAGATGAGATGAGCCCAGTGCAGAGACATGTTTTGCTACCTAGGCATCAGGCTCTTCTCATCAAATGTAAATGAAGATATTTTCCATTGCCAGAACCCCATGGATTCTCAACAGGGGTAACATGCAGTCATTTTTACAGATATGAACGTTTGCATAACTATTGGCTTATTTGTTTTCCTGGATGTGATGACAGAGTGTGGGAAATATGATGTGCGTGTGTAGACAACTTCAGTTTTGATCTCTGCTTAGGTAAGTAGGAAGAGGGAACTGTTGCTATGTGTTGATGATGATAGATGGAAAACAGTGGTTTCTAATCTTTATTAGAGTTGTCCATCTTATCCAGCAGATGGCATTGAAAATGTACCTACAGTGCTCTCTTGTTAAGCAGTGCCTTAGCTGAAATCCTTGAAGCTGTAGTCTTCCTTTTTCTCTGGTACATAGCTATGGATCACTTTGTAATGAGGATTTTTGAGTGCCCCCTGCCTGTTGGGTAAAAGAAAAGCCAACACATCCATGGATTAAGGAGAACAGAATTTAAGACCGGTATACTCTACACTGCTACAAAATCAGTTTTTCAGGATTTCAAAGTATTCCTTTATACATACTTAGCATTTGGGAAGCCCTATTAGTAGTCTTCTCTTTCCTGACTTACATTGTTTGTCTGTCCATCTGCTTGTCTGCCAGTCATCTTAGTATTAGTGTCATGTGGGCAAATAAGCAGTGATCTTTCAATAAGGTCAGCACCAAAGGCAGCGTTAAGCACTCATCCTTTTGAGTAGTCCTGCGGTGCTATTCACCAGCTCAGACCTGCTGCTGGATTCCCAGAGAGTGTACAAGTTCCTTCAAGCCAGTGGCAGCATCTGTCCTGGAGAAGGATGTTTCCCAGGCTGGTGACAGCAGGAGTTTGTACCTTTGTTTGCATCACTGGGAGGAGGAGAGATTGTGGATATTGATGATACTTAGAGTGGGTATCACTCAGCTTCTGGTTAAATCATGAGGACAGTGGGATGTAGATGTAGTGTAATGCTTCAAATTGTAACTGGCTATGGCCAGGTGAGAAGCGAAAATTTTCTACTATGAATTGTTCTGGTGAAGAGAACATCAGTTCTGTCATGCTTTGTCTTTGTTTCCTGCCTTTTCTGTTTTCTTCTGTCTTTATTCTTTCTTTTCAGTAAATATCCTGTTTGATATTTCTGTACAAGCATTACTGTACTCATGCAAGGTAGTGTTTTATTACTTCTGAGCAGCCAAGTAATTTGAAAGAAATAGTATCATTTATGTATAAGAAACATGTGAAATTAGCATGGCTTTGCCTCATATGGCTTATATCTTGTTCCATATTGTGACTGTGAGTCACCAACATACCCATTTCAGAGTATTTAGACCATGCTGGGAGCTGATGACCATTGCTGCCTTTCTAGATCCTACAGGATTAAAAATGCCTTCTTTTCCTCTATATCTGATGACCTGAGTAGATGTGGAAACCAGAACTTCTTACTCTCTCCTTGTACTATTCCAAACAAATTGTCTGTGACCCCTCTTCTGATGACTGTGAACACTGCTTCTGTTTTGTCCCTCATTTAGCTTTGTGACCAAATATAATGTTTGACTCTTTAAGTCCAGGCATCCAAGCTAAAACTTAGATCTTCTACTTTTCTATATCATACCTGTGAAATAAAACCTCTCCTATCTATCCACACACTTCTCACTTAAGTTCTTATAATATTACATCTTTTCCTGGATCCTTTACTCTGATCCTAACAAATCTTGTTCCACTCACAAAGATGAGCTCATCATTTTGACTGTGATCTAGATCTCCATATATTTCTCCACATGCTTAGGTATTGTATCAAACCACCTTTCTTTCTCTTCATGGGTTTTTTTTTTTGTGTGCTTTATCTAGCATACTGTATCCAGTAGGAGAAAGACAACAGACGCTTCCAGTCTATCAAGAATGCAAATTACTATGAGCCATTGCTGTGTTTTCCAAGACGCTGGTTTCCCAGCATACTCTGTAAACATCCAGGGAGCTGGCTCATCTTCCTTCCACCTGCTGTACAGTATGTGGAGTAATCTTGATAACTGTTAAGATGATGTATTGTGAGTGTGACACTTTTCAGTGTTGTCTCATTTAATTGTGTAACTCTCTTTTCTGTTTCTATTTATATAGTGTCCCTTCTAAGCTCCTTAGGGCAGAGATAACTTCTCCTGTGTTTATATACCATGTAGCAGAGTTGGGTACTTGATCAGCAACAAGAACATCCAGGCACAGAGTCATAGAATGGTTTAGGTTGGAAGTGACCTTAAGGATCGTGTAGTTCCACACCACCCTGGGCGGGGGCAGCTTCCACAAGATCAGGTTTCTTAAAGCCTTGCTCACCCTGGCCTTGAACACTTCCAGGGATGGGACATCGACAGTTTCACTGGGCAACCAGTTCCAGTGTCCCACCACCCTCACACTAAAGAATTTCTTTCTAGTGTCTAATTTGAGTCTCCTCTTTCAGTTTAAAACCATTACTCCTCATCCTACCACTACACGTCCTTCTACAAAGTCCCTTCCCATCTTTCCTGTAGGTCCCCTTTAGGTACTGGAACGCTGCAGCCTTCTCTTCTCCAGACTGAACTACCCCAACTCCCTCATCAAAGTAATTACTCCAGATGTACATCAGCATCGCTAGTTAGTTGTATTGATTTAAAGGTATTTGTCAAGCTAGCATCCTGGCAGTTTTCTTCCCTTTTTGTTGACACTTTGTTGAACCTCTTGGCTTCCTCTACTTCAAGCATTACATGTCCTAACAGCAGATATGTATGGAATAAACTCTGTGACGTGTACCTTGAAGGGCATTAATGATGTAAAAACAGTCTTCTGCAGGAGTGTTCAAGGGTCTTTTGACCCACTGCTTAAGAAAGCAGTTCTAGGAAATGCCATAAAAAGATATGCCTGACGTTTGGGAGCAGTGTCCAAAGCTGTTCCCTTTTGACACCTACCTGGAGTCTCCAAATCAGAAACAGGATCACTCTAAGCCGTTCACGGAGATGGATCTTAAATAGGCTGAACTGCTGTTTCAGAGACATTTGTGTCTTTCTGTAGATCTATGACGTTCTCAACTTAGACACCTCAGGCTGGAACCTTAATTTAGTTGGCATGGGACTAAGCCTTGGATCTAAAACACTGCTCATGAGATTAAAATGGGATTTCCTTGTTTCATAGTAATTTATATTGCCTCAATCAAAGGCCTTACAGAAGTCCAGAGAGGTGACATTCATATCTCTTCCCTTGTCCACTGATGTAGTCACTCCATCATAGAAGGCCACTAGGTTGGTCAGGCCTTGGTGAAGCCATGCTGGCTGTCTCGAATCACCTCTCTGTCCTCCATGTGCCTTAGCATAGTTTATAGGGGGATCTGTTCCATGATCTTCCCAGGCACAGAAGTGAGGCTGACAGGTTGGTAATTCCCTGGGTCCCCCTTTCAAAAATTAGTGTGATGTTTCCCTTTTTTTCACACACCAGGGACTTCATCTGACTGCCATGACTTTTCAAATATCATGAGTTGTGGCTTGGCAACTACATCAGCCAATTCTGTCAGGACTCTGGGATCCATCTTATCAGGTCCTATAGACTTCTGTATGTTCAGGTTCCTCAGGTGGTCACAAACCTGATATTCTCTTGGGGCAGGAGAGACATTGCTCCCCTAGTCCCTTTCTTACAGTCCCTCCACTCGAGAGGTATGGGAGGAGAGGTTGCCAGTGAAGACTGAGGCAAAGGAATTGTTGAGTGTTTTTCCTTGACTGTTGTTACCAGATTGCCAGTCTTGCTCATCAGGGGTACCTGTCTTTGACCTTCCTTTTCTGGCTGATATACCTGTAAAAGCCCTTCTTATTATTCTTTACATCCCTTGCCAAATTCAGCTCCAGCTACTCCTTGACCTTCCTGACCCCATCCCTACACAACTGGGCAGCATCCCTATGCTCTTCCCAGGATACCTGTCTGTGCTTCCACTGCCTGTGCCTTTCCTTCTTGCCCTTTAGTTTGATCCACAGGTCTTGACTCAGACATGCTGCTCTCTTGCCTGCCTTTCCTGATTTCTCCATCCCACCTGGGGATGGAGAGCTCTTGTGTTCTGTGGAGTGTCCTTAAAGATCTGCCAGCTTTGCTCTGCTTCCTTGTTCCTGAGGGCAGTTTCCCAAGGGGTCCTATTGACTAACTCCTTGAAGAGCTGGAATTTTGCTTTCCTAAAATTCAGGGTCCTGACTTTACTCTTTGCCTGATCCATGTCCCTCAGGACTGTGAACTCCACCAGTGCAGATCACTGCAGCTCCAATCTTGACTGTCAGCAATTAGTTCAATCATGTTGGTGACCAATAGGTCCAGTGTCGCATCCTTTCTGGAAGAACTGCCTGTTACTTGTCTTAAGAAGTTATTCTCCGTGCATTCCAGGAGTCTCCTGGATTGCCTGCAGGTCACTATGCTAATTTTCCAGCAGATCACAGAATCATGTAATTGTCAGAGTTGGAAGGGACTTGTCTAGAGAGCATCTAGTCTGACTCCTCTGCTAAAGCAGGATTGCCCAGAGCTCGTTACTCAGGACTGCATCCAGGTGGGTCGAGAAGGGGACTCCGCAACCTCTCTGAACAGCCTGTTCCAGGGCTCTGTCACCCTCACCCTAAAGATGTTTTTTCTTGTATTTGCATGGAACTTCCCGTGTTCCAGCTTGTGCTCATTGTCCCTCGTCCTGTCACTGGGAACCACTGAAAAGAGTCCAGCTCCATCCTCCTTCAACTCACCCTTTAAATGTTGGGGTGGTTGAAGTCCCCCAGCAGGATGAGAGCCTGCAAGTGCTTCCTGTAGCTGGATTAAGAAGGCTTTGTCAATAGGCTCCCTTCGATCGGGCCACAAGCTTCAGTCTCTGAGGCCATCGATAGCCTCATTCCAGTCATGAGATTTGTCACATTAAATTTCAGTAATGGCAACGAGGTCTTAGCTTTCTAGCTACACAGTAGCTTCCAACTCCTCCTGTTTGTTGCCCATGCTGGGTGCATTGGTGTAGAACTATCATTCAGAACTATTATCAGAAACACAAGAGGACATTCTTGAAATTCAAATGTAGCAGCAATTGGTCACAGCCTTGGTTTTTCTTCTTTTTAAAATGGAAAGCAGAGAATGGAGTAAAACTTATTCTCTGCACCTTCACTTTAAACGATTTATGATGTGCATGTAAATAGCAATTTTTATTTTTTGTCCTAAGAAGTTGTAAAGTAATTGTAATTTGCTGTTAGTTCTGGTTAGGTAACTCTAAGAAAGCTAACAAATTAAGTGTGATCTTTGTGTGCATTTGTAATCACAAAGATTTAGTTAAACTACACTCATGTTTTTTTTCCTTTACAAAGGTTTGTCACTTTGGCACGTTTGTAAAAATAATTGGCATAAGTTGAGTTGGATATAAAGTAGTGACACAGAGATCTTTGCCTGGCCAACTTCACTTGATAGCTTTTTATACTTGTACTGATAAGAATAATTATGCGAAGTTGTTCTGATATTGTGTATGATTGGGGTTTTTTTTACAGTATTTCGGTGTTTCTGAACTAACAATTTGCTGTTTGGCAGAATTTTCAGGATAGATCTACCTGTATTTGCCAGAGAATTCAGTTACACAAACTAATTGGAGTTTGCCTGCAGTTGGTGATTGTGACAGCATTTAACCATGTTTTGCATGTACCCCTGAAGCCTCCTGAGCTCCTGGGATTGCTCAGAAGAACCAGCTGAAAGCGCAGTTCCCCCCCACCCCCCCACCCCTGGGGGAAGCAGAGTGGATTGCTCTACCCCTGTATGTCTTTGGGCTTGAGAGACGTTCCAAGACAAAGCAAAATATTGTGCTGTTTCCCACCTCTTCTGCTTGACTTTAATTGTTTGCATTTTACAACACATACTTCTGCATAAGGTTTCATAAGTTTTTCCAAGACAGGAAGTAAGTCTCATTCTCTCTTTTGTAACTTCAGACGCTCTGTCACTTCAGACAGTCTTTTGGAATAATTTTGAGATAGTGTGAAATACACCATTCACTTCTAGAGAACTGCTTATAAATCAAGAGGTTTCTTCATGAGAATGTGGGGGAGAAAAAAAAAAAAGGGGATTTCTGATGTTGAAAGGTAGCGCAGTTGTTATTTTACATGTCTACAATTGAGAAGATAAATTGAAAATTCCTATTGACTCCCAACCCTGAGAAGAAAAAGAGAGGGGAGAACTCAGGAAAAAAAGTAATGGAAGCCAGTCAGATTAAAAGTAGTAAAAAGGAATGCTTTTAACACAATTAATAATTTGATGTGGAACTTTCTGCCACACTGGGATTTTCTTTTATTTTTTATTTTTTTAGACCAAGTACTTAGCAGCTATTGAAAAGGAACAGGCAATTAAATGGATGATGAGAACATTTCTAGTTATAGCAGAATAAAATATAAGATGAAGTAGGAAATATCAACTGCTTCGGATATAAAACAAGCACTTAGGAAGAGGAGAAATGTTTCAGAGGCTATTTTATATATCTTCATAATGGGGTTCCTTGCTTTTTTTTATTCCTATGATGTTTCTGCTGTTGGGTGCAGCCAAACAGGATACCTGTCTGGGTAGATCACTGATCTGCCCTGCACTATCAATTCCTGTCTTTGCTTGCAGTTTTTATGGCTACAGACCAAACAGATTCTTGTCTAATAGGAATTAATGTCTCTAAAATATACCATATTACTCTTTTTAGGGACTAGTCTTAGATCCTCTCTATTGATAGGATTTTACACACAAGATTTTAGGTGGTGATATAGAATATGAATTCAGAGCATGCTGTGAGTTACATCTCCAGAGAGAACATTATTATTAAACCTTTTTGAGAGTGTCCCCAGTGGCAGTTCCATAGAGCAGGTGGCCTGCATGGCACAAGCACATAGGGAGTCAGGAGCCTGTGTCTTATCAGAGCATATAATCTAAAAATCAGTCAGCCTGTTTCTCTCTCCTGGGGAGACGATGATGTTGACACAGGACTCATGCTAAAAACTAATTGTTAACCTGCAGAAGACGTCATTCAACACAAATCCCAACAGAAAAGGGCTGGGTGATGGATGTTTCTGGGTAGTGGGCCAAGCTGTTATTTGGTTTTCAAAAGATAGTTCTCTGGGTTGCCTCAAGATTTTAACACCTAGTACTACCTGGCTTACTTGAAAATAGAGAACATATTAATTTACAAAAAATGCTTACAATTTCTGCTTACTAAAATACACATAAAAAACTTGGAGGAGAAAACAGTTCCTCCTGCGTCTCTGGGCACAAAGTGCACTGACCCTTCATTATGGTGCTCAAGTTTCCTGAACTTTTTCCAAGCAGCGGCTGGGTGGAGGGTTGGAGGCTGGGATGTGGTGTTGAACAGCCATATAGCAGGTATGTAATATTTGGGAAAGGAATTTAGGATTGCATATATATCTGTTGATAGCAGCATGGCTAGTAGATTGAGGGAGGTGGTTGGCCACCTCTTACTCAGCAGTCATTAAACTGCATCTGCAGTGCCACATCTGGTGGTAAATTGGAGTGAGTTCAGCAAAGGGCCACCAAGGTGATCAGGGGGCTGGAACACTTGCCTTGTGAACAGAGGCTGAGGGAATGGGACTTGTTCAGCAAGAGGTGACTTTGCAAGGGTATGATAGCTGCCCACTAGTACCTGTGAGGAGGTTATTGAGAAGATGGAGTCAGGCTCTGCACAGTGGTGCATGGTGGAAGGACAAGAGACAACAGCCATGAAGGTCCTCCACCTGGGTCAAGGCAATCTCCAACACAAATACAGGCTGAGTGGAGAATGGATTGAGAGCAGCCCTGATGAGAAGGACTTGGGGCTGTTGATTAATGAGAAAGCTCAATATGAGAGCTGGCAATGTGTGCTTCTGGCCCAGAAGGCCAACTGTATCCTGGGCAGCATCAAAAGCATGACCAATGGGTCAAGGGAGGTGATTCTGTCCCTCTACTCTGCTCTCATGAAACCCCAGGTTTGGAGAACTGCATCCAGCTTTGGAGTCCTCAGCACAAGAAGGATATGGCCCTGTTGGGAGTGGGTCCAGAGAAGGGCCATGAAGATAATCAGAGGGCTGGAGCCCTGAGCAGCCGGTCTGTTCTGAATGGAAGCTTGACTGGAGATCTGCCAGGGTCCTTTCAGATCTGAATGATTCTCTGATTCCCTATAACTTTTCTCATATAAAAATTGTACTGTCTACCTTATCATTTGATCTTGTAGGTTAAATTTTCTTCACTCAACACTTTTTCTTATATTCTCTTTTTACTTGCACCTCTTCTACTGTACTGTGCCTTTCCACCTCCAAATATGTCAGATAGCCCCATTGTCACTGGATCAGGGAGTCTTCTGGGTTCTCCTGGCTTCCAAAGTTTCTTCAGTGCCACTCAACCCTCAGAGTAGTCTCACCCATCACCATATCTGTGGAGACTTCATGTGGCCATCACCACCTTCTGCGGTACTTTCTGAACTGTCTTGTAGGTGGTTTCCCTTCTGCTTTACTACAGTGCCTCTGTTCTTTATTTCCAGTGATGGATGAACAACGCAAGTCTGCTCATTAGAAGATAGCTGTGTCATGGTGTTCAGCTTTCATCAAAGTCACGGTAGACATGGCCTCAGACCAGTGATATACATGTACTGGGAATAAAGAGGAGATTTTTGGAAGCAAAAGAGTACCAAAACTTACTGGGCTGCACTCAGTAGACCTTTTAGAGAAAAAATGATCTTGGTTTTTTTGTTTTGGCTTAGTTTTTTAGGAATGACAGTAGACTAGTGTGCTTTATTTCTGGACTTCAAGGAACTGGAGTTTCTTCTGGTTGCTACATTCAGGAGAGAACCTGCAGACTCTGATAGTTCTGCATTTCTTGTATCTGAATCATGTCTTTAATCTTTTCTTCAAAACCCACAGATACTAGAAGTGTGAAGCTGTTTATGAAAAGTGTTCTCACATTTCTTCATGGGTCTGGGAGGGTTTATTTCTGGATGTATCTTTTACATCTGCTTTTACAACTGGGCCTTGCCTAGTTGCCTTTGAACTCATTAACAGCTAAATTGTAATAATTGTACCAGAGCCTGCATTGTTTATAATTTAATATCTTCTCCAAGTAGCCCTGAGTGGTATTACAATTTTGTTATCACGTAGGTCAGATTAAAACTAGTGATAGCTTCTATTATAACAATTTTCCTGTGACTTTTAACCCTTCCAAATACACATTGTTTGCCTCTATTAACCTGAACTTGATTCTAGTAGCATTTGGATGCTGTAAAAACTGTAGTAACATTTCTAAATCAGTGTGTTTCCTCAGATGTCTGAAAAAGCTGGACTAAAGCAAGCAGTGAATATACTGGGAAGGATAAGAATAAAGGTAGTCATTAAAGAAAGTACCTTTGATTCATGTGGAGGAAAGAATAAAATGATAGAGGCAATTGTGAAGCTTTTATTTTGCAGTCTGCAAATTGCGTATTGCTCTTACGTGGTACTGGTTTAACTGAGGTTGAGACATTGGCCTTGGAAGACTGAGATTTCAATCATTTACTTGTATTTGCTCATACAGACTTTTACATGGATTTTTTTAAAATTATAGAAGTCGTCTATGTAATTTTGTGTGTTGTAATGTGCTAATGGCTAAAGGAATCTTGGTTTACTTCATGTGTAAGTCAAGTAATATTGTTCAGTCATAAAAAGCATGATCTTTGTGTAGAGACCTTCAGTATTGATCATTTGTTGTCATGTCAGGGGCTGCCAGTTATCTACGTGAAAAAAAATGTTTCAGTGAGGAATCTTGAGATTAGAAAACTAAATTTCAACAATTTAGTCTACTTTTTAAAGTAAAGACATACCTCTGGACATGTAAATACAGACTGCCATAGTATGGGCTTTTTTCATCCAGGTATCTCTTCTCGTGAAGCTTGTTGACAGAAATTGAATTTAAAAATTTGGTTCTGCTTGGCAGCTCGAGCCAGTAGCTAACCTACCAACGGGGCTTGCTTCTGCCTTTTGGAGGTCAAGGAAGTGTAACCATTCTTGAACCAGACCTGCAAACCCCCCTGCAAGCACGCCTTGATGCCTCCTGATTGGATTTGTGTGCCGTAGCTTGCATAACCAGAGAGCTTGTATCCCAACATGATTAGCCAAAAGGAGTATAGGGACTTACATAATCATTACACGATTATTTTTCAGTAACTGTACTGTAAATATGTAATTCTCTCTACTCCTAATAACTCTTAATCCCTGTGTTCCTATTGGCTCCTGGGCTCAGATTTTGCCGTGGCCTGTGTGCCCCAGCCACCGATAAGACTTGAAAAAATTGCTGCTGTCAAGGTTCACCTGCTTTATTCCCAACCGGTAAATACCTGCTCCCCAGTGTGAGCTGGGGCTCCACATCCTGGTGGACTGTTTTGTGGGAGCTTGGGCAGTGCATCTGCCCATGTGTCTTCTGAGAAGGGTCCCTTCACCTCCAGACAACATTCATACCCAGCTGTGTGCATATATTAGGTGCAGACCTCTCCGATGAGCTTCTTTCATGGGTTGCTCAAGGGTTTTTGAGCAAACAGTTTTGATCTCGTTTCTCCATGTTGCTTGATAAAGAAGATTCCTTTTTGAGACACTGTGGTGAGAAAACTTAAATCATCAAGAATTGTTGGTCCTCTGCAGGTGTTGGGAGGCCAGGAAGAGATTATTTTTCTTTTGGTATAAGCAGATAAAAAACCCCAACCACCTCCTTTAGAGCACTTCTTATTAAAACATCCCATATTTCTATTCCACTATTTGTGCCCAACATCAGTGGGACTTGGTGATCAAAGCTCTCCCAGCCTGTAGCTGTTCCAGTGACACATTATGCTAGTGAAGCCCCTTTCATCAGGTATACTTGAAAATATCCTCAACTTTGATAGAAAACTGCCTTTCATGCTGCTTTTAATATTAGAAGCATAACTTGAATTTCTTTCTTTAAGCCTTACAAAATCCTTGCACACAATTTTTCTGTGTAATTAGCTTCATGAGTCAGCATCTGGTCTTAGGTCTTGACATTTTTGCCGTGTGAAATTTTTGTGTGTATTTGACCTTGGCTTTATTCCAGAATAAATATTTTAAGCTGCTAGTTTCGTGTGGATTTTTTGTCTTCGGGCTGAGACTAGGGGGCAGACATAAGCAGCACGGAGGGAAGTGAACTGTATAAACCACAATTAGAATTGCAGTGCACAGGTGTCTGAAGATCTTATACAATTGCCAAGCTATTTGTTTCTCAAATGAGAGGGGCTTTGGGAGTGTATTTTGGAGAATAAAAGGAGCAGAAGGCCTTCCTTTTGGATGTTAGGGTTGTGGTGGTTTGTTGGGTTTTTATTTATTTATTTAAATCCTAGTTTAAATTATTTCAGGCTTGATACGTTTGGTATCTTTAAAGAGCAAGTGTAATGAATGGTTGAAAGCGATCTACCGCAGCTGGCGAGGGAATTTTTAAGTGCCTTCAGAGAGGAATCAGCATTTAAGAAAAGAAAACTTCTTGCATGCTAGCTTTTCTTTGAGCACCAAGTTAGGTCTTGTGGTTTAAAAATCAGAATGCCGATGTTCAATGTAGGATGCTTTATAGTGTTATTAAAGGAGAATGGCTGTAGCCCTGGGGTTATGGGCAAGTTCTGTTGCAAATACTTGAGGATCTTTTTGGGAAGGCAGGTATATTAATTCTCTTTGGTAAGCATATACAAAGTATTATTGCAATAAAATAGTGAATAAACAGCAGCTCACAGTATGAGACACTCAGTGCATCTAGAGTCCTAGTGTTCATTGTATTTTGCAATTTAATACACAATAGTTTTTTAGTTCTGTATTTCTGCATGCTTCCCAGTGTCAGATCTGTATTCTTGGGATGTGAGGTTCCATTAAAAAATAAATAATAATCACAGCCCCCGCTCCCCCCACGTACACTCATTTTCTATAATATGGTAATGATATCACCGTAGCAGTAATTACGGGTCATCTTCATTTCTTTCATCTCTGCTGGTTCTGATGGCTTCATTCCTTTGACGGAGAAGATTTGGCTCTGGGTGCTGTGATTATTTTGTTAAGCATTATTCGAATAGACAGGAGTGAGAGAAATTAATCAATCCAAATGCAATTAGCATCATGTTTAACCCAGTGATGGACGTCTCAAGGTGAAACAGCCAGGGGAGTTTCAGACATTATTATTCAATCCAGTGGCTCTTATCTAAATTATAATCAAGAGAGGTTTTTATTGGCTTTGCAGAGAGAAGATGTAACTCTTTCCCTGCTTTGGGGGTCAAAGGGATCAGGTCTTTGGCCCCACAGGACGTTGGCCATAGGCGGCTTCTAGAATTGGGTGGGACTGTAAGAGTTTCCTTTCATATGGGGGTCACTCAGGGCAAAATATCTGTACATCCTAACGTCTGTGACCTGGAAGTTCAGTAGCTCCCTGGGTTATGGGTAGGTCTGTCATTGCCCCTTGCTTCAAGTGTTTGTCATTGACAAGCTTTGCCCACCTGTAGGTGAGTGAATACTGTTTGTAGTGTTTGCGTTGGGAGCTCTGTGAACATCATTGTTTGCAAACAAGTGTAAACAGGATGGTGCTGCCTTGCCTGGTAGGGAAATCTGGTTAGGAGAACAAGGTAAATTATTCTGTAGGGAAGGAATATAATTCCTTTTTAGAGCTGATATAATTTTAGTACTTATTGATAGTAACAATAACATTTTTGAGGATACCTTAATCTGCAGCAGATCTGTTATCACCATTCTGGATAATCCTGAATGATCTCTGAGATCTCTTACCAGGTATATGATAAAACACCAGTACTGTGGGTGGAGAAAAACAAGGTGGAAAGAGGTCACATGAGGATTCTACAGTTCAGGAAAGCATTAGGTATTTGATTGCAATTCTTAAGGCTCTAGCTAACACAAACTGAACTGTTTCAGTGGTTTAAAACCGTATCAGTCTCAGCTATTTACCACCTCTCTGTCAGAGGTGACAGTTTCCACAGCACGCTGGGGGTGTTGTCCCAAAGCAGAGTCGTTTACCCCCCGTGCAGACACCAATATGTGGTCCGTGTGTCTCACCTGCGCGAGGCCTGGTTTTGTGCAGGCCCCCACCTTCTTCGGCATTTCAAAACAAGTCTTGGCCAGACTCTGGACTTGCAGCTGAAGTGAGGGCAGATTCTGCTGTCTCATTCGCCAAGGGAAGGACGATGATGTTTTGTACTAAGGGTGGTGTTAATATTTTAAAACGCTGCAGCAAGACTTGACAGAGCTCATCTTTCAGAGCCTGGATTCTAGCACGGTTGCTGACTCCTTTAGTATACATCTGTACATCACTTCTTACTGAGGCTGTGACCCCATCTGTAAGATGGGAATTAAATCACTGTATGTCTCAAGAATACTGTGAAGCTTGATAAACTTTGCAAGTGCTTTGATATTGATTATTGAGAGATGCCACAGTAACGCAAGCTTATTCCACCTGGAGGTTTATGCTGATTCTGTCGTCTTACCTGACAAATGTTTTCAGGAGTGCTGGGTGATTACACTGGTCTCCAGTGTAAATGTAACAGTCCCCGAAACTCAGGTCTTGAGTGTCTGCATGTGCCAGTTCAACCTTCAGTAAAGGCGACTGACATTGCTTTCACTAACCACTGCTCTCCTGAGATGGCAGTTCCAGCTCTTTATGAAATTAGGCTTGGTGTAGCATTCACTAATAAGTATTTGTCAAAGGCCCACAGTCATCAAGTAGCAGTTCATTTGCCAATTATGTTAAGGAAGTGCGCAGTTAGCAGAGTAATTGGAGGTCTTTTTACTCAGGAAGAGGAGTGAGCTGGTGCCAGCAGGCATCCAGGTGTTGGTAGGGTTGGATCTGGTCTCAAGACAAAAGGTGGTCCATACAGATCTCTCTCTGTGACAGAAGTTCAGGTTGTGTTGGCTGGGTAATAATATTCAGGTGGTCTCATCTGCAATAAAGTTCTTTTTTCTTTGAAGGTTGTTTAGTAATGATGCCAATCAAATATTTTTGCTGGGTTTAGATTGTCTTTTTATTTTCACTCCTTCCTATCCCCATGACTGTTTTCGTAATTTCCTTTCCAACACAATATTAGTTGAGCACAGCCAAAATATGTGGCTTTGCCATTGGAATTCACAAGTCCAGTCAGGTGAGACTCCCACAGTTACTCACAAACAGATTTCTCTAACCTTTTTTTATGTCCTCTCATCTAAGAAAAAGGGTGGTTGTGTCTTCCTATCCTAACATTGTATCTCAGGACAAAAGAAATAATTTCTGATGCAACAAACCCTTGTGATAGAAAGATTAAAAATCAGAGGAAGGTTCTGCTGTCTCTCTGGTATGAATGGTCTTTGCCCTGAACTGGTAATGTCCACTGATAGTTCTTCAGAAATAAACCTTTTTGGTTTTGTTTTCTGTATAGTCCCAAGATACAGCAGTAGTTCGAGAGTGCATGATTAGGACTTTAAAGCAATCCTTCCATGTTGAAAAACAAGTTCTTCAGTTACCGTAAATACAACTGAATGGGAGGAATAACTGCTAAGCTAACAAAGTATGACAGTTCCTGAAATAACCTTTTTGTAGTCAAGAGTGTAGCATTCAAAGTGTGATTCTACAAGACATTTTGGAGCTAAAAACGTGTTCTGTTCGCAGGTCATTAATTGTATTTCCAGTTCTTTACAGTAGCAAGACATGTAGATTTCAACACGGCTACATTTTCAGGTCAGAAGAGCAGCATAGTCCAATTTGTCCCCTAAGTTGTACACTGGGGGAGACACAGAGAAACGCTTCTTCAGTGGGTGACTTCATTTTAAAGTATCTGTGATTTGAAGATGCTTACAGGCTTTGTTTTGAGAGTTTTAGGTAAGCCCGGGAGTGGAAGGTACAATGATCATGACAAATGTGTGATAAATACAGTTTGTCACATATCTTTTACATTGACTTTATTGTTAAGTGTCTCGTGTTTTTGCATTTAAGTGTATATTATGTTGAGAAAGCGTGTACGTATGTGCGTTGCTAGGGATTCTTCTGGATGAAAGTTGCTTATGTAAGTGTAAATCACTGTTTTCGTTGCTGATTTTGTAGCAGTAAATCCTTCCATTATTTCCTGGCTACCCAGACCTTATGACACAGTATGTCCTGTGCTGTCATACATGTGAGAAGGCTTTTTATGGGGAGCAATCAGGCTGGACCCCAATCTCCAGTGCAGTGGTTTTTTCTAATTAAATTGTCACCGGACAGAATATCTGGAACAGCAGTTTTCATTTTCAATCGAGGAGAAAACATTATGAGTCTTTGTCATTTGATTAAAAGTTACTTAACCTTTAAATTGCTACAGATGTAAAGATAGCTCTGAGTTTCCAATGTAATCGCCTCCAAGTTAAAATCGGGAAAATCTTTGTGTAATGAAACCCATATGTCATAGTGAAAGGATGCAAAACACTGGCAGAGTGGGCTGCTCTAGCAGGAGATTCTGCACCCAATCTTGTTAACCAGGACTGCTTTTGGTAATCCCTCATCTCCTCACTTGTAGGAAATCAATCTGTACTACTGAATCTTTTCAACCAGCAACCACAAAATTTACTGCAGAGAGGCAGCTTGGGGACAATTGTAGTAGAAAAGGAGCCCCAGGCAACAAGGCTAAATGCGGGATTGAGGGATTGAAGTTCTAAAGAGGAGATTATATTAAACCTTATTTTGCTCCCCTATCAAGTAGAAATCTCCCCTTCTTCTTTCAGCCCCAGCCTTTCCTACCCAATACCTGTTCTTGAGATCTGCTTAGCAGATCTTGTGGGGCAGCAAACTCCAGTAATTTAGTACAGCACTCTCTGTTAATTATAATAGCTTGATACCATTTTTCCAATATGTTTCTCAGAAAGAGTCTATTCAAGCACCCAAATCCCATTGTAACCAGTGCTTGTAACATCTTACAGTGTTTTTTCTATGGTCTTCAGTATCCTCTGCCTCCTCCCTAGTAGGTGAGATTAATTTGTATCCAAGCTACTGCGATCGTGTCCATTGTTGATTTTTCTATTGTAGTAGGTGCACGGCGTAGGCAAGGTTGTAAATCGTGACTTGACATGGAGATTCACGTTTCTGTTGCAAGCTGCACAGCCTCTGTAGTGTCTGTTTGATGGTACGATGAAACCTGCACTCAAGCCCTCTCTTCACTTGAAGTCCGTGGTTAAAACAACCATGTTAAGGAGAAAATCCCTAAGGTTTTCATTACAGTTTTGTCCAACCTTTTAATTAAAAAACCCACCTCTATCTGCTACGCAACTGGCTTCTGCTGGTCCCTTGGGTAGTTGCTTAAGGCAGGTTTTACCGTCTCGCTTATACTGCAATCAGATTTAGAATGTGGGTGATGGTTTCTTCATTCACAAGCTCTTCCCTCACTCCAGCAAGCTCCAAAAGACCCCTTTGGAAATGATATTCCCATTGTTAAGAATTCATTTATCAGAAGCAATGCTGAGCAGAGGAATGAGTTTAATATTAGAGGCTTTTCTGTGCGAAACCCAAGCTCAAATAATACTCCAGTGCAGATTAAAGAGGAACAAAGGAGAAGGAATAGCCAAGACATTTGAACGCGCTACCATGTAATATGTATTTGGCCTGTGTTTACCAGGAATACATTGAACTGTGGTTCTTGGGCAGATAAGAGAAGCAGCTGAAGCAGGGAAAACAAGATTGTTAATGTTTGTGGAAACTTGCCCTTAGTTTGGCTGGGATTTTTGTTGTTGTTGTTTTGATATGAGGATGTTATTTCCTGGCCATTTTCATACATATCCAAGGATGTAAGGTCCTTTCTTTCAGTTTGGCATCCTATCTTTAAAAATAAAGCCCCGATGCAAGCCTGAGTATGTGTGGAGAAGAGGAATACAGAATAGCAGAAGGCTGTCTCCTGCTCCTAATGGGATTTTGTAGCAGCATGTGCGAGTTTGTTTCAGAAGTCAGAAATGAACAGATGTTGGTATAAATTACCTCTGTGTCTGATGTCTTGCAAATTAAAAGCGCGGTTGGCATCACTAAACAATTTCACCAGGTTGGGGGGGGAAGCGGGCGGTGATTATTGTAGCAGGTCGGTAAGAATCTTTAAGCTGCAGCGGAACAGGATAGCGAGGATAAAGGAATGAAGAATAAAATGAGAGGTCTGTGAATTAATCAGAAATGTTAACATCTCCGATGACAAGTGAACAGGAGGGCACGTGCTCTGGAGCAACCCCCACCCCACAGTAATTTCAGTCAGAGCGCAGAAGGAGTCTATGCTCTCTGCCTGATTTATAGGGTGCAGCCCTCTTTGGGGGAACAGAATTGTCACGCATTCGTATATCTCCTATATGGGACTTGCAGCCTGGAAAACTTTCCACTCTGTCAGCTACTGTTCAGCGTTGTGCTTTCTCCATTAAGAGGGTTTTAAAGCCATGTGCTGTTGACGGTGCAAGGCAGGGAGGTGTCAAAGTGCTGAAAATCTATTCCTAGGTGAAATGTTTAAAAACTTGCATTTTTATTTAATCGTGCTCTTTGCACGTAACAACTTATTTCTTGACAAAACAGCAATCCCCTCTGCCCTTCTGCAGCACTTTCTATCTGTGTGTCACTTCAGCAGCACTTGGGGGATACAGGCTGTCTTGCTGGTGGGGAAGTGGAGGCACAAATGAGTACTTTTGTGGTAGTTCACGCTGTGAATCAGAAGCAGAATTGGGAATGGATCCCAGATGATATAACTCACAGCTGGAGGCACAAACTGAGGGAATACTGCAGGGATCTGCTTGAATCTGCAGCCAGTCTGAAGCATGTTCCAGTCAGGGCAGTGCAAGCTTTGCAGCCTATGAATATCAATGTGTGCCAGACAGTTCATAATACCACTAATTGTTTTACAGGGATCTTGTTGATGACAATACCTTGTGGTACAATTTTTGGGTAGGCAAATTAGAATGTAGTAATTCAAAGAAGAGCCTTTAAGGCATAAATAAAGGCATAATTCTAACCTTTAGGTAAAGAATAACAGCATGTCTTTACCTGAGGGTGCGCATTGAGTATTTTAAACTCAACATTTTTATAACATTTTAGTTCTATTCCAAAAGATAATCAGTAATGTCAAAAGAAAACCCAACATCAGCAACAAACCCACCTCCAGTTTTTATGCTAATTGTCACTTCTGTTGTTCCTCTCAGTAGAGAGGTCAGGAATTGAATGAATAAAACAGAAAATTAATTCCCGTCTCCTTCCAGAGTCTCTCTAGGCTAGGTGTGGGAAACTTGCACACTTTCATCAATCCTGTGAATAAAAACCTCCATGTTTTGATTCCTGCCAGTCCAGCACAAAGCTTTCACCTTTATTTAAAAGAGATGAAGGGAAGCACTGGTGGGAAGACTGTCTTTCTCCAGGACTCAGTTGCTAATCATGTTGTCTTGGATGTATTGTATTGTCATTGCAAGACAAAGATAGTATTAGGGCTGCTCTGCCAGTTTGGGAGCTTATGGGCTCACAAGTCAGGAATGTCTCATGCAGAAAAGTGGCTGTGTAAACCCTGCTGTAATACAGCTACTGGAGATTGATGGTGCCAGGAGTGAGAGAGAGACATATAAACCTTGCCTTGCTGTATTAAACATCGAAGGACTGACAATGCAGAGAGAGAGAGAAGACCAAAGCTCTATAAACCTTACTTTATTACACCATCCATAGATGAACTGCATTGTAGGAATATAAACCCCATTATATTACAGCATCCAGGGACTGGCACTGCTGGGAGAGGGAAAATGCTGTCTAATTTCTGTTGAAGATCATAGCATCCAGGGACCAATAATCCTGAAATGGAGCAAGAGAGAGTTCCATAATCTCTGACGGATTATAACATCCAGGAACAATTGCTCTGAGATGGAGCGATGGAGATCTGGATTACACCATTCAGAGATGGATGGTACAGAGAAAAGGAAATGCTGCAAGAACATAATGCAGTAGGAATAGAAAGCATAGATTGTATCTAATGAGACAGCCTGTGGGAATTATTGCTGAGTTCAGAAGATTCCAGGCTCTGCCTGCATTTTTAGGATGTCAGGAATTCAAGATGGAATGCAGCTGTATTTATTTTCCACTTAAAATAATTTAAATAAAATAATCCTTACTATTGCTGTAAGCACAAATCTAAATTAATTTCTTATCCTATGGTTAAAATTTGTAAATTATACAATTGTTTGGGTTTCTTGGTTTTTTGAATACTAATCTCTTTTTCTTCCCTTGTGACTTCAGCTAGAGAAATGACTCGAGGGAAATTCCTGAACATCCTAGAGAAACCCAAAAAGTAGCTGCTGCATCTGGAGGATGGACAACATACACCCCAACCAAATCATTTTATATACTGTGGATCCAGGTGAACCCCAGAACTTTGAAGAAGTACAAAGCTCTCACTCTAGACCTTCAGAAGCAAACTTCTCTTTTTGCTTCCACAGCTCATCTCTTTACGGGGGAGACATATTGCATGCACAGGTCACAAGGACTGCAGTTGGTTGTGTTGGAATTACTTTCATCTGACCATAAGATGTCCAACAGGAGGACTCGGCCCTGATGTGCTGTGGCAATGTTACCTGTCCTAATCAGCTATTCAGAGTGAAGAGCCATGCTGTCCTAATCCCGGTGCTCTCAGTGGCAGCACCTGTTTGAAGCACACAGCAGATCTGACAGTGCGCATCCTGAGGCGTTGACCCTTTCGTGTGTCTTTTGTCTTGGGTGCATTGGATTTCCGAGGGGCAGCTTCTGTGCTGAAAGGTTTGAGCAGAGTTTGGGGTGCGGACTGACGGGTGGCATTGGTTCAGCAGGAGAATATACTTTTAGTGCAGAAGTTGAGTCCAGTCTGTGCGTTAGATTCCAGTTACTCGCTGCCCTTAGAGAAGCGTATCCGAGAACAACCTCTGGTGTACCAGGAGCTTCATCTCACCACTAAACCGTTCTCTAGTGAAATCAGACCAGAGGGGATAAGAGGTATTTCCTTACTATATTATGAAGGAAAATATCCCTACAGAAGCTTTGGTCAGTACACAAAAAAAAAAAAAAAGCAGCTTTGTTGGTCCACTGCAACTCTGCTTCTTACAGAGCTAGAAGCTGAAGAAAGTTATAAAATGGAAAGGCAGTAATATTTTCAGTTAGTGCTCCAAGAAGGAGCAACAGGATTGTTAGCCACATTGTAAGGATGGCCTGTTTATACAGATCCTTAACAATTCTGAAATGCCACACGTTCTGTGGTATTTTGAATTACTTATAAAACAGCAACCTCAAAGTGTTCTTCCCCTACAAGCCCACAGTTTTTAAGACAGAATTTTCTGTGGCCTGGTCTCTTCCAACACCCAGTTTGGCCTTTCCTCATCTTACGGTTTAATGTTTTTTTCCTTCTGCTAATGTACTTCTGCATGTTCACCCCTGAGAAGAGGTAAGGAGCATGGTCAGACTTTTTATTTTTTTAAGAGAAGAATTTTTTTCATGTCATCCTATTTCCTTTTCCTAGAAAACAGTATTTTAATTGTTAGTAAATAAGTTACTTTCTAGATCACAAAATAATATTAAAACATTAGATGAAGAGCAGGTTTGGGTTTTTTCCTCCATTTAGAAATGGTATTTTTAGCATGCAGCCCTTCTCAAAACTTTTCATTTCCCAGGCTGCAGTCATGTGCGAGAGGAGAAATGACTTGGAAATAGGTTGTCCTTAGAGCATTGCATTCTGTCTTTACAGAGAAAGGAGACTCTTTTCGGGTGCATGTGCAATAAAGAGGAGGACTTATTTTCTTTTTTTTTAATCAAATAGTTCTCTGAATTTTTGCTAAAGAGCTGGTGGCCTTTCCATTTGCAGTCTGTGATCTTGGTTATTACTGGTCGGAACTGGGCTCGTTTTGGACAGCTCCTGTTAACCAAGTGTAAGCAGTTAAAACCCACATCCTGGAAAGACTCTGCACAAATCTGGAACGTTTAGGACTGTCAGGAGTTTGATTTTAAACTTAACTGTATTTCACAGTTTATGCAGGGCTAAGCTTATCAGGAATTCCATCCTTGAGAACAGAAGAGTTAAGACAGATGAATGTGAAGAGAAGCTAAAAGTGATAATTCAGAAACAGAGAAAAAACCTGCTGGTGCAAACTGATTTTGATGTCGCTTTAAGTATTAAATTATACATTTTGAATGCAATTTAAAGTTTTTATACTATATACATAATATATATACACACATATTTGACATAATGGGATACTTCATCTGTATCACCAATATGAGCTTGTGCATTTTATATTGGTTTGTGATCCAACACATTAAGAAACTTGGATCTGAAAGGAGGAGGAATATAGGAGAAGGTAGGAGAGCCTGGCATGGAATTATATGTATATTTTCTGATATGTTCAGTAAGGAATTTCAAACCATAGGTAGTTTTTAGTAACATATATGTGTTAAAAAAAAAAAGAAAAAGAACAAAAAAAGCATTTTACTATATACAGTACTTGCCTTCTACAGGGCAGCCAGTAACATATGCTATAGAACTGTGATATTTATTGGCTTGTACTTGTCATCTGTGGGGATGAGTCAGGGATCTATATTTTTATTGGTAATATTTATATGTATTTTTGTGTGCTAGCTAGAGAATTGTTATCTGTCTTGTTATTGCTTTGTGGTTTGATGATAAACAAATGCAAAGCTCAGAGACTCATCTGGGTTTCCAAAATAAGATGCAAAAGCTTTTGCTTAGCCACCTAGGCCATACTCTTCCTTGGGCTTTGCTTCACACTTCTGCATGCCACCACCCCAGGGTTTGGCCTGTGGATGCTGTTTTCCCATCAGTAAATAAATATTTGGCATTATTCAGTTGTATTAATAGTTTTTGTACCCTTTTGAATCCTGGTCATCCCCCGTCCCCGTCCCCCATTGATGTCCTTCCTGACATGCTGGTGGTATCTATCTCTACAAGATAATCTCGGTGACTTTTTGTTGATGATAACCTTCTGTATTTTGAAACAACAACAAAAAAGTTTTGATAAATGATGGGAATGAAGAGTGTAAGAAGATCAAGATGTCATAATACTAATTGAGCTATGCATTGCTTTATAAAGTGTTTCATGTGTTGGTATGTTATATGTGACTGAGAGGTTCTTGGAAATAAACCCAATATGTATTTAGTTCATTTTAAATGCCAGTGTTACATATATTCAGTTATAAAAGGCTGTTCACTTCAGTTTTGGAATATTACTTTATTGTTTAATCCCATTGAGGAAAAAATTCTCATTATATCGAAATTCTCAAAATAAAAGTCTAGTTGGACTGGCAATTGAAGAGTGTAGTATTCCATTTAGCTCAGTGTTTTGCTGTTTTGGAACAATCCTGTAACCACAGTTCTCAAATTTGCTTTGTATTTTCCTCAACGAGTCGCCTAGGAGTAACAGATTAGTGAAAACTGACTGATCCAACTTGGAGGTAATGTTTGAACCTTATTCTGGTTTATCTGATTTTTATGTTACATAAAAACATAAGGTGCTATTACAAATCAAATCACAAACTCATCTAATCTGTAATCTTCTCTTTGATTATACACAGTAGTAGACTCAGAGGGAAGAATATAAACAAAAGGCTTACACAGAATGATTTTGCTTTAGGGTAACATACCCAGCACCCAGCAATCTGGTTTAGTTGAATCTGATTCACAGAAGATCTTACCCTCTATGAATTTATTTTAGTCCTAATTTGTTGTACTTCTGTCCTCTAAAACGCCCCTGAACAGCGAGTTCCACAATTCAGGTATCCAAGTAAAAAGTTTCAGAAAANCTTCTTTGCTGTCTGTGCATTGGTCATGATTTTTCAGTTTCTGTTATGTTTTTGGTTCCGTGGTTATGTTCACCTTTATGTTCACCATGTTCATTGCCTGTCTTCTCTTACAGCCTGTCTGAGGTGGCTTAATCAAAATGGCGGAGTGTTCAGTGGCTGAACGGAATGTGGAGGCGTGCAAGTCCTAATTACAGCTTCTATTTTGTTCCTCTGCTGTTTTCTCCCACATCATTGTGGGCTAAATCCTGCTTGGAGTATCTCTAAGAACAGGATCATGGCTTAGGTTTGCAGTCGGTGTGTGCAGCTGATCTCATCTACTTCATCTTCACCCACGGTAATGTGTCGTAGGAAACTTTTTCCAAATCACGACAACAGTTATGCTAATTGCTTCCTGTTGAGGAAGTCATGCTGGGTAATTCCATCATCAACCTATGCAGCGTATAAAGAAGATAAATGACATCATTGCTATATGGTATGAGATCCTGAGCTCCTGTCCTACCACAAGTTGAGTAACATATTAACGTTTCTGTAATACTTCTCAACTAATACCAGTTTTTAGACATACACAAGCAAAAGAAAGACAACTTTTAACAGGGAAATGTGTCATGTTTTTAAGTGAGCTGCCTGAATATGACATGCAAATTTAATATAACATGAAAATAATTCTGACACCTTAATGTTGTACCCCCTTTTTCATATACCACTTTTTTAAAAGTCAGTAAATAGTCTATAGAAGATAATTCAGTGAAAGAAAATTTCCCAGGTCTTCTTTCAGCCCAGCAAAATCATAGTTGGACAGAAATATCCCATGGACCAACACACTCTGAACTGAATCAATGTGATTAGAACAACAAATGCAAATGTTGTAAACACATTTCTATAATCACTACAGTAAAAATGGCCCACCACAGAAAAACCAGCATTGGTGGTTCTTACACTCATGTCCCAGCATGTCCTACATCTGCCAGTGTGCCAAATACTTCCCAGAGATACTGTGTCTGGTGCCAAATACACATTGACCTGATAAAGAGATGACCCTTGGTATTTTGAATAGAAAGGAAAAGAGTCAGACTGAATCCCTTTGTTTTCACATGATACTGCGATTCTTGGAATCAAAGCTAATTTAGAGATGTGTTATCTCTGCAAATAATTCCGTACATCGGTGCTTTGAGTTTCTCTCAGGAGGATGTGAAATGCAAAATCCTGAATTCAGTTGTGGCCAATTATTTGAAGTCCACGTGAAGATATTTAAAAACTCAAGTGGCCAGAGAAGTATGGACTGATCCAGTTTCTAAAGAGTGTAATTCACATTCTGCCCATAATATGTGCAGTAATGCCATTTTTCTTTAGATTGTGCTAGATTTTCAATATGGTGGTATCTCTTCACATTTTGACTTCATCACCCACTGAAACTGCCGATTTTTAGACTTGACCTTTTCCATCATGTCCCTTTGAGCAGGATGCCTGACTCCAGGCAGCTGATGCGTGTACAGAATAGGCGTTTTCTTGTTGGGTTTGTGTGGTTGACCTCTGGCTTGCCTGCTGATTCCTATAATACAGATCAGTGACCAGTGAAGCCAGAACGCTCCCTGCCTGTCTCTGTTATAGACACCTCAGGAAGGAACAGAAAAGAGGAAGAGGACTGAGCTTGAAAGCCCTTACTTAATTGCTAATAGAAAAAATGGGTAATAAGAATGACCTTGCACCTCATTTATTGACCAGATCTCTGGGGGGACAAAGTACTTGACTTGGTTCTGTGTCACTTGAAAGGCTGGCTCTGTGGCCAATAGCTGATAAGCAGCTGTAACAATATAGGGTAATTAAATTTTGGGCTTGCAGGCACTTGGATGCCAGGGAAGATTCCCTCTCAAAATACTTGGGCACATCTAACAATTTTCTTCTTAATCACAGATTTTTAAAGCTAATTCTGAAGCATCAGAAATTTGCCATCTTCCACTTACTACAATAGCCCAAAACGCAGCATGTTATGCAGGAAAAGGCAGGAGGAGGGCTCATCAGCTACATGGGAATGAGGGACAAGAGACCAGCAGAATGACCCAAGTGAGCATGACTGCTTGGGCTACTGGGTTATGTGGCCTTTATTTTGTTTTTCTCCTCTGGTATGAAAGTTACTTATAGCTAGTTTTAATTGATTTATTTATGTATATGTATATGGATTGTCCTAAATTGTCTTTCAAGGTAATCACCGGTGCCTGTCCTCTCAGACTCTGCGTGGATCGGTCTGTGACCCTGCCTTAGGCTTCTCGCCCTGCTTGGCACACCGAAGCCGAATAGCACGTGTAAAACTAGGGGGCAAATCACTTCTGATTCACGGGAGAGATCTGTTTGTAAGCAGCTGCATAAGGGGCAATGGGGTTTGCAGGCCCCGAGCATCCTTAAAGGCATCAGCTGAGGTATTTTGCTGAAAACGAGCCCGTCGTCAAAAATTTGGGAACATGTTTTGCTGAAAAATAATTGGTGGATGGTGGTTTCCCATCAAAGTGTTTAATTGAAAGTTAGAGGGAGTACGTGTCTGTCTTCACCTTGTTTTGATCAGGGAGTTTGAGCAGGGATCTCCTCTCCACCTCACAACATTCTTCTGGAAGTTCTTGTGTTTTTAATCATTTTGTGTGCATCTGTAGAAACCTGCCCTGTGAGACGGCAGGTGTTCCCTTCCACGGGAGCTGACAGGGTCTCCTTTCCATCCATGCTCCTTCCCAGCCTGAACTCTGAGGCAGTCCCGCCGTGTGGCCTCACTGGAGACAAGCGCATCCCAGGAGCTGCGTTTCTCTAAGGGTGGCCCCTGTGAGCCTTCGCACAGACTTGAGGCAAATCAAAGTTTGGGTTTTGATGGTGGCGTTTCTGCGTGGAAGAGCCGGGTACCTGTGTGCTGTGGGAGGCGAGACCGGAGGAGGCAGGCCAGAGTGTTCAACTTAGGTTTTCCACCACGCAGGTGGACGGTGGGTGGAGGAGGCCCGTGTCCCCAGTGATGGGTGGCTGCTGCCCAGCCACCGGCCCCATGCTGCGTAGCTGGGCCCCAGTGCCTGGGCTGCTTTTCTGGCTGTTTCTCCCCGTCCCCCCTTCTCCTCCCGGTGCCTGGGAGGCGGCTCCCCGTCCGTCTGTGGCGCGGGGAGCGCTGGCTGCCGCTCGTTAGAAGAATTCCCCCAAGTCAGACCTATGGTACGAGCCGTGTGAAGCGGAAGACAATTAGGGGCTTATTAGTGTCCTGGGGAGACGTGTAACTTGTGTTGCTGGGACTTACCAAAACAGCGAGAGTCTTACCGGCAAGCTCCAGCCGAGAAAAGACTGAGGGATTGTCTCACCTAATTACGGGGAATGGGCCTCTTTGTGTTTGTGATTCGGTACGGTTGTCTGATCGCTTTTCTCTGGCTGCTGGCTCAGGCCGAGCTGGAAGTGTGCTAATTAGAAGAGAAATGGACGTAGTGATCCTGTCAGCTCTCGTTACCGGCGTGGACAAAGCCAAATATTATTCTGAGGCAGTGTTTTGTGAGTGTCCCCCTTCCAGCTCTCATTAAGGGCAAGGTTGGTGGACGGGGAGGGGACTCGACCACATGGGTTGGCTAATGGAGTGCAGTTACCGTTACTGTGCTAATTAACGGGCTCAGGAGGCAAATGTTTCTCCAACCAGTGGTCCCAGCAGCTGCACCTGGTGCTTCCAAAACCCAACCATCTCTCTGTGTGAGCCAGGCAAACACTGTGTGTACGAAGGGAAGGGGATTTACGTATGATGCATCCATCAGACATCCAAAAGTGCAGCAGAACCATTAAAATGGTCAGCAGAGAGAGGGAAGGGGCACCACGCTGCAGCAGCAGTGCGTCAAGCTCCAGCAATCCCTTCTCCCCAGGGCTCCTTCACATAGAGTGCAAAGTGTCGTCTTCAGCCCTGCAGAGGTGGAAGTGGGCAGCAGGGAGAGACCCGAGGAAGGCTTCCAGGTGCTGTCAAGAAATATATCTCCTGTGAGTTGTTGTGATCATCACAGGGGAAAGCTGGAAAGGCAAGAGGTGACATGGAGGTTAATCAGACTATCCCTTTCTGTGCTGATGGTGGGGACTCATGGTCTGAGGTGAGAAGTAAGAGGTACATATGTATCAGGATATTTCTTTTACTCCAGAAAGGTAGTTAGGCAGAACTGAAATTATTCATGAAGGTTGAGGAAGGTGAAGATGATGACCAAAGGGGCCATAGGAAACACTAAATGAAAATAAATGTGGACTCTTCATGCTATAAGCTCAAACCTGCTACAGTTGAGCGTGGAGAGAGTAACAGGAGAGATGGAAGATAAAAGAAGCCAGAGCAGATCCTTGTTGTCACAGCAGTTGAGATAGGGGAAGAAGGGAAGAACAGTGGGTGCTGAAGGGGGGTCAGTGGAAGTGAGGAGTTTTATTTAATTGTCCCACAGACTTTCATTTTAATGCATAAGTGTTTTTGTAAAGAAACATAGTAACTTGCAGAAGTAATTGCTGGATGATGTTTTCAGAGTTATGGGAATGTATTAGTCATTAAGTCTGATTTGGATGTTATGATCCCTCTAAAGGTCCTTAATTAATCAATGTCTTTGGGCTAGATGTAGTAAAACATATAATTATGCCTTAAAGCTTTCAATTTGCTTTCTCTGTTTGAACAGTGTACTCATTGCGTGCACTCATGCATGCTTGGGTACTGTTTTCAGACACATTTGGTCAAGTATTAAAGTTATAAGAGTTACTTTTCTTTCTTGGGTTATTTGTCCCTGATGGTGAAGCTGTTCCAGGTGGTTAGCTGTGTCTTTCCAAGGCTCCAGCAGTAGTCTCCTGTCCTCATGGATGGAGCTTGAATTTATGTCTCCTTATTTTTCTGCCTCCAGTAGCTGTGAACCCGGCAAGGACCCCTTCCCCATGGCAGCACGTACACTGTGACCTAGCCCTGCAGTCCTGCAGAGCTGTGAAAACCTTTCCCTTTTAACTGGGGTTCATTTCCTGCTGGCTGCCACTGTGATGGCTTGAATCTTAGGAGTCTCAAAAAGGGGAGGGCTTGAGAAGTATCTTTCTTGCAAAGCGGTTTATTCTAGAAGGAGGGTATATGTAATCCTCTTACTGAAACCCAGAGAGGGAAGGCAAAAAGCTGTGTTGCTCCTGCCTTACCCTGGTGAGCTGGCAGCTTCTATGCTGCCTCACAAACAGAAAGACGCAGAGGGAGAAATGTCTGAATGCAATTATTACACCTGACCTGAGGTTTTCTGATGGATGTTCAGTGAAACCCGTATCACCACTGCTTTCAAGTATCCCAGCAGAACAGATCTCTTAACACCAGTTTCTGAAGCAGAAAAACTTCTGTTACTGCCTGCAGATGGCCACCGAGTGGCCACTTAACCTTGCCTTCCACGTGTTTCACTCTTGGTCTAAGAAATCAATGGCAGAAAACTAAAGACCATCATACCCACCTCTATTTTTGTGCTCTGGAAGCTCAGGAGTTGAGTGAGCTCCTTGAGAAAGAATTTGTGACACTTCACGTCAAGCCTCCCTCAGGATAGAGTTCCTCACTGACAGACACCAGGAGAAAAGCCCCCAAGAAGACACGTTGCTGTTTTTCCTGCTTTATCTCCGTTTTTTGCTCAAGGAAGTATTAGGGTCCTTGTTACACCTCTATTTTACTGGCCTGTCATCTTGCTGTATTAATAATATCATGCCAAATTTCTCACTTCCAAGTACAGGTAAAGATTGACGGAGTATAAAAACGTGTCCTTGTGTGGAGGACATTCTGGTGAAGAACATCCTTCATACAGATTAGCAGCACTGGAGAATATTGTGAAAACAGGTGAAAAATATGCAGATGGAGGGAAACTGCAATAGCTTCTTGTGTCCTTCGTTAAGATCTTCTCTCATTCACGTACCACTCACTAATTGTATGGTAGCTGGCCTGTGGGCTGGAGTGGTGTTCGGAGGACATCTCTTTAGCAGTTTATCAATTGCATTACAGTAACCATTTAAGTTACAGTAACCTCATCAAGGATCAAAAGTTTATTGTGCTGTGAAGCATAGAAACACATAATTAGGTAAAGGGCTCTGTCCTCAAGAGAGCTTATGAGCAGATGAAGCTGTAAAAGAGGAGAAACGGAGATGCCAAGATGTAAAGAGACTTGTTAGAGGTTATCCAGCAAACACAGGTCAAACCCTGTGACTTCTTAGCCACAATCCAGCGGTCTTTCCGCTGCTTGCCATCTGCCTTGTTGTTTCAGTAAATAGAAGTGGCTTTAAAAAAAACTAAAGCAAACACCTAAGCACCTATAGGCATTAGTAATTTAAGTAATAATAAATTACAGTGCAATACCAGTCATTTTAATATTCTTAAAAAGACCTGTAAGAACTATTCAGAAAATTAAATTCTTTTAAAAGTCACTTTAATGCAGTGTTAAAGATTGAGAATTTAAAAACAGAACACTAAAAATGAAGGTTTTTCACAGTGCTATCAACTGCCACAATGTGCATGGTATACATATGCATTTAGAATCATAGAATGGTTAGAGTTGGAAGGGATCTTAAAGATCATCGAGCTCCAATCCCCCTGCCATGGGCTCAGACACCTCCCAGTAGAGCTATGAGCATTACAGAGATCCCAATAATAATTATAACATCTTCACTGATGTAGAACATTTATTCTGACCTTCCCGAGCCATTCAAGCTCATGCAGTAAGTGCTACTTTCCAGATTTCATGTAATTCTACGCTTGCTCGGTCCAAATGTTTCCTGATAGACCAGGCCAGAAGAAAATGTAATTTTTCTAACTCTGCCATGTTGAAATCCTTGTTCTTGCTCTGATGCTCTGTCATCTGTAAGATCCTGCCTTAATGGGGAACGTTATTAAAATGGTCACTGCAGCTCTCTAGGGATCTTTAAACTATTTGCCCCAGCAAAAGAGAAGATCACTTCTCTCATTCACTTCAGTAGTTTGGAAAGGGAGGAACTTGCTACAATAAATATTAGTGCCCCATTACTGTAATGCACCTGGGTAAGGTTTACAGGAGTTTTGTTACTGAATACCAAAATATTATTAGCAAGCTATTTGGGTGGGAGGCAACTGTGGAAATGGAGTGATATGGAAGACTGAAAGAAAAATGCAGGGAAGTGAGAAGAACTTAAAAATAGGGACTTACAAACAGAAGAGATGAGACTGAGAGAGGTAAGAAAGCACAGCAGGAAGACAGTAAGGCATGTCCAGGAGGCTGGGGAAAATGCAAAAGAGCAAAGGTTTAAGTTTAAGAGGAAATATAGTGAAATATATTGAAAATATAGTGAAAAATGTGAAACAGAATGGGAGCAAATAGGAATAGGTAGTGGTTTTCAGCAAGAAGGAGATCAGAGAGAAACAGAAGTTTGATGAGCAGTGGAACCAGCCAGGGAAGCATGGTTTTCCATGTGGATGTCTCAAGATTGCATCATGTGTGGATTCTCCGATGCCTACCAGAGGGTATGATCACAATTCAATGAGGGCAGTCGTTGGATTTCTTTCTTTTGTGAGCCAATTAACACAACAAAACATAGGGAAATGCATTACGCACCCTCCACAAAATTGCCTGGAATTGACTTACAGGTTCCAAGGTCATTGGGGTGCCCATGTACACCTGTGGGTGGGTGCTTAGATAAGATGGTGAGTAGCTGAAATTGCAAATGGACTGAGCGAGTGATAGTGAAGGGGAAAACATTAGGAAAATGGGGATTTATGTCTGGTATTAAAGCATTTAATTTGCTTTACTGCCATTTTCTTTCCTGGCTTTACATTTTAAAAAAATAAAATTAATGAGGATCTTTTCAAAGCCTTCCTCCCAAATCGAGCTAACTTCACTGTGAGTGTCTGCACTGGTTGTTTCTGGGGAGAAAAATCTCTTACCACACTTTTGTCTGCAGCATGCAATAGGAGAGACTGAATACTCTGGTTTGGATAATGCTTGAATTTTTACTGGGATCCCATTTTATTTTCAGCTGGTCTATCCCTCGTGACTTTCTGTATTTCACTTTCTTAACAAAATGTCCTGATTTCCAAGCAGAAAGTGTAACGTCAAGAAGTGTTAAATAGGACAGAACTGACTGCTGATCTCTGGGAGGGATGGAGAGAGACCCTCCGTCCAAAACAATATGTTTTTATGCATCATTATCCTTTATTTGTGGGACTGCAGCCAATTTTTGATTCTGGGTGATGGTGTAACCAAGCCAATCTGAATTAATTTTGAGTAGGATTTATGTATCAAATCTTTACTAAAATCCAAATGTATCAAATCCATTGTGTTCCCTTCATCCACTAATTTTATAATTCTTTTTTAAAAAAAAATCTCTTTTCTCCAGCACAATTTGTTCTTTATAAATCCCTAGTACTGATACTTATTTTCTTATCTCTAGTTGGTTAGTGATTTTCTCCCCATTTTTTAAGATTCTATTATTTTACTGGCAATAGATATTCCTGAGAGCTCTAAATTTGCCTTTTTCCTTTTTTTTTTTTAATGATTAGTGGCACAATTCCTTTTCTCTAATCTCTTGGCAGCTTCCTAGTTTTTGTAACTTAACAGAATTATTGTCCGTGGTAAAAAAAAGTAACACTTGTTATTTTCCATGGAGCGGGTGGATGGATGTCTCTCTGTCATTAGCCCCCGTCCTGAAAACTCGAATGTACAGGCCGAGTGCTATGTATTCGATGAGCCCAATGTGCAGTCAGTAAAACAAACGTGTGGAAATCATTAACTTCTTAAGTGAATCCAGTCAGGCTTTTTGCCTGGCAATATCCATTCTGGGCAATTGTTATTGCCTACAGAAGAAGTATCAGGGAGGGTATTTGTACATTTTTTTTATTACAGTGTTCATAAAAGTCTTAAACTAAAATGGAATAAAAATAGCATCCAAATAACCTACATACATATTTATATATCCATATGTAAGATATAAGTATTATTGAGGGAAGCTTATAAAAAGAACACTATCTTATCAGATCAGTAAATTAATTTAGTCTCAGCATTGGATTGGAGATCAGTCATCAAACTAATGCCAAAATAATGAACCTCTCTAAATTCTGAGAAGGTGTCCTGCTAAATTGGTTATAACTCCAGCTCAGAGTTATGCAAAAGTAAACAGAATTTGGACTTCAAAGGGGTGAATGTCTGATGCCTTCTAATTTCTAGCGCCTATACGACTTCAAAATACCTTTTATTTGGGAGGAGGTCTGGATAGATGCTCTGAATCCACTGTCCCCATGCTCATTTCCTCAGACTCACGTCTCTGGGTGTGCAGGAGATGCTATCAATGCTTTAGTCAAAAGATGGTGACCAGGAAAACCTTTTACTGCTTGTGCCTGAATTCTGCTGTTGGATGGCAGATCATTTGATACCTCTGTGCCAGTCCCACATTTACCACAGTGTCATCTTCATTCTCAACTTGAGATCCTCACTTGGATGTACAGAGAGGGGATCCTCGGAAGGAGAAGCTCACTTGGTGGCTTGCTCTTTGCAAGGTAACCAACTGCTCCCGAGGACTCCAAGAAGCCAGTCCTCCTGCTGATTTGATGATCTCAAAAGAAAGGTTTTCTTCTCTTTGATTCTTGTGGTTCGCACCATCTTGCAGCACCTTCAAACAAATTAGACATGAGGACACCCTTGGGACCGTTCATTTAATTCAAAGAGGTTTGCAACAGATCACCACTGCTCCATGTGAACATAAACAGTCTCATATAAGCTAAGTGTTCAGAAATACTTATTTTCTGCAGCATGGAACATGATGGCTTTTGGTTCTCCTCTCACCTCAAAATGTTAAAATGCAGGACACATATGAATAAGGTGTTTTTTTCTTATTTGGGTTAAATGTCTTGAAAAATTCCAGCACTTTATGGAAAATTTAATATTAAATTCCTACAGAAATAACAGGAAAAATACTAGCACAAAGGTCAGTCATTCAACAGCAAAATAAAAATATGTTTGGGCTAATGATGAATTTCACAATTGCTATTTCTTCTGCTAACCTAAAATGAGATAAATGTTCTTATTTTTCTTGCAAACTAGATAATTACAGTAACCCTATTGCTCCTGAGGAAGGCAATCGATCAGGCAGCTTCTCTTCTGAAACCCAGATATTGATAGAGAATAGTTACTTCAAAGCTCTTCAAGATGAAATATGTTCAAAATGGTATAAAAAAGACTGTGCACCTGTGAACACTCTTCTGCTAACTGGCTTCTCGGGCACATTAAATTAAGCTGTAATTTGTGCACCATGTACTTCATTTGGGTTGGAAGTGAAGAATTTTGATCCTGGGGTCTCACTTAAGCTTAAAATGTGGGCTGGTTTGCTGGTGGTTGGGAGCTACGTCACTTATGCAGGCAGCACCTGAAAAATACCTTTCACAGAATGATATGGGATTGGAAGGGACCTCTGGAGATCATCTGGTCCAACCTCCCTGCCAGAGCAGGTCCAGCTAGAGCAGGTTGCACAGGAACATGTCCATGTTGAACTTCAGAACTGGGAAGTTGACCTGGTTAGTGAAACCATGCACTAAAGATATTTGTGGCGGTTTTTGAAACTGTTTACCAGGATCATGACCTAAAATTCAGTGATGCCACTACCAGCCTTCTCATTGCTCTGTGACAGTTGTCATTCCAGCCCCTGCAGAGTATGTGCCAACACACACATGTACAAACATACATTGTCAGTATATCCTGGGTTTTAAAGCAACATTTCATCAAACTGCTGTTGTTGGCATCCCAGCCTTGTGTTAATTCACACAACCCCTGTGTATCTGGAAAAAAAATGATTTCTGGAGCCAGACTTAATAGAAAGAGCTTATTTTTGGTGGCTACTCCCTCCATATGTTACAGAAGAAATTACCTTCAGTAAGAAAAAGAGTTTTAAGTATTTCAGAAAACTCAGACCTAAGAAACCTTCCTCTGAACATGCAACTCTAGGCTCGGAGCAGTCCTCTTGGCCTATTGTACTATCTCATGCCAGAGAGGTACCCAAATTAGATGAAGGCATTGAAGAATCAGCAGGTCGCTTATTTAAAAGAAGTCCCTGATAGCAGATAGCATTGTGAACAGATTGAGGCACAGATTCAGCTGCAAATGCCCTTCTGAGGTGGGCATCTGTGGGTGGGCACATGGTCCCGGGATGTTTGTGCTGAACAATGGCTCATATTTGCCAAATCGGAGAAGAACAGATGAAGATTCAGAATACCATAGTATTTTAGATCAAATGTTCTTCCTCCTGAAAGGGCCTGAGCTACATCCAAAGACAAAAGCGGTGGAAAGAGTATCTCAGAAAGAACAAACCGCATCACCAGCCCACGTGTAAGCACAGTTCTCATCCAGACCACACAAAACGACTGCTTCACATGACAGCTGATGCAGCATTTCACACTGGCATGGTCATCAACAACTGCATCCTTGCAACTACTCAGGTAATAATCAGTAGGAGAACCTTACCCTCTTCCTTGAAATCTGGAGCCTCTTTAAAACACTCCCACCTGCTGGAAGTCCAAATTGCTTCTCAAAAATGGTAGAATTGCCTCCCACGGACAAATGATTTGCTGAGACCTTCCCATCTTCTTTGTATTCCCAAGAGCCAGAGGATTCTGAAGCCAAAATTTCTGAGATAAAAAGCAAACTAAATTCAAGCAGGTTACCCTGTCCTTGATCTCAGCAGTAATTTACATTCTGTAAATTTATTTAGAAAGTGTGTGTGTAGTTTGCGTTGGGAATGCTTGCACTTCTACTACTGTAAAACAGACCACCAGTATTGTACACTTCTCTTCGAGAACTAGTGACTTTCCCAATTTTTTTTCCTCTAGCATCCGCAGACTTAGTACAGAAAGGGGATGGCCTAAATTTAATGAAATTCTGGGTCTCTAAGAGACCTGTATTCAAATATGAATAAATTGTCATGAATATACCAGTACCCAGACTCTTCAGCTGAGATGACGTCAGCTGAGGTCTAAATATACTTGTGTAGGGTGGGTTGCTCTGAAGAACCACCTCTTGAATGAAGGATCCTATGCCATCCTGATCCTTTGATCTGCAGGAACAATCCCAGTGAGGCTACTTACCTGTCCCTCAAGGATCCTATCTATTACTGCCTACCCAGAGCCTTACAGCTGTGTAAAATTTCCTGCTACTAGAACTAACCCCTTAGGCCTGGACTTGGCGATTTCCTTATAGACAGAAAGAGCTCTTGACTCGGTTGAGTGGGACTTCTGGCTTCTAGTGTCGACTTGGGAATTCAGGCAAATATTCAGTATCAAAAAGCTCAGTTTTCCTAAAGCTTAAGCCTTGGAAAAGTCATGATCCCCAGGAAACATTCCTTCTCCAGAAAGGCTCTCAGCATCAGTGTGTGGCACTTGGTGGGTGAGGCTTCCTATAGCAAGAGAGAGCTCTAAAGGTTCAGTGAGTTAAAAGACAGAGAATGCACATTTCCCGTCTGGTTCCACCACAGACATCTTGTTAAACGTGGGCAACCACTTTAGCTACTGGGGTCCTAGTACTCTGTCTGTAAATGCATGATAACTTTAAGCAATCTCATGGAAAATGAATATGGTTAAATGTATCCCTGTTTACGAGACTCTCGCGCACTATTGATGTAACCCGTGTCAACACAGAAAAGGGGAAGAAATTCACTACTATGTAGGCCGGTGCTATACCTAATGTTTAATGTCATTGCATTGGTGTGTAGCCTTTGTGTTTACACTAGAAGGCAACAGCCTTGTAATAGTCAGGATGAGAAATGGCTGAAGTTTAGCCAATTTCAACAATGGATCTAGAAAGAAAAAGAGGAAACTACCTGCTTGAGCTCCTCCAAATAATTCCTCTCCCAGGTTCTAAGTGATAAATGCCATAATAAAAGTTGTTAGGGTGTTCTGTGAAATACAACTTAAATTATAGACACCTTCTCTTGAAAGAGACAGACACAGGAGAGGTTCTGAGCAGGTGAGCAAAATTTATTTGTCACATGGGTCCATTTGGCCTTTGTGCCATGAATCCTCACCAAGTCTGGGTGTCTTTAGGGTAGAAAGAAGGAACAACAAATGGAGAAGGGTATTAAATAATGATTACCATAAAGACCAGTCAGCTTTACCCAACTCTATGAAATTTAAACAACAGAGCTTAGAAAATGAAACCCTAGTGCATTTCAGAGGGATAAAGGGCAGTGTTTAAGTTAGCTGTGGAATGCAATAGCAGGGTATCGAAGCAGGCTTCTAAAATCCACTGTCAGCAATATGCAGATGAGACACCTCTAACTGTTTTTCATCTCCTCTGATCACACCAAGACTGTGAGGGCAGCACAGCACTTTCAGAGGAGCCACAGGCAGAAGCAAGGCCAAAGTAAGGCAGAGAGATGATGCCAGCAGGCAAAGGGAAGTGTCCATGAAGGCGGCAGTTATGATGCATCTTCTGTTGGCTGAAGAGCCCCAGCATCAGGTCAGTCTGTGGTTTAAGATGATTTTTGAGATTCTTCACCAGAGTTCCGTATAGAGACCCAGAAAGTGCTGCAACTTTTGTTGTTACATCCAGGATGTCCCATGTCTGGGGTAAGACTTCCAAAAGAGGAGATGGAGTTTCAGGGTGGTGAGTGCTCCCACAGCAACGGATCTCGTTCAACCTTTGTGATCATTCAAGTACATTTCTTCATTCACATCCTGCCTGACATACTTAGAGTGCAACAAGATACATAGTTTAAAAAGGCCTCTTCTGTCCCTCTCCTCAGCGTTGCCAGGAAGATCCCAGAACTGTTGGTGCCCACTGCAGCTGCCTGTCCCCCAGAAGAAGAGTGCCCCCAAGGCCAGACCTCTGGCAGCTGTCAGTCATGTTCACAGTACCTACCTTGTGCTTGAGAAATATGGTGAAGCTGGTTTTATGTCCAGGGTCCTGGGTTTAGGTCTCGAAAAGCTGGATTCAGCTCTTAGATTTTCAAAGGGACCTTGGTTATGTCATTTAAACTCTCTCTATGCCGGGATCCTGCCTGCTCCAGAAGGGTGAGATAAGGTCAAATTTGTAAATCCAGAGGACCTGCCCAAATTCTCTGGTGATGGAGATTGTATAGGATGTTAAGTAAGCAGCTCTCTTGCTGTCTCGTGATTTGCCCACAGTAAAGAGAAATTGAGAAAAGTCTTACTGGAAAATAAAAATTCCCTGTCAGTAGCTGTATTCTCTGATGTAAATATGAAGTGACAAATGATGACCTGCTGTATGGTCAGCATGGCTGTTTGCAGCTCACCAGCAGCCACTGTGGGCTTCTGTTGGGGTGATGGACCTGCGGCACCCTTCTGCCACCATGGACCCCTACTGGGACCATGGCCATGGTGGTGACTGCTGGACATGCCTACAGGGAGCCACAGCCTTAGAAGCCCTCACCCCATCCGTGTCCCTCTCCCCTCCTAAATGTGTGCTTGGCCATTTCCTTCCTGTGTTCCCACCTTGCCACCAACCTCCAAAACCCTTCTCCACCCAGAGCCTGCTTTGTCACCATGGGTAGCCCTTCCATCCCACATGCCATATTCCCTCCAGGGGTATTTGTCCTCCCTGGGTGCCTGCAGCCTTGGCTCTGCAGCATCCTGGCTCCCACCGGGTGGCCTCACTTGTCCCCATCCCTGGGGCCGCCCAGGTGAATGGGTGTCGGAGGGGGGCTGCACATCACCTGACCCCCTCCAGCCGATTCCCTCAGACAGGACGTCAAGTTAATGAGCCCTCAGGCCTGTAATTAGCTGTCAATTACCTCAAATTAATCAACTCCTCGCCTAATTAAGCATAATCGGCAGGTGGGCAGAAAACGGGCCATTGTGCGGGAGCCATGAGAAAAGCATGGCTGGCAAACTTGGTTAGGATCAGCGGCGCATTCCCGGACGCCGCGCCACCGACACCCGGGCGCCCTCCCCGTTCACGAGCGCTCTGTCCCCTGCCGCCCCCTGTCCCCGAGCCTGCTGCTGTGGGGCAGGGATGGGGGGACCTGTCAGGGAGGGGACTGGAGGTTTCCTTGCCCCTGGTGTCCTGGGACAGCCCCTGGGCACTGCTGCCTGGGGGGCCCAGACTGCCAAAAAGCCGCGGTTTGGTTTTAGGGTGGGGTTTGATTATTTTCTTGATTAATATTGGCTCCACTGTGTCTTAATGTATCATCTCACCCTCCCTGTTTTCTCTCCCTGCTTTGCCATGTGTTCTGCTCTTGTATGCTTTTAATGTCTCTCTGAGAAGGGGGACAGAAAGGCACCCCGTGTTCATTGACCCAGGCCCACCTCAGTTACAAGCGCACCCACTGAACGGCATGTAGCTGTGTGTAGATGGAAAAAAGAGTTTCAACAGATATTAGTTACTACCTAAAAAAAAAATAATTTTCTTGTGAAATTAACACAAGCTCCCCAATCCCCTCACCCCCCATCCTCCAGAGCTGTTTGGCAGTGGGGAGACGTTCCCCGCCAGGGCAGGGGTGGGAGCAGGGCTCCTGCCAACTTTTGGATGTCACCGGAGCGCAGGGTGAAACCGCTCTCTACTGTGCTGGGGGACGGACGGAGTGCACTAACTCCCAGCAAACACAGGCGGTGTCTTTCTGAGCCATGAAGAAGAAGGGCTGAGGGAAATTTCATGGTAAAAGTATTGCACGCAATATTAAAGTGAAAGGTTTTGATTACGCCTAGAAAGTCCTTTTTTTTTTTTTTTCTCCTTCCCCCCCCCCTTTTTTTTTTTTTAATGTAGCCAGATTATCACCCAGCGTGCGGGATTTACACTGCATTAGCGATCGTCAAGATTAGAACAGAATCCCCAGATAACAAACAGGAACACAAGACGTCAGTTTATGACATAATAGCAATAGTAATACAACAATAATCGTAGCTGAGAGAAGAAGGATGTGGTGGAGGGCCAGTCAGATCTCTCAGCTCTGAAGAAAGAAGCTGCCTGCAGTGGAGTGGCCTTGATTAAAAATGCCTCTGTTGTGTGCAGAAGCATGATTTTATGCTTTATTCCTGACAGAGAGGAAAAGCAACAGCCCAGCACAAGTCTGACAAAGTTGGTGCATGTAAACAACCGGCATCTAGAGGAGATGCAACCTTTCCCTTTGACCCTGCTAAGTATTTCTGGAGGTCCAAAAAGACCCATGGACCTCTCAAGACAAGGTGCACATCAAACATGGCATTTCTGTGCCCACCAGAAAGACTGCAGGCAGCCCCTGCCCTCCAAAGGGTGCCACTGGGTGAAGAGAGAGGGGCTGTGGTGCTGCCATCCTGGGGATTGAGCCAGATCCTGGCAGCTGGTCTGGCCCCAGAGGATTAGAGATGCCCCCACCTTCCTGGCTCACGCAATGGCACACACGGCAGCCGGGCCCGCAAGGCCCCTCAGTTTTTTTTCTTTCTGCTTGTCCTGTTCTCCATTGAGTGCTTATTACCACAGCAGGAGGTTTGGGCAGAGACCCCTCTGCACACATAATGCAGGACCCCATGAGATGCTGGGGTACTCAGTGTCTCCTGTGTCCCCTTGGCAAAACCACCACTTTCCAGAGGTTCCCCTGCACCTGCCATCTCAGGGTGAATGCCTAGAGCCTCCTGGAGGGAACAGCTCTTTTTCTGGGGGGAATCAGGAACAACCCCAGTATCCTCACATTCCTCAATTTATGCATGGTTTTCTTCCAGCCCCGTCTTCCCCCCTCCATCATGTGTCTTCCTTTCTCTGAAGCACTTCCCTCCCTGTTTGGGGTCCATCAGCACATCCCCAAGGATCAACTTGGGAGGGATGCTCTGTGTGATGGTGTCACGATGGTTACATGAGCTGCGGGCAAGCAGCGTTCTCCTGCAGCTCCTTGTTTATTTACGGGCATGCTGCCGACGCACATTGATTTCACCGGCTCACTCCCATTTAGAGCTGGAGCACTCAAATGACTTACATCAAGGTTGACTAAGCATTTCTATTAGCAGCTGCCTTCTTAATCACTTATAACTCTTTCAGTCTGGGAGTGCGAAGTTCTCCAGATCTGATAGCCATCCAAGGAAGCCACGGTTGCTTTGGCTGTGCTGTGCTTGAGCAAAAAGGGCCCAGGTGTTTATGAGGGTAAAGTGCACAAGTCACAGAGCCCTTAACCAAAACTCTATTTTTGAGGGAAAAAAAACCCACAGCCATCAACAGAGAAGCAGGTGGTGGAAATCTGTTAAGGCTAGACTGATGGAGCAGCTTTCAATGATCCACTCAAAATCAATTGCAACAGGGCTGAGTTGTAACAGGTTGAAAAATCGTGCTGAGGGAGGCAGTGCCATTGCTGGCAGGTGCTGCTGCTGCTGACGCTGCCTGGAGACCTCCCCGATGATGGGGCTGCATGATCATGTTTTGATTTGGTCATCCCTTGCAGCGTTGCTCTGGGAAGGAGCAGAAGTGGTTTGAGGGGAAGGCTGTGCTGCTCTGAACAGTTGATCCTATGAAAACTGTGAGCTTCTCTGGACTTGACAGCTGACAGGAGCAAGGTGGAGAGTGAGCTCTTCCCGACCAACCCTCTGTGCTGCTCTACTCCAAGATTATAAAAATAAAGCACTCAGGTAGGCAAGTACTAACAAAGTGCATTGTGATTCTCCTACAGCTGTGCATTCCAGTGCAACCTGCTATCACCTGCCTGCAGGGCTGCAGCCTCTCCCAGGTCATGCATGAAACTAACTTCAGCACTAACGGGGTAAGCTCACTGAAAGCAATGGCCAGGCCAGGCCAGGCCAGGCTCCCCAAATCAGGGGTTTTGGGCTAGCCTAGAGTGGGCTACCCGTCCTGAGTTCTGCCTTGCCCTGGGCCCCATGGAAAGGTGCACAGCAGCCTGTCAACATCAGGACTTTAATAAAATCGTGAAAGAAGGTCACAAATTTCATACCCATTCAGTGTCATGCACCTGGTGAACAGCCTCATGCTGGTGCTGAGGGTGTGCACATGCGTGTGTAAATCTGCTTAGCATGCTGCATTCCTGTGCCAGAGCCACCCTGGGAGCTGGAGCAGCCCCTGCCCAAAGCAGGAGCCTTGAGGGTGACCAAGACATGAAAGACATGAGGTTGGGTGTGGAGATGCTCCAGTGCAGTTCCATGCTGCCAGGCTGGAGCTGGCTGCCAGCCAGAGCAAACCCGCATCTGTCCCTGCTTGTCGGTGCAGACACACACTTAATAACCATTACTGCTTCCCCGAGCAGGTTTCTAGGCTTCATTATATTTTTACTTGTCTTGCAGGGGACACAGCAGGCGCTCTGATAAATGAAGAGAAAAGGCTGCTTGCTTTGCAGGGGATTTATGTGAAAGTCTCTCTCTCAGCCCAGGAAATCCGTGCGGTTCCTCACGGTGGCATCCCTAGCCAGCTGTGGGGAGTCGGCGGATGAGCGCACCATCACCCGTCCCTGCGCTCCCACCAGCAACAGGCTGGCACAAAGAGGCAGAGCAGACCAGGGAGCATTGGTGGTTGGTGCTGGAGCACCCCAGGGGCTCTGAGGGCACCAGTGGCATTCGCCTGGGGCCACGGCAGTTACCCAGCTGAATCTGAGTGCTACTGAAAGATAGACACCGTGCCAGTTTGTTCACAGTGTTGCTCCAGTGACCTGAGCTACCTTCACAACCAGAGTGACTCCAGGAGACCCTTGCATGAGGAGCCCCCAGGGCATTACTTTCGATGCCCATGAGTGTGGCTGCTGCAGGATCCCTGTGTGTCTGGTCCCTCACCCACCGTGGTTACTGAAGGGTCTGTTGGTGGGGTCATGATACTGGATGGGGACATCATGGCTAAGGAGACAGAGGGCATGGATGGCCCCAGGCTAGAAGCCGCACACATAAAGGCAGCAGCCGGTGTGGGACGCACTGCCCGGCGTCCCGAGGTCATGGCAGGGAGCGAGCAGGGACCATATGGAAGGTGCTGACAAACGAGGCCATTGAAGCAAAGGCTGTAAATGAGTTCAGTAGGCAGCCAGACATTTTGAGGAGGGGGGAAGCTGAGAAAGGGAGAGCTGGGTGTGGTGGCTGACAGGGACCTGCCAGGGCACACAGGCGTGGTGGACAGTGCTCCCTTTCCCCCAGCCCCACACCTTCTCCCAGTGCCCTAACTTTAAGACCTCTCAAAGGGAAGAGAGGACCAAGGTGTCGTGGCCCCTTCTTTGTTTTTAATTACTTCCCATTTTAATCTTGATTTGCATGTCGATCTCTCAGAACTGGGCCAGGGACTCTACAAAGCCCTTGTCAGCAACTCCCCCAATAATAAACAGGAAAAGGCTTAAGAGGCAAATCACTTGCATGTTAATGAGACTGTTTGCTGGAGTCAAGAGAGAAAACAGCAAACAAACAAATGGACTGAATTCCAGCGGCAGCTGTTTGCTCCTTAATCTCGGCTCGTCAGAGCTGCCCTTTGATGGGACACAATCTACACAAACGATTGTGCTAAATCTTCTAATCTACGTCCTCATTATTACATCCCTTCTTACGCATGTAAATCAGGGACAAACTCATTTTAATATGTAGATAGATTATGGAAGGGAAGGGGAGGGGATTGGAGGGGAAAGGAGCTGCTGGTGGTGTCTGCACCTGCTGGGTTTGGAGGGGTGTTAATGAGGAGTGCAGGGAGGGTCTGTCTGTGCAGACCCCCAGGGTACCAGGAGGGGGGGGAGGAAGAGGAGGACCTGTTGTCAGAAAAAATAGAGGGAGTATAAAGGGACAAGAACACTGTGCTGGGACGCTGGAGAAGACACAGGTGTGGGGCAGCATTGGCAAGGCGATGTGACAAGGCGCTGAGGAGGACCTTACCTGGCATGCCATAAGCCCTCTGCCCACACACTCCACTGAGGTGGGACACTGAAGGACAGCTTGGTGTTCTACAAGAGGGCTTGGTAGTGGCATAGTGAGAGGCCACACTGTGAGGACATGCTGGGGGCCTGGCATTGTCCCTGGGCATCTTGCAGTGCAGGGCCTCCTTGCAGAACAGCACCATGGTCTCCCACAGCACCGTTGTCTCCCTCCTCAACCCACTCACTCCCAGTGGACTGAGGAAAAACCAACCATCTTCACGCAGGCTGGGGCAGCAGGCTAACACCTCAGGCTGCAGAGTCCAAGGATGCAGACTATGCTGTCTTCAAACCGATGTCATTAGAGCTATAGTTACGATCTTTAATAATGTTTAAAATAGTTGCTTTACAACAAACACAGCTGTGGGGAAAAGAGCTCTCCTGCATTCTCCTGCCTCTGGCATTTCTTAATCCAATTGCCAACCTGCAACCTGCTGCTGAGCCTCCTTCCACTGGAATGAGGTGGGAGAACAGCAAGATTGTGCAGCACCAGCCTTATTTATCTGAGCCACTTTGTATTCCTCTGCTCCAGTAGGGGCAGCCTCCTGGTAACACAGGAAAAAATATTTCAAAAATAGCTTGGTCAGTTCACAAATTCCCCATTGACCTTCTAGAACGCAGAAGGGAAGCAATAGGTTGGAGCAGAAAAGGTGAGTACAGAACAGCAGGGGCATGTAGGAACATAATCAAAACAGCCAAGCATAAAATAAGTTTGCAAGTAACAGGTTAATCAAAAGGAACAAGAAATCTTTCTGTAAATTCATTAGTAGCAAGAGGAAGACTAAGCAAAATATTGGATCACTGTTCAACAGGGAGTAAAAAATTATTGACAGAGGATAATATTAGAGAAACTAATAACAGTGATAGAGAGGTAAGATCTTGGCATAGAATAAGGAAAGAGTATGGAAGAAGTTGTGCTATTGAGATAGATGCATTCAGATTTATTGGGTCTAATGAGCTTCATTGTAGGTACTTAGAGATTTGGCTGCAGCAGACCAGAGTCAGTCGTGGCTGCCTTCCAGAATCTGTAGAGATGTGGTGGAATACAGGAAAACCATAGGCATCACTCTTTAAAAAGTGAAGGCAATGGAGATGGGTAATCATGCACCAATCAGCTTAATTCTCATTCCCATTAAAATTCTGGTGTAAATCACCAAGTTATCTCTAAATATCAAAGGCAAAATGAAGCAATCAATTGCATTCAGTGTGGATTTATCAAAGATCAGTCCGTTCTACTCACTCTAATTTATTGCTGTAGCAAGGCAACAGGTCTTGTAGATAAGGAAGGAACAGAAGATGTTGTGTATCTTTACTTCAATAAGCTGTTTAAGCTCCATTTCAAAGCTGTCCTTATGAGAAAACCAGGGAAATATAAATTAGCAGAAACCACTGTTAGATGGATAAAAAATTAGTTGAAAAACCGTGCTCAGCACATAATTCTTAGTGGTTTGCAATCAAAATAAAGGATGTATTCCAAATAGCTCCACAAAGAGTTCTGGGTCTGTTTCTGCTCACTGAATTAATTATCAACATGGACAACAGAAGAGAGAGTGGGCACATCAGGAAAACACACACCTGGAAGACACTTAAAATACACTGGAGGACAGGCTTAGCATTTAAAATTGGCTTGGCAAATTGGGAAAGTGGTTGAAAAAATATAGATGAAAGTCAATAAGAAACCATGCAAAGAGTGTCAGTGATGCAGAAAAAATGAAATGCAAAAACAGGGGTTGGGAAACAACTTGCTAGGCAGCATTTCTTCCAGAAAACCACTAGGGGTTAGAATGGATTACAAGCCCTGCCAAAAATAGTACACTGTTGCAAAGAAGCAAACCTCCTCCTTTAAGGAATAAATAAGACTACAGCTGTCAAGACCTCTGGAAATTATCTTTCCTTCTAATCACCATTGGTGAGACTTTAGTTGGTGTTCTGAGCCCTGTTTTGGCATTGCCTTGCAGTGTGGACCCATTGTGTGGAGGGCAATGAGAATGATCACAGATCTGAGATGAGTCTTGCAAGGAAAAACTGGAAGAAGCGATGTTGTGTAACTTAAAGAAGAAAGACTGAGAGAGAATAAAAGAAAATCCCCAGGCACAAACATTATGAAAGGAGAAGGAAAAGTCTGTCCTTTGTGCCCGTGGCAGGCAGGTAAATCCACAGGAAATCGTAGCAGGAAAAGTCTGTGTAAGACATTAGCAGCAAAATTAAGGAAAATGGAGGGGGGTGTGAAAAACTGCAAAGAAGGCTCTGGAAGAGATTATTTATGTGCTTGTCCATCTGTCAAGAGTGAGACAGGTATGGCTGATCACACCACAAGGCAGAGAGGAGGAAGAGATGGCCTCTCTGGGTTCCTTCCAGTCCTAGTTTTTTAGGAGTCCATCTCATCATGTCTGACATCCACCATCTAACCTTCAGCAATATTGGAGATGGAAGTACACAGAAAGGGATGAGGCATAAGGAAGTACCACTGGTTCACTGAACACTTCACTGCTCTCCTCACTAACACCCCAGTGTACACTCACTAACCAGGAACAGTGACAGGATGGAGACCTGAGAGATGATGGAGACCTAAGAGACGACCAAATCCTTGAGATGGACGAAGTGTTGGCCCCCACCATCTTCTGGGATTTGTCTAAAAGAATAGGGCAGGGCTATCCCACACAGATCACTGCAATGCCAGCTCATGACTAACTGAGCATTTCTGCTGGAGTTAAAACAGTGTTGTGAGCATTGCCTCCCCATCACCACCAGACAACTGACCTGACTGCTGGTACTGCTCCTCTTTGCTAGGAAACCTAAAACAAGCGATGGCTTCAAGACTTAGTATAAACTGTCTATATACCTTAATAGAAGTATCTATTTCTGCAGTATTTCCTTGGGGAAATCTCGTGAGGTTGGAAATGTAGCAGGCTGGAATGAGTATCCACCTCAAGTAATGGAGTTTCAAGTAAAGGCTGGAAATTGTTTCCTTGCCCCCTTTTCTCTATTCCCATCTGTTTTCAATCTTTATGATCATTCTCTGTCACCTTCTTTCCTTGGCCCCATGCATTACTGTTCATAGCATAGAATCATAGAATTATTTAGACCTTTAAGATTATCAAGTCCAACCATTAACCTAACACTATGAAGCTGACCACTAATACATGTCCATAAGTACCACATCTGCATGTCTTTTAAATATATCACCCCACCACTACTGTGGGAAGACTGTTTCAATGTTTAATAACCCCTTCAGTGAAGAAATTTCTCTGAGTATCCAGTTTAAACCTCGCCTGGAGCAACTTTAGGCCGTTTCTTTTCATCCTATCCCTTGTTACCTGGGAGAAGAGATCGACCCCAACCTCACTACAACCTCCTTTCAGGTAGTTGTAGAGAGCGATAAGTTCTCCACTCAGCCTCTTTTGTCCAGACTAAACAACCCCAGTTCCCTCAGCTGCTCATCATATATCCTTCACCAACTCCATTGCCCTTTGGACACACTCCAGCACCTCAATGTCTTTCTTGTAGTGAGTGGCCCAAAACTGAACACACTATTCAAGGTACAGTCTCACCAGCACCGAGTACAGGGGGATGATCACCTCCCTAGTCCTGCTGGTCACAGTATTCCTGGTACAGGCCAGGATGCTTGTATCACACCCTTGTATCACACTTGATGTTCCACACATTCTTGTCTGTCTGAGGATCACAAAGCATTTCATGCTTTCTTTTGGGATGAGAAATAGACTACAAGAGGATCACAGTCCTTTGGCCAGATAGGCCTCGGACTTAAATTCAGTATCTCTAGGATTAAAAGTGGACACATTCCTAGGGTCCATGTTTCATCAGGCTGCTATGAGCTGCCTACCATTATGTTCCAGCAGTAGCGCCGAATCTCACATTGTGTTGTCTGACAAGCCAGGACATTAGCTCTGGTCTTCAAAGCTCTCTCAGAGTCTATTATGTCTGAGTCTGCATTTTCATCACGGTCCACCTGCTCCTTTGGGAAAATGCAGTTGACTAAGTCCATGATGAAGTGAGGGAAACTGAAGATGAAACGGAGATAAATGTCAAGGAGGTTTGGCTACTGAATAAGTTTGCAAAGGAAATACACTACTCCAAATTGGATATGTTTAGGACACACAGCAGTGCTCCCTTTCTTAAGAAGCTTTTCCACTATAAAAGAGGGCTTAATATTATAAGGTATGTTTAAAACAAAACAAAAATACAATAGTCCCTTCTTAACAGACTATATTGGCAGTTGCCAAAATAATTTCATGGTCATAAGAAAAATTGGTGAGACTCTAAGACTTTCAGCAGCCCCCAGACTGCTTAAGGAAGAGCAGTATCAGGAAAGATATACACTGTACAGAAAATTGCAGGAAACCATGTAAAAAAAGGTTGGAGAGGGGATAAGGAAGTCTGGGACAGGATGTGGTACCTGGTGTAGGAGTTTCCTGCAATGAAGATGCCAGGTCCCATACGAGCCAAGTGTGCAGGACGCAAGGGGTCAGCAGCATTGCACAGCTCCTATGCCTGGCACAGGTGGTTACCATGAGTAAGAGGACAAGTGTGCGAGAGTGAAAACATCGAAATGTTCCCTGGGACAGAGCTTCCGCAGTCCTACCAGTTACTCTGGGGAAATGTCTACAGTCTAATGTCATCCATCCCCTCTCAGTGGTCAGCTTTGTCCTGCGCATAGGACAGGTCTGTGATCTGCATTTCACTTAGTGGCTACCACTCTCCTTCTTGATACTAGCCCAAATCTTTAGTCTTCCTCATCAGATTTTGTACCTTTCTGGTATCTGAGGGATTACTACTCCCTTCCTGTTAACTATCACTTAAGGAAGTCAGGCACATGTATGCCTGGCTTACAGACTGAAACCACCAGTTCCCAGTCATTTTCTTTCCTCCTCTCTAGACTGTTCAGTTTGTCAGCATTTCCTTAAAAAAAACCCAAATGCACAAAACTGTACAGAAAATTTGAGTCTCAACATCACAGCAATATAGCATTAATGGGCTGCTCCACAATGTCATGTTTTTGAACAAGGAGCTGTCTCAGTCTTTTTTAGAGCTTTTTCATACTGCAAATTTATGTTCAGTCACACCAAACTATTATTTTCAACTGGCCTCACTGTCCATCTGTCTGTCTCAGGCATATTTTTGACTCTGGGATTTTCTTCCTATGAGAGTTTGCTGAGTTGACTCCCACCTATGGTCTTTTCACTGCAGCGGCACTCTGGTTCTTTCTGCCTGATGGGCACAAATTCTTCCAACTCAATATTATCTGCAAATGGCATTAATATGCAACTTGGTTTGCTTTCTCCATCATTTACGAAGATTTGATGAAGGGTAGATTTAAACTCGCCTTGGTAGAGAACTTCTATCCCAGCCTGACAGTTATAACTCAGACCCTATTATTTACAGGCATCTGGCCGCACTCTCATTTTCATTGATAACTCCTCTCTGAAAATTCACAATAATTTTCCCAGTGGCAATTTCGAATTTTGCTAGTTAGAACCTCATGAACAGACATGAAAATGGAATTTTTTAATCAAGAAAATAAACCAGAGAACTGAACAAAGCCCAGTGTATTTCTGACACCAGGCAAGAAGGTCACTTGAACTGGTTTCATTTTGTTTGGATTGTGTCCTTGGCAATTCAACCTGAATTTATTTTGAGAAACAAATCTTGTGAGTAGTTTTCCCACACGTTGAATGCATCTGTGGTGTTCCCTTCCCCTAACAGTTTCATAATGCTAAGACAATTCAGAATGCACAGGAAAATTCCTCCTGTTATGATAGAGTGAGGGAAATTAGATTTTTGCCATAGCGATTGAGTCTAGCAATCTTTCCCTCTTTGGAAGATAAATTTATCTATCATGCTTCTTTCTCCAGCACCTAGCTCTGTGGCATCCAAATGTAGCAGAAAAATAAGACAACCACAGCCCAGAATAAGAGCTTCTTTTTAATCTTTGCTCTTCTTGTGAGGCAGAGGAATATGCGTTTTTGCTGTTCAATTACTGCAAAAGCAGAATAATATCTTGTCTCCCTTAGAGTGGGATCCATATCACCTGACCAGAGCCCTCTGGCTAGATGGGAACGTGGTCAGTGTAGACTGCCTACGTTGTAGTGTTCACGCTGGGTCTGACGACTCCTGTTATCATATTGTGTTCTCTCTCTGGCCATTATTTGACTGCAGATGTCCATTTGCACATCCTGATAGTTCCCATATAGATGTCAATATGCAGGAATTTCGGGCAAGTTTTTTTTCTTTTTGCTGCTAACTCAATGCTCTAGTCAAGACCTCCTCTGTGGTGCTCAGCTATTGCCTTTCATCATGAAGGCTCTCTTTGAAGCCTACCAATGTAAGTTTGTTCTGATTCACAAATGCAGGGTCTAGGTCAAGCAATGAGGGATTAGACTATGTCTATCCAAGAGCACAGAGGCATTTTTGAAGAGTAAGAAGTAGTCCCTAGCATTAAGATCGGGCCTGCACAAGGTACTAGTCTTGTCAGCTGGCTGGTGTTCATCCACCCAGCAGTGCTGATGGCAGTTGGCTAGCTGTTGAGAGATTTTTATTTTGCAAGATAGAGGGCCCCTAGTTACAGGGAAATGACACTCAGTTTCTTGTGAAGCCTGGTGTGCCTGTGCCTGTGCCAAGCCTGCTCTATGCCTTGGCCGTGGCTCAGGGCACCCAACTTCCCCCAAGTGGGCTGAGTTAGGGGCTCACTCTCCTGGGAAGACCATCATCACCCAGAGCCTTCTCCCGAGCTGCTTGGCTCCATCTGGGATAACTGAGATGGGGTAGCTCCCACGCTGCTGCTCCAGCCCCACAGACGGGTCAATGCAGTGCTGGGGCATCACACTGTAAACTGGGGTGGGGAAAAGATCTGGGTTAGAAACAACCTCTTCCTGGGAGGCAAGGGGCACCTTCAGATGCTGATTTGGCCAGTGTCTTCAGCCTGGAGAGAAATTATGTTCAGTATAGGTTGGTCCCTCGGGTCAAGTGAGATGGCTCAGGCTTGATGGCCCCTTGTACGCGTGTTAATATCCAGCACACAATACCCAAATATCTTCAGCATCCCCCTTCGCACCTGGGTCCTCCCAGGGAGAAAGGGCAGCTTTTGGAGACTCCTCATTAGGTCACTGGCCTCAGGAGCCGAAATCTCCCCTCCCCCACCTCTGTACACAACTGTTCCTCATTTACATAAATTATCTCTATTCAATTATCTGTCCAGATGTCCGAATTGTGCCACCAATGATCTGTGAATGAATTAAAAATGGAATATAATTTAATAATAACTGATTAGAAGGAGATTAGTTGTTATATAAAAAGGAAAAACCAAGAGATAGCTAGTTGCCCTTAATCCGAGCCAATCCACAGTAATTATAGAAATACAGTCTCGCTTGCTCGCCTTCCCCATTTCTCTTCTTCTCCCCCCACCCTATTTTCTCTCTTTCTCCTTTTCCCTTTCCTCTCTGTCCTTTCTTTCCTCTCCCTCTTCTTTCTTTTTTGTTTTGTGCTTCTCCTGTGCCTTCTCTTGACTTTCTCCTTCTGATTATATGTTCCTGTGTCAACAGGGTCAAAGCGCCTCCCCCCTCACAGCCCTGGCTGCTGATACATCCGTGTAGCTGGGGATGTTTTGGCAGGTCCGACCAGCAAGAGCTTTTGGCTGCATTAACGTCCTGTCTTTCAAGCCATGTTAATGATGGTGTCTCTATACTCTCACTTTTCTGCTAAACATTTCTGGAATCGCTGCCTTTTCCCCAGGTTCCTAAACCAGACTTTTTTCAAGTTTCCCTCTCTGTGTCTTTCGGAGCCACGCAGAACAATTTCTACATTGTGCTGGATGTAATAAAATCATAAGCAGTGCAGAGGCTCTGGGTCCTCCTCTTGCACCAGGAAGCACCGGCAGCAAGTCCCTGAGCCCCCATGCTGTCTGTCCCTGGAGAAGAGCACCCAGACTTTTCCAGGAAAGTTGTCAAAGATTTATTTTTTCAGTGGTATTTTCTCCTCTCCCGAGTGTACAGTCACAATACCCCAGAGCCAGGCTGAGAGTGCAGCACTTGTCCAGGCATTGGAGGCAGAAAAAATTGGAGAGAAAAATGCAGCCTGAATGCTCTGTGGGGGTCCCCCACCTTGTCTAACAGAGCTCCCTCCTTCCTGGCTGTCACCCACTTATGTCAACTGGGACTCCTGGTGTCAGCCTCTGTCACTTGCTGTGATTTGCAATGGCATGAAGCTGAATAACTGAAAACCACAATTATCTTATTTTTACTCTTCTTGTAAATTAGAACAAGGGGGGAAAAAAGTCATTTGCTGATGTTCACTGCTGAGCTGGAGCAGACTGTTTATTTCAGGTAATTTCATAACGTGATTTGGAAACTATCAGTTAAAAACATAAGTTGAATTTAACCCCTAGTTGAACATGAAGCTTGTCAGATGTGGGCAGTGGTTAGGGATAGGGCTTAGAGAAACACTCTTTTACAAGAAAAACGAAGCTGAAAATGCAAACATTTTAATTACCATAGACTCATCTAAATGTACTTAGGTGCCAGATATTGAAAACCTTCAATGTCTTAGCTTGCTGCGTGAATGCTGTCTTCCCTGACAGCCTGTTTCTGAATTAAAAGCTCTGCTCCTCCTTCAGACATCACTGGTAAGAGATCTGCTCACAGCAGCAGGTCCACCTTCCCCTCTTCTAAGCACTAAGCGATCTGCAGTCCGTATCCCTTCCCCCAAAACTGGTCCATAGATGGCTGCTCCTCTCAGGGACAACTGCTGTGCTTAGAAAGTCAGCTGAACTAGTTCCTGTGATCCTCCAACATCAGTTTAAATCCATGTTCCCAAGCTGTGCCTGTGCTAAGATCTATCCTGTATCATTGACATTGGTGAGATCAGCTCAGGCTGAGCAATTGGACTGGAATCTCAGCTCTGCTGCAGGGAGGTTGGAGTTAACAGGGAAGGGAGAAGGACTAAGCATGGATCAGACTCCAAAAGTTTCAGGTACAGCAGCGCTCTGCATGGAAATATTTGCACATAATATTATTCAAAAACATCTCTTGGAAGTGTCTAATCTAGACTTTTATGCTATGTTCATTACCATGATGTCTGAGCATCCTGTGAATGTAATTCAGTACAAACTGATATAAATAACGCTTTTCTTGTTGGTGCTGTTGTTATCTTCTACACTTCTTAGTCAAAGAAAACTTTAAGGAGGAGTTTGTTTTACTGGCGTGGTGATCAGTTCTCTGCCTTTTTAATTATTACAGACTTCCTCAGCTTAGGTAAAGACTGTGCTGCCATCTTTACAGGAGCATTTTGAGGTATCCAGCCCGGCTCGGTGCAGCTGAAAAGCATTACCCCAGTTGGCTCTACTGAGGAGGAACAGAGATCGGAGAGACCCAAAGTCTAAAGCCCAGAGAGAAAACTTAACATATGACTTAATGGGCTGCAGACCATTTTGCTGAGGTCACAGGTGACATTCTGATGGCAGTTGGTGGTTATACACCTTTTATTCTTTAAAATAAGGGATTTAATGTTAGAGTTTAGTTAATGTTACAGCTGCACCAACAACCAGCAAATATTCCACAAAATTAGTTTTGAGAATGTTGGCATCAAAACCCCACAAACCTTTAAAAAGTCATAGAAATTAATGACTACAAAATGTGTAAAGTTTTGATCATGCTGCCATTCAACCCCTTCCATTAGCACAAAGACAAATGTGAAGGTTTACTTTGTCATTCCAATAATAGGCAGTCTTGGTAGGTTATCTTGCTTTTTCCTGTGGAAAGCCTGCCCTGCTCTTCAAAAATATTTATGAAGGTTTCATCTAGTGAGCTTGCCTGTGTAAGTGCTGGAAGCACAGGGGCCATATTTATTCCCTGTTTAGTCGGTAACTCCAGGAAGGACTGGTAGGTCTAAAAGAAGCTGATCAAGACCCTGATAAGGTAATACATCTCCTTCACAGGTCACTGCAAGCAAAAGAATTAATTAATTGTAATTTCTATGTTGTTGCCATATTTTACAACATTACCTTGCATCTCACTGTATTTGTGGTTTTCACAAAGACCTCTAAGAATCAAGAGATAACAAGAAATTTTCAGCTTTTATTAAAGACTGTCTCCACCACCACTGCTGCAAAAGGTTTGACAACACCAACTGGAGCCATTCTAATACTCAAAAAAAGAAGCTTAATACATTATTTAAAGCCTGCCATAATTTTCAACCTAATATATTTATTTTTTATGGACTTAATTCAAAAACTTTGGTCTCTTGGGCTTTTGCACTGAGCATTTTTATATTTTGATAATTAAAATGTTAGCACTGTGGCTAGAAGACGTGTTCAGCAGACTTTGAAGGATATTATTTACATATGATTTGGCTTTGATAGTCTTTCCTTTTTGAGTAATATTTTACTCACAAGTAGTCTCATTGGCTTCTATGGGTATTATTCAATATGATAATACGAGGAGAGGTAGCAAATCTGCCCCTTAGGTTAATGCAAGACAAGCCATAGTTACTGAAGGTATTTTAATGCTTTATGTTTTGAAAAAAGTGTTTTGTTCTGTTTATAAACCCATCTCTGAAGCCCACATGAAAGCATCATACACCTTGGTATTTCTGTTGCAGAGATTCAAAGTTAAAGGGATTACTGATATGTTTCCATACTGTTAATTTTCCCAAGTTTACATTTATGTTAGGGGATGTGTGAACTGGAAGCACAATCAAACCAGTTGCACATGATACCTTTTCATTCTCTCTCTCTTTTTTTTTTTTTTTTTTTTTGCATTATTTCCATCAGGGTTTTGGTATCTGCTTTTCTAATGGTTATTAACCTCTGAGGAAACCTCAGTTTGAAGCTGGTTTTGTTGATGGTTGTTATGGAAGTTTTCAGGGAGAAAATATTCATTTGTGACAAATCTAAGAACATACTGCAATGCCCTGAGTGACGTTCAGCTGTATTTGTGAGGGTAGCTTTTGTTAGGAGTCTGAAGATGAAGGGCAGTGCCATGGCAGGAGCAGAGGGACTGGGAGCACTGCAGTCTAGTCCTACCCTAACTTCATCAGAAGACAGTGGCTTTTCCAGGCCACCCCAGTTGCAGGACCATCTCCAGCTGATACTCCTGCGTTTTTCCCAGGAGTGGCAGTGGCACCATCTTGTGCCATTGACTTCACCCAGCCTCAGCCCTGAGGAGTAACCATCGCTAGAAAGGACCTCCAAACATCCTAGTTCAGTTCAAAGTACCTTCATCTCTCTTTAACCATTCCTGTTGACACACATGCCCGTGTCCTGGATCATTCCCCTGGGGTCCACCTCTGCTTTGCAAACCAAAGGTAGGCAGCTGTGAGCCAGCTTTGCCCATGGTCCACCACAGCAAAGCAGCAGCACTCACAGAGGTTTCCCCCATCCCAGGCTGTCAAAATGCTCTTTTATGTCTTCAAGGTTGGTTTGTAAAGAGCCTGGGAAGTGAGACTGTGGCATTTTCAGAAATCCATGCTGACCTGAAGGTGGGATGCTCAGTTCCGCACAAGGATGAAGACAGAGATGTGTTGCTAAATAGAGGCTATTTTCCCACATAACAGGGCATTTTTTCCAACAAAATGAACTGCATGTTGGAAGATATTATTATGCAAGGATGTAAGATGAGGAAGAGGCCCAGGAGCATTCATAAACCATGGACCTATCCCAAGCAACCCCAAGTTGGGACAGACTCTCTGCTGGCTTAGTGGTTTTGGTTAGACATTTCATGGCTTTGTCTGCCTTCTACTTTATTAATTCATTAGGGGAGGCTGGGAAGCACTAATGAGGGTTGGTGCTGAGGACTTGGCACCTCCACTGTAGATGTTTGGGGTGATTTCTTTGGATTAGCTCTTCTCTGGTGCCATGGACTGAGCATTTGTTTGCAGCTGGGGGGTGCTGGAATGAGGGGCCTCATACTACATCATCATCATCCCATCCCGTTTCATCCACAAGGATACCAGGTTGCTTCTCCAGAGGCCCCGGTGCAATGCAAAGCGTAATAATGGAGGCGATCAGGATCTTTGCATCTGGATCCAAAAACCATGTTCAATGTAGACAGAATCATTAATTACCAAGTCCAACCTGTGCTAAGGCCATAAGCTTTGTCAGTGCTGGAGCACATAGTGTAGAAAGTCTAAGCAGGAAACACCATTCCTCAGGTAAACAGTTTTAACACTGGGGTATTAGAGGTGGCTGTAAATCAGGTTTTCTCATACTGTGGAAAATTCTGACATTTTAAAGTATTTTCTTTCCATGGAGAATTAACGTCATAATTTTAAAATGCTGTTTTGTCACTTCATTTCATTTTTTTTCCTTCTATTCTTACAGGTCATCAGCAACAGCTGACAGCAAGCGCTGCCTGCAGTGTGCACACACCTATTGCTGGCAACACACCATGACTGACAACAGTCATAGTGATTCCTATTTTATATCTTAAAATCATTAAGGTCATCAGAAACTTCATGGCACATGAAATATGTCATACTTTTGGCAGCGTGAAGATTCTCTGCTGTGTTATAATGAAAGAATTTTTCATCAATTTAGTATTCACTCGGTACTATATAGCAAATGTACCTAGTTTGAAAATTAAAATGAAAATAGATTTCAATGATTCTTCATGACATATTGTGATAATGGTACAATAATATAAAATGAAAATTCATAAATTAACATGAGAAAATACATTTCAGAACAGCATTGTAAAACAAACTCTTTAAAAATATATTGCTGTAGGAATTTCTGTAAGCAACTATTTTTCTGTCAAAACCCCAAACATTTCCATCAAACCAGCTTTTTTCCATCAAGAAGCTCCTTTAAAATGTCTCGCCTACTCTACTAATTATTCTCACTGTGAAAAATCCAGGCCTTATATTAATACTTATATTTAATTAAATTAATTAATTCAATTATGAATTAGTTAGCTTGACCTTCCAGTGCAGAATCCTGTTATGCCTTTGTTTAATAAATTAAAGAGCCTTCCACCCTCCGAAAGTGTCTCTCCTAACTACTTATAGAGGGTGACCAAACCACCTCCTAATTTTTTCCCTAACAAGTTGAATAGATTGAGCTTCTTCATTCTCACCGTATGACAGGTTTTCTAGCTCATGGGTTGTTCCTGAAGCTCTTGTCTGAATAGTTTCCGGTTCTTCAGTGTTATTTTTGGAAATGCAGACACCAAAAGTGGACACAATATGTATCTGTTATGGTCTTGGGATGCCAAGACTATCCTTATCCTGCTAGGTAATATTTTCTTGACGATACATCCAAAAATTGCATAGTTCTGGTAGAGCAGATTACACCAAAAATCCACATTTATTTTTTATTATCTGTCATATCTCCACCATCCTCCTCAACACCACTGCTTCCCATGACAGCATCCTGTGACCTTCATTTTCTGTTCTGAGATATATGATCTTGCATTTGGCTATATTAAAATCACATATTGTTCAAATGAGCAGAGCCTGCCAAGTGATCCAGATTGCTCAGTGTAACTGACCTGCTCCCATCACTATTTATCACTCCACCAATTTTTATGTCAAGTAGAAATCATTACCAGCATTGATTTTTGTATTTTCTTCTGAGTCGCTACAAAGATAGCACACAGGATGGACTGAGAGCCCATCTCCAGGCGACCCATCCTCAAAACTTCTCTGCCGGCGGATGGATTCCCTGCTGAATTTTTCAGAACCAATAATAAGTCGTCTTTTAATTCATTTAACGTGTGTGACA
>VXBJ01004952.1:333499-346939 GCA_013400055.1 Nycticryphes semicollaris
TTTCCATCAAGAAGCTCCTTTAAAATGTCTCGCCTACTCTACTAATTATTCTCACTGTGAAAAATCCAGGCCTTATATTAATACTTATATTTAATTAAATTAATTAATTCAATTATGAATTAGTTAGCTTGACCTTCCAGTGCAGAATCCTGTTATGCCTTTGTTTAATAAATTAAAGAGCCTTCCACCCTCCGAAAGTGTCTCTCCTAACTACTTATAGAGGGTGACCAAACCACCTCCTAATTTTTTCCCTAACAAGTTGAATAGATTGAGCTTCTTCATTCTCACCGTATGACAGGTTTTCTAGCTCATGGGTTGTTCCTGAAGCTCTTGTCTGAATAGTTTCCGGTTCTTCAGTGTTATTTTTGGAAATGCAGACACCAAAAGTGGACACAATATGTATCTGTTATGGTCTTGGGATGCCAAGACTATCCTTATCCTGCTAGGTAATATTTTCTTGACGATACATCCAAAAATTGCATAGTTCTGGTAGAGCAGATTACACCAAAAATCCACATTTATTTTTTATTATCTGTCATATCTCCACCATCCTCCTCAACACCACTGCTTCCCATGACAGCATCCTGTGACCTTCATTTTCTGTTCTGAGATATATGATCTTGCATTTGGCTATATTAAAATCACATATTGTTCAAATGAGCAGAGCCTGCCAAGTGATCCAGATTGCTCAGTGTAACTGACCTGCTCCCATCACTATTTATCACTCCACCAATTTTTATGTCAAGTAGAAATCATTACCAGCATTGATTTTTGTATTTTCTTCTGAGTCGCTACAAAGATAGCACACAGGATGGACTGAGAGCCCATCTCCAGGCGACCCATCCTCAAAACTTCTCTGCCGGCGGATGGATTCCCTGCTGAATTTTTCAGAACCAATAATAAGTCGTCTTTTAATTCATTTAACGTGTGTGACACCGATTTTACCTCAAGCTAATTTTTTTACCAAGAAGGTCACGGGGTGCCAAGCGAACTGCTCGCCCGACACCTGAATGCGCCCTGACAACAGCTACCTGCCCACCGCGTGATATCTCCCTCTCCTGGAAAACACGCTGCGCTCCCCGCAGTGTTCCCCTTGGGGCACGCATCTCCCGGGTTTATTCGGATTGTGGATTTGGGCACCGCAGCAGCCGGGAGCTGGTCCGCCTCCACCGGGGCTCGCCCTGGGGCTGGCCCCGCCGGGAAGGCGCTCGCCCCGGGGCCGCGGGCGAAGCTGCGGCCGCCCGGCAATGCATCCTGCCCGGGGGGAACCGAGAGTCCTCTTGCCTGGGATCCCTCCTCGGCCGACGCCGGAGCTGCCGCTTGTAATTAGCGGCATTAGCGGAAGGAAAGTTGCCTGCTCTGATCTCCCGTACCGAGGCCACAAGGTCCCCGGGTGCCTCCATCCCTTCCCTTCCCTTTCCTCACTGCTCTATTGCACGCCGGGGCGGCCGCCCCCTTCTCCCCTTCCCTCCCCTCTTCTCCTCTACCCGCCAGNTCAAATCCCAGCAAAGACCTGCTACAAATTGCTGCAAATTAAGCTGATTTTGCCCCGAATGAGGGATTTTCTGCTGCAGATCAGCCCTTCCCGGAGTTGATGAGGTGGGGATTAGAGAAGGGACTGAAATCAAAGGGACAGGATGGTGCGGGAGGGGGGAGCCCGAGAGGGGAGCCCAGCAGTGAAAGTCCTAGAGCATTAACACTTATTGATTTCTACTTTGCTGACATTTTATTCTATTACCAAGTTTCCGATTAGCCTAAACTGGGATCCATGACAGCCAAGGCAGGGTGCGGAGCCTCGGAGCTCCACTTTTTTGGATCTGCATCCTCCCAGCCCCGCAAGCACCAGCTCTGAGCAAATGCCACCTTCCAGGGGCTGCCCGGCTCCTGGCGCTGGAAGGGCTGCGAGGTGAGCTGGGCTTACAGCCCTGGGAGGGCTGCGAGTTCCCTTTGCTCACCAGAGATGCTGGTGATTTTGGGGGAAGAAAGAGAGCTCTTTCCAAATTCTATCTCCTTATAAACCCCCAAATATTTAACAATACATGTGATGAGGAGAGCCAGTTCACCCTCTTTTCAGCATCAGTCTGTCTGTCCATCTCTCCATCCTTTCCCCTCTCCCTCCCCCCTCCCTCTGGATCCTCATTTCCATCTGTTTAAACAGCAAAAGCAATGTATGTTGCAGGTATTTCAAATTGCACCATTAAAGATTTTATGTTGTGGATGTTAAAATTAAAAAGATATATGTGCAAATAGTCACTACGAATTTAATCAACTTGATTTAATACTAATAGGAAACGGCAAATGGAATTTATGACTCAAAAAGAAGTGAATTTTTTTAAATAAATACAAGTACTTTGTGCAAAACAGAAAAAAAAAATCCCAATCTGAAGAGTTTATTAGAGTCTAATCCCCCAACAACAACCGAACCCAGGGCTGCCCACCCAATAATCCTGGCTGCCATTAAAATATTAAAGATAAATCTAATCGTCTCTTTATCCAAAATAAGCGACTTTTATGTGGAGAGAAAATGTCTAACCCTTTGGGAAGGGAATTACTCCTAATGCATCAAATGGAATTCACTCAGGATGGCAAAACTAGGTTTAAAAGCAAATGAGATGGTAATAGAGATAAAGGCCAGTATAACAAATTAAAAACACTCATTTACACGAATTAAAATCCCTCTTAAAAGGGTTCTGAATAAGGAGGCCACTGGACGGTCTTGGTCCTTCTTGGTACGCAGGGGTTTACGCAGCCTCTCTGGATGCAGGGAAAGGTGGGATGTGGTACTGAGTGGCTGTGGGGAAGAAGTTTTGCAACTGACCCCACCTCCCAGAGGCAGTTTTTGGCCACATCTTACCATGGCCCTGCATTGCAAATCCAAGCCCATGTGCACCTGAGATTACACCAGCCCACATCTTCCAAATAATCGCCTCTGGCCCCAGCAGCCTTACCCCAGATGATGCCATGGAACCAAGATGTCTCTGGTCCACCCACAATCTTGAGTTTGAATGCCAGATTCCCCCATGGTCCAGAGCTTGTATCATGTTGTGGCAGCTCCCAGTGGATGTAATACTCAGCTTGGGACCTGGGTCATGTCCATCTATGGGAGCACCCTGTTGAGAAGCAGGGTTCCCAAGCAGCTCACCCAGCTGGCCTCCCTGGGCAAAGCCATCTCTGGAACCTGGAAACCAAGCTTGCTGCACCCTGCAAGGAGGAGATGGACACAGTGATTATGTTGAGCACAGAAACCCCAAGGTTTCTGTGGTTTGAGGCCTGAGAGCAGTGAGTTTCTTCTCTTTATCTGCTACCTGAGCAGCTCCAAAGGGATGGAACAAGGCAGAGAGGAAATCTGTCACCGCTGCTGCTGGGGCATGCTGCTCACAATTTCATGGCCTGCATATGGGAAAGCCTCTCCCATACATGACCTGTGTTCTGCCCTCACAGGATCGGGCAGGACCCCATGGCAGAGTCATGGATGTGGACAAGGGCAGCACCACAACGGCTGGTGGGGGCTGCTGCAGCACCCTGCTGCCTCGCACATGGTCCCCATAGGTGCAGGGAAGAAGATTGCAGCTGGTCCCACCACCTTGTTAGATAGTCCGTGTGCCCCAGCTTTGGAAACTCCAACCTCTTTGTGGGTGCACTGGAGGAAAAAATCCCACCAAGAGTACTTCTTCCCGACACTACAGCCACAAGTTAAATCCAGCCCATGACACACTCCCAGGCAAGGTGCTGTTCGCAGTGGTTTATAGCCAAGCACATTTGCCAACGCTGGGAAGATACTGAGTTCCTTCACAACCTACTTCATTAAAGACATCTGGTAAATCCATAGGAACAAGGTTTTACCTGCTCAGACTTCTTCTTCCATTGTGAAATATAAACTTGTTTCCAAAGGGAGAAAGTAAAAGAGAGTGAAATTTGAACTGTTGCCATTAACAATGTGTGACATGAATAAGAGCAGTTCTCTACAGTGCTGGAGCTTCAGGCTGCTTAGATTTCACAGCATCATTTTATGTTCACTTTGTAATTTTAAGATTTTTGATCCAATTCTATAGATAAGATCTGTCCTGACAGTTAGTACCCAGAACAGGTAGAGCAGGGTAGAACCCAGGCCATGGACTGGCTAGAAAGGTGCTTTAGATACTTGTCGTTATCTTTTATACTGTCCTGAGTATGGACACTCACCTATGGACAGAAGCTGGGTCTGGTAATATTTTCCCATATATTTATTTTCCTTAAAGGCTCCATGCCCTGGAACAAAACCAGATCCCCTTGGATTCCCGCCCCCCCAGCCCTCTCCTCACTTTTCCTTAAGCAAGGCAGAATGATGATGGAAAGGGCATCAAAGCGATTCCCAAATTTCCTTTTCTCACAACCTGAGAAAAGGAAACACTTAATAGTTAACAGACAACACATCAGAGAAAATCCTTTGGCACAACGTACAATTTACCTTTGGTACTTATATGCCAAAACGTTATTTAGAACTGTGAAGGATATCCTCACCCAAAAATTATTATTAGAATTAAATGGGTAATGACGTAGCCAAGAGTCACAGTGGATCAAGCTATTCTTTGTATACATACACAGCAGTCTTTTTTAAGATGTCCAGGTCAAGCATCATTACTTTCCAGTGTCTCATTTTTAGTTGGCTTTAAAGTTCTCTATGCTGAACAGATTTTAGTCCTCTTGCTTGCACCCTGGAACTGCCCGTGTCTGGTCGCTCTGTTACTTTCTAATGAATCAACACCAGAAGCACTTGAAACTGTCTGAACAAAAATAAGCTTGGTTGCTCCAGAACAGTTAAAAGCATGTCTAAACTATGGGTCTAGCTTGGTATAAAATCACTTTTAGTAATCTCCTTCCAAAAGGAGATAGAAATATTTATTCATTACATATTATTCTCTTCTATTTTAGGAGATGGGAAAGGAACCTCTGGTGTTGCCTCATCCAGCACTGCCCACTATAGGAGAGAGGAGGTGGGATCACATGCAACAAGGCACCGACATGCAGTACCCACCCCAGATTGGCCAAAAGGGTTAAAATATTTCCCTCTGATTCAGAGGTAACTGGGAGTAGCTGGTATACTCAGCTGACAGAAAGCCTTAGTGTCCAGCCCTGGCACCTCAGCAGCCCCATGCAGAAAAGCCCTTGTCCTGAGCTGGGCAGAGCTGCCCAATGTCCCAAGCTGAAAGATGCCAGAGGAAACACATCATGAGTTGCTCTGTCCTTGTCACAGAAAAAAAAGCAGGACAGACTAACAGCTTCTGGTGTGGAGTGGTTAAGTCCTAGCACCTGGATGCTCCATGTGGGATGAATGGAGGTGTTCAGCCACAGGAGAGAAACAACAGGAGAAATATGGAGGTGCCTCAATCAGGAGAGAAGATGAGGTACAATGGAAAAAAAAGCAAAATGCCAGAAGTGCTACACAGAGCATCCTAGCTCTGCTCAGTGCCAGTGACCAAGGTCCTGCTGACTTCAGTAGGGCAAGGATTTTACCCAGGGGTTAAGAGGTGCAGCTCGAAACTACCAGGATAATTCAGAGCTGAGAGAAGCAGAGGGGTCTGCTCACAGCTGCAGTAACTCAGCCGGCAGCTGCCAGCTGAGAGCATTTAGCGATGGGCATGACAGGTGCCATAATCTCCTTGTCATCGTGTACTTTGTGTCTCCAGTGATTATTTAGAAATCAATATACTGACATGTAAAGGAAAAGGTATGTTCAATGGGACCCTGGAATAGATACCAGAAGCTTCTTACATGTGAAGGGCTTTTTTTTTTTTTAGAGAGCTCCATGGAGTCCAAGATCTGAGGGCCTGGGGGGAGCATTACAACCTTCTAGCCTTAACCTCAAGTGAAATAAGCTACAAAACTTCACCAAATAATTTCTGCATCAGGCCAATAGCTGCTGGGTGAGTTATAGATCATCTCTTGAAAAGACTTTCAGCCTTGATTTGAAGACTTTATGTGACAGAGAGAATCTACAGCATCTGTGAGTAGGTCGCTCTCATCACTCTTTGTGTCTCAGCAGTTTTTATTAATACAGCAAGTGTTTGTTCTTGCAATATTAGCATTATCATGTCCTATATCCATCTACAGTGTAACATATGGTGGAAGGATAATGTGAAAATACTCAATGCCTGTGACTTCAGTAGATCACCACTGCTCCCCAAAGTTAAAGAACACAGCTAAAATAAAAATGTACTGGGAGAGATTCTTATTCAAATTATTTTTCCCCATATAAGATTTGAAAGGAGATAGGCAGGACATGGATAGGAGCTGTGTAGTCACTTTTACTGGGAAAACATGCAAAGGGGACCAAGAGAAGGAGAGGCTGTGCTGCCATTGTGGAGGAGATGGAAGAGCACAGGGAGATCAGGTCTGTGGCCCATTGGTGTGAATCCACTGAGGTTTGTCTAAACAAAGGGTAAGGCAGCTTTGAACCAGGTGCTGGAAGAAATGACACACAACACACTTATGTGATAGAAATGGAGGAGAAGAGACACTTCTTTGCAGACAGTGGGGGTGATTACAAACATCTATTGAGATTCAGGATGTCCATGGACAGAGAAGGAGGCTGGGTGAAAGTCAAGACTGAATGAAGAAACAAGTCAGCCCAATACGTGTGCCCTGGATGAAGGACAGATTTGCAAACAGCAATAAGAGAGGTGGAAAAATTCATCACCAAGAATAATGCAGAAGACTGATAGAAGAAGGCAAAGGATGAGCTGGATCAGGAAAATGTGAGGATCTGAGGTTGCTGAGGTTCTTTTCCTCAGGAGAGCATCTGAGCCATTTAGCTGAGGAAAGCTCAAATAAAGCCAGAATATCTTCTGGTCAAGACAGGTTGAAAATGTTGCCAGAAGTTACTCACAGAGATATTGAAATATAAGTATTGAAATACAAGTTCAGTTTCCTAATCACAAAAGCTTGCAGAGAGACAAAGAGGAATGAAGAGCAAACAGCCAAGAGCTGAGTTTTGCAGCTCAGAGACCAGAGATTCACAAAGAACATGGCAGAGAGGAGCAGAGCTGTCCTCACAGATTTAAATGCATGGACAGCAGAATGGAAGGCCCTCTGGCACCCCCAGGAGAAGCGAGGGTGAAGATACATAGGGCACCACTGCAAAGCCAGCAAGATGCCCCAGTGGGAAGGTGATGAAGTGTTTGGAGTAAAGCAAAGAAAACACGAAGAAACTCCAGTAGATATCAGCAAGATCCCTATGACCATAGCTCTACAGCCTGGCACTGCTCAGGGCATTAACTCTGTGTGAATATGGTACTTGTTTCAAACTACCAGTCAAGAAGGCACAAAATGACAGAGGTGACACGGGTTGTAGAGTGGACCTCAGGCTGATAAACTCTGATGGGCTTTTCAAGTTGGGCTCTGTGGCAGCACTGCTTCAACTAGAAGGCATTGTCATACTTGAATATCCCACACGCCTGTACCTGTCCTTGGGTAGAGATGCAGAGCCGGGTTTGAAGGAAAAAGAGGAGAAAGGGTGGTGCACAAAGAGCGATGAGAACATGGGCTCAAGTTGAGACCCCATCTCTCGGCCCTTGTGCATCTCTACATCCTGTGTGAGCCCTGGGCAGTCCTTTAGGCAGAGCCACAGCGTGCACCTCCTCACACTGATGCTGGAACCTAACAGAGGTAGTTGCAACGTTTCAGAGGGCTTCACACTTGGTGGTCTTGGTTCTGCAGCAGACTGCAGCTTGGGGCCAAGTAACCCAGATAATGCAGAGCTGAATCAGAGATGTGAGGGGAGGAAATGTTTCTGGAGAAATTTGTATCAGTTGCTGGAGAACTTGAGAATTAAAAGAATAATCGGAATAAAGGTCTGAATAATTTATTGGCAATCTGATAGCTTGAATTTTTACCTTAACAGACCCAGTCATGCTGAGACAGGGTTTGTGTAACTCCAGGCTGAATGCTGGGGAAGGAAATTGTGTACCATACCTGGATAGCCCCACTGTCATGGGACAGAGGGCAAGCTATGCATCAGCTAACACTGGCAAGACACAACCAAGGATGGCTCATGGTGACCCTGTCAGGGCCTGTAGCATGGCTTCCCCACCTTCTAGCAGTGAAGCTGGCCACTCAAGGTCAGCTCACTGATATGGGCTGCTGTTAGGAAAGACCTGGAGGGAGCATCCATAGGAGATCTTCACTCCTTTGCTTGGCAGCTGTTTTTAAGCTGAGGGTTATCTCTGGCTCCCGCCTGAGCCCCACAGTAGCCGTGCCTGTAACTGGCCATGCAGCCCACTCATCTGAGCCCCCACCTGGGAACCTGACTTCCTGGTTTGAAATGGGATCTGCCTCATCCCCATAGACTTGTCTCATGATCTGGACTGGTGGCTGATCCTGGCTGCTGCCCACAGACTGCTCTTCTTGCCTTCCTCAGGCACGGTGGGACAGAGCCCTGGCTGGGGGAATCCTGACCTGTTGGTTGTTATCACACTTGGCTCCCTGACCCCTGTGCCTTATGGAGCAGCTGGCCCTGACAGCACCCTGTCAGCCTTTATTCACTTCTTAGGAGGCATTTCCATCACTGTGGAGACAGGAGTTGCTTTACGGTCATGGCTGAGACTATCTGAAACACCAAGTTGGTACATGACTCCCTTGCAGCTCTGACAGGGGACAGTCTCAGCAATATTGCCTTTGGGGTGGAGGTGCCCTTGGTTTGCTCAGCGAAGTCATGATATCCAGTATCTGTGGCATTCCCAACCTTTTGGCAGATCAGGACTCTAAACCACAATTCCCAGAGTATGCAGGACACAGCCTGTGGGCAGTCCAAAAAAATCTATGTCCATCCTGGAGAGATCCCCTCAGTTTCTGAGGCAGCTCCCAGCCCTTGCTGTACCCTCACACACTGGGTACTGCAGAGCCTCCTCCAGGGACCAGGGGAACCTTCCTTTCAGAGGATGGCAGGAGCTGCTTGTCCTGATGAACCACCCCAGAGGCCTGCAAAGCTGAGAAAAGCAGAAATGGGGAAATGCTTCCCCTCAGGGCTGAGGTGAAAGGTCGGCTTTTGGTGCTGATCTGGAGCTGCAGTCCCAGCCACAGCTTGGTGTCCCATTGATTAACTGGCCTCTATGAGCGGACCTAAAGTGGCTGTAGACTGTTTACAACTCAACTATGAAGGCACACGCTGTGGTGGATCTTGTGCCTCAGGCTGAGTGAAACAGGGGATGCCTTAGACTTTCTCGGAATTTAATGTCTTTGGTTGGGGTAGGGTTGGCAGGGATGAGGTGTGTGGTATCTTGCTCATGGGTGGTGAAAGGTCCTCTCAGTCACTGAAGAACTGTGTGGCTCAGAAACCGTGCTCATGGCCAGGGGTGTCTAAAGAGTCCAAGCAGGTACTTCACCACCTGTGATGGTGTGAAACTGTATATTTCTCCAACATACAATGCTTGCAGCTTACATATTCAAGGAACATTGCTTGGTTTTAATCCTTAAATTTCCTCTGTGCACCATTATTTCCCTGCTGAGCATGTGTTTATTTCAGAGTACAGGATGAGCAGGAAAGCTGGGGACCCCGGTGCTTCCCTATACGGCTCTTTCGTGCTTCTCTTCTCGGGGAGACAAGGTGCCCCGCACCTTGCGTGGCCAGGCTGGAGCAGTGTTTCCAAAAGAACGGATGCCTCCATCCATCCCTCCTTAACCTCACCCCCCGCAGCAGGGCTGGAGGCTCAGCGGGGCCGGGGCCTGTCCCGCCGGGGCGGCCCTTCTCGGCGTGGGGGTGGGCGGCGGCCCCAGCCCGCCGACGGGCACCGGCCTCAGCCCGCCGAGCAGCGGCCCCGCCGCCGCCGGTGCCGGCTTTTTGGCATCCCTAATCGCGACTGGTCCCTGTGATTGGCTGCGCGGCTCTGACCCCGCTCGGGCTCCCGGCTGGGCGGATAAAAGGGGCCTGAGCCGGGGGCTCCCAGGCATTCCCGGAGCGGGCACCAGGGACCGCCGGCCGCAGCATGACGGGCAAAGCGGGCGCGGCGCTGGCCTCCAGCCTGCCCGGTAAGCCCAAGCCCGACGGCGCGGCCGCTGCCGCCCCGNTTCGGCATCCAGGAGATCCTGGGCTTGAACAAGGAGCCGCCGTCACACCCTCGGGCCGCCCTGGACTCGCTGCCCGCCGGGCACCTGCTGGCGGCCCGCTCCGTGCTCAGCCCCGCCGGGGTGGGCGGCGTGGGCATGGGGCTGCTGGGGGCCGGCGGCATCCCCGGCTTCTACACCCAACCCACCTTCCTGGAGGTGCTCTCCGACCCCCAGAGCGTCCACCTGCAGCCCCTGGCTCGGGCCCCCGGGCAGCTGGACAGCAGCCAGACGGCCAGCTCAGGTAGGCACGTCGCCGGCCCCCGGGGACCCCGCCGAGCCCCGGCAGCGCCGCCGCCTGCCCCTGGCAGCAGCCGGTACCCGATGACCCGGCGGGAGGCCCTGTTCCCGGCGGCGGGAAGGCGATTTCGTTTCGGTTCCGAGGAAGAGGAGAAGGGCGGGCGGACGCGACCACATTATCCCCTCTTCTCGTCCGGGGCTGCAGCCGCGGTGTGATGGCGCGGTCGGGGACGCCTGGCCCGGGGATGCACGGAGCCCTGGCGGAGCAGCCCCCCCGCAGCCCCGGCGGCCCCATTTCGTTGCCGAAGAATTAGAGGCCGCTCGGCATCCCTTTCCTAGACGGCAGCAGCCGCCCGCAACCCTGGCCCGCAGGCCCCGCTCCCAGGCCGCTTCGGGTCCCCCCGCGGGACGTCAGGCAGCAGCGCCCGGCCCCGGGGCAACCCCCAGCCTCCTACCGGGAGCGGCCGGAGCCGTCCGGCGTGGCGCAATGCCCGGTCAGGGCGATGCTCGCCCCCTCCGCCCGCAGCGCGGCCCGCCGGGCACCGCTGAGCCGGGGCCGGGCGGGTGGCGGGGAGCTGCGGGCAGAGACCGGGCTGGAGCGCGGGGAGAGCCCCAGCCGCCGCGGAAGACAGCAGCGCGCATCGAAATGCGGGTCCCGGTTCCATTCCCCGTTTGCTCCTTCGGGGCAAAGGCAGTGTCGCCCTGCCCTTAACATCCCCCGGACCGGGCACCTCATGGGGAGAGGGGTCCGCGGGCAGACACCATTTCTTTCCGGGATTATTTTTTTCCTGGTGGCTCCGTAAACCTCAATTTTTTCCTCCCCTCTCCGGTATTTCTGCGGGGAAGTCCGTGTTCCCCGGGCTGGGGCAGGCGGCTGCGGGTGCCCGGCCACGGGGAGCGGGCTCCAGCTTCTTCATTATCCTACGGTTTTGTTGTGCTTGCCGGGCTCAGCGTTTTAGCAGCGCGACCGCATCAGTCCCAGTAAACGACTCCGGGGGAGAGAGGGGAGAGCGAGAGCCCGGTCCCTACCCAGAGCCTTCCCTGGCGGGGGAGGATCGCCCCAAGCCGCTCGCACCAGCAGCGGTGCCGGGGCCGGGACCGGGAGCAGCGCTGAAGGCCGGCGCGGCGTCGGGCTGGAGGGAGCGGCCGGTGATGGGCCCCTTCCGCGGGGAGAGCGGCGCGATCGCAACGAAAGCTTCGGCCGGAGCCGCCGGAGGGAGCAGAGCCGCTGGGATCGGCCCTGCCCGGGGATCCCCGGCGGGGAGGGAGCCCCAGCCCACCGCCGCTGCCTGTCTTTCCGCAGATTCCGAGGATGTCTCCTCCAGCGACCGCAAAATGTCCAAATCCTCCTTAAACCAGAGCAAGAAACGAAAGAAGAGGCGGCACAGGTAAGTGAGCGGCTGCTACCCCGCCGGCGCCCGCCGTCCCCCCCGCCCCGCAGGGCACCGGGCACCGACAGCCCCGAGCCCCGGCGAGCCTGACCCGCTCCTGCCCCGCTCCGCTCCGGAGCGAAATATTCCCCCCGGCCGCCGGCCGGCCCCGGCGCCCCCGCGGTTTCTCCTCCGGGCCCTTTCCTTTTTTCTTTCGACCCGTCCAAAATAAATCGGATTTGGGAACATGCCTTTAGGGATCGGGGGCATCGGCCACAGGTGTCATTGTATTTAATTTTTCGAGCTGCGGATCCAGGTATCCCGAGCCGCAAACCCTAGCAGCCCGTGAGCATTTGGGCGGGATGTGGGTCCCTGGTGCTCAGGTGGAAATAAAATAATCAACCTGTCCGAAAATGAAGCAGTTAAATAATCAAAACTGTTCCTTGCTCCGCATAGAGCAGTCTTAATATTGGCTGTCAGAAAGAGAGGATTTCTATCGATGGCTTAAATATTTTATTGCTTATAAATAAATGTTTTGCCAATAGATTAAATAGTTGGGAATCAGACACAGCCTGCAGAGAAGCTGAAGAAACGAAGATCCATTTTGGGAGATCTGGAGGGGATTTGGTTTCCCCTCGGGAGCAGTCAGGGTAATATACTTTGTCTGACTTCTCCCTCAGTTAAAATGGAGTTAGATTGTTTGTGCCTTATAAACAGAAACGAAAAACCCTGTGTTCTAGTGTTGCTGTGGCCGGAGAGTCAGGACAAAGGAAGGCCAGACACCATCCACCAAGGGTGATTTAGGAATAATTAAATCAATCCTGCCATGATGCAGGAAAGATGGATTAAAAGATGCCCCAGTGAAAGCTTAGTGGGATGCGGGGTGGAAGAAGACCGACTATCCCAGGAGACGTCCTGCTATTTGTGCAACAGGATGCTTGGGCTGGAGGATTTATCCCAAATCCGGAGTCCCTCCCCAGGCAAATACTTCCAGTTTGGGTGCTCTGGAGTAAATATATGTTCGTTTTCTTTGTGGAACAAACAGGGCTGAGTGGAAAAAAAAACACACGAGGGGCTGGTGTACAGGTGATGTCTGGGTGGGAGAGAGGAAACGAAATTCAGATTTGTTTTATTTTTAGTTCTAGACAGAAACAAACCCACAACATTTAGCTGTAGCTGTATATTCAGTTTTAAACGGTTAAAACCTCTAGTTGTACCAGGAATTGCTAGGGGGGCCAATAGTCTGGGGATATCTGCAGGATAGAAACACCAAAAGGGAGAGTGGATTGTGGATTGCGAAAGAGACGGGCTACCCAGGGGCAAGAGCTAAAAGGGGAAAACTTCAGCTGAATGTTAGGCAAAACCCTCTCTTCGGTCAGCCTTGCTGGGCTTCGGCTCTCTGGTCAGCAGAATGCTTGAAATGTAAAGTGAATCAAAATTGGAATAATTTTTCCTGTGGTCCCAGAGAGAGAAAACACTCGAGTTAACGCTCCTCTGCTGTCCCTAGAGTTCACACATTTGTCGGGGCCGAAGGAAAACTGTTTGAAAGAATGGATTTAGGACTGAATTTAAAGAAGGACTTGATTGCAGGCAGGTCCCTTGCATTTGCATGCTGCTTTTGTTAGTAATGTTATCGATCTGGTGGAATCCTTTCGATTCTGAATAGCAGAAGCTATTTCTGAGCTTTTCTGTTTATACTCTCTGGAACTGTAGGGCTTTCTGAAATTCATATATATTTTAAAAAAATACTCCC
>VXBJ01004952.1:347056-381449 GCA_013400055.1 Nycticryphes semicollaris
TGGGTTCTGGTACTGGAATGTTGTTAGTTTTTATCGAAAATTGTGTTTTGTGTACCGGCGGTTTGGAGGGTGTGAGTTTTAACCCTCGTGGGAGTGGAAGTGGTCCGAGACCTCTCAGCCATCCCCTGGAGAAGGGTTTTCATCCGTCTCGGCTTTCCAGCTGCTGATTTTTCAATCTGGTTGTCCTGAGCTGAGAACTGGCTGCGCAGAGGCGTGTTGGGCGGTTGCCCGCCCAGGGCGGTCCAGGAGGATTTCCAGAGGATAATGGGGTAATGCAAACTGGCAGAGAGCAGCTAATGGGATATCGGAGTGGAAGCAACCAGGGTAAAGGCAGAGGAATGGAGCTAGCACTGGCCGTAGTGGGGAAGGACTGGTGAAAAGCAGTGGGGAGCAGAGTGGATAAAACCTTTGTAGGATTCAGCCGAGGACCAGGGCTCCAGGGGAGGATTAGTTGCTCGTGGAGACTGGAGAGGCTAAGGACCCACAGCTCAGCACCTCTCAAGTGGGGTGCTGAGGGGATGCTGCTGTGTCTCAGCATGACTATCAAAGGGTTAAGAAACCTCTGGATGCAAGAGGAGAAGGGGGTGTGTGTTTAAGCCAGGCCAGGGGTGGGTGTGATTTTGTAGTGGGGGTGAGGGGTAGGGACACCTCCAGGATTCTGTCAAGAGGCAGCAGGGTCTGAGATGTAAAAGCAGCTGCCATCGCTGCTGGTTGCGAGTGGTTGTTTCTGGGGAGGGATAGCCTCCAGAGGGAAGTCCCTGAAAGGGAAAGTGATTTGTAACTGTTCAAACTGCTGTCTCCTGGCATCTTCTGGTTCTCCTTTCACCCTGGCACCTGACCTTTTGTGCAGAGAAACACAGGACATGGGGGGAAAAGCTACGTATCAGCGTATTACCCAGGTTTCCGTAGCTTTTGTGTCCATTTCTCTGACTCTTCATCATCTTTGCGTCTTCTTCTTGTGTTTTTTGATCAAAGAGTTTTGCTCCCCTCAGGACAATCTTCACATCGTACCAACTGGAGGAGCTGGAAAAGGCCTTCAATGAGGCCCACTATCCTGACGTTTACGCTAGAGAGATGTTGGCCATGAAAACAGAGTTGCCAGAAGACAGGATACAGGTAACCACATCTCTTGGTCTCCCTTATCCTGCCCCTCTCAGCCATGTTTATCCCTCCCTGAAGAAAAGGTAGCAGCATGGGAAGGCTGACATGGCTCTGAATAAACCTCCCCAGGCTGTCCACTCCCCTGCTTTGGATGGGTAGGAGCCAGATCAGCTGTTCTTGGCAGATTTGTGTTTGGTGTTTGTATGTTGACATGTGCTGTACGTGGCATGCTGTACTGGTGATTTGGGGGTGTGTGTAACAGAGGGAAATCAAAATCATTGAAGGGGCAGTGGTGTGCAAGGAAAGACCACAGCATTTCAAGAACTTGGTGGTATAGGCAAGAAGAGAGCCTCCCAGAGACATGGTCTGGTGGGCAGTGTGGGAGGGAAAGAGCCCATCTCTGCTCCTTTGGGCACAGGAGGATGCGCAGGGCTGTTGCAGATAACTGGTACCGCTGTGAGTAGAACCACAGTCTGGGGGCAATGGGTGAGTTCCAGTGAGGTGTTTGCACCATCTCTGCACTTTTACTGCATTTGCCTCCTCAAGTGAAACTTCCTAGAAAATTTCTGGAGACATTTTTTTTTGTAATGATTTTTAATGCTTGAGGTTTAATTGGATGACAATTTAATTGCTTCTTGTGCCACTGTGAGGAGGCAGAACGAGTGGAGCAGTGTGGAATGTTGTCACTGTGTGGTGAATCCTCTGGTGGTAAGGAGCAGCCTGAGCTATAGGCCTGTGCCAGCACCAGCCTGTAGTGTTCATGGCAGCCAGGATGCAAGCAGTCATTACAGCCCAGAAAGCCTGAGGCCTGAGAAGACTTATAGCTGCTGTGCACAACGTGGGAGGCACGAGGTACTTGGACAGACCAAATGTGATGTTCACAAGGGTGGACTCCAGCAGTTTCTGCTGCCTCCTTTCTCCCCAAGCCCTGCTCCTTTCAGGTCGCTGCAGAAGGCACAGGGCTGTAGTTGCCAAGCCTTGAACCCATTTTGGCTTGTGCAGGTGATGTTTCTTGGTTGGCTGGGGGTTAAGCTGGCCTGGTCCTTTGCTCAATGACAGTGGCTGCTCCTGTGGCTGGTGCATAGCAGTTTCTACAAGAGGCATTGGCCTGAGTGCCACATGGTGTTGGGAGGGTCCTGGTTTCCTGAGTCCTCCTCCTGCTCAGTCCCTCATGCATTCCCAGCACCCGCTGATCTGTTCCTCCATGTCTGCTCTTTTCTTTGCTGAAGAGATGTCCCAGGAGGCTGTTCCCTTGTGGGTTTGGAAGGTAGCTCAGGGGCCATTAGCAAGATAACGCTGATGCTGGAAGATGCTGAGAATGACCCTGTTTGGGAGATCCTCCCAAACAAAAGTCCAGCCCTTTTTTCCCTCAGTTCTGAGACCCCCTCACTGCCCTCATTCTTGTGCTCAATCAAAATCAAGCAAGTTTTGCTTCTTATCCTGTTGTGCTGGCAGGACTCCTACTGACCTAAAAGCTTATAGATAACATGCATGCTGACAGGGGTTGCACCAGTCTTCAGAAATAATGGCCCATCATCTGTAGTCCTACCTGACACATTAGGATTTTGCTCTGAGCAACAGGCTCTGATGCTTTACCTCCAGAGAGAGTGAGCTGGATGGAGGGTCACTTCTCCACTTGTGACCCTGTAGGACATCAAGAGAGGAGAGACCTGTTGGGAGTTTAGTGCTGCCTACACCCAACATCTGATGCTGGGCTCGAAAGAAGATACTGTGATTTCCCATAAGGGGCCTTTTCAAGGAAGAGGTTCATCTGGTGGCACAGTATATGTTGAATTGCAGAGGCACCATTTCTCTGGCCAGAGCTGAGGGCCTTAACTGTGGGTGAGATGTGGCATGCAGTGCAGAGGTGGACGCTGCATGTCATGCTCCAGCATAAGGAGCATCCTTCTAGTGCTGACACTCAGTGTTGTATCTGATTTGAAGGTGAAATAGTGGCTAATGTATCTTAGCTGTCACTGACTTGCTGCCAGCATATAATTCTGCAGCTGGCTAATGAGCAACTGCCTACTCTTCCTGTGTTGCAGTTTTTAAACCTAGGAGTGCTCATGACTGTGACCCCTCTGCCCTAGAGATCATGTTAGACTTGGACAGCTGAAGCACTGCATGGTGTGGCTGCTCTGAACATGAGTTGTTCAGGATGTGTTCCAGGAGAAAGTGCTTGAGAGTAACACTTTTCCTCATCATGAAAGGGGAAATAATGAGAAACAGCAAAATTTCTGTGGAATCTATTGTATGAGAGCATGAGCAGTCTGTCAGAATGGGCATCAGGGTCACATAGGTCTTCCAAGAAAGGCTGATCTTCCAGTATTTATCCCTTCTCCCACGTGGGAACAAGAGCGTAGAAAACGAACACCAAAGCAAGACAAGATGACATGTTTCAACTTCTGCTTTATGCAAAGGAGGAGGAACTCACATACACAAAATTCCTTGTCCATAAACACCCAACTTAGGTTAAATATTTCATCATATTCTTCATAGACTGCAAGCCTTAGCTTAATTCCTTAAACAAGCCTTATCTTAGTACCTTAAATTTATTAATTTTGGCTTTCCTGAATGGAATTAAATTTATGCAATGCAGTCCTTTATATTTCATGCAGAACGTACTTGGAACCTAGTACTTGGAATCTGCTTGGCAAAATTTGTATTTCACCAGTGGGACAACGCTCAATTGTCCTTTCTTACATATTCTATGAAGTTTCCTTGTCCATGCTTTTTTTGTGTGTGTCACAAGCCACGAAAAGATGATTCTCAGCCTTGGTCATGCTTCTTGATATTTCACTTCATGTTCCTTTTCAACTTCAGCCCCTTTTGTATGAGCCTAATTCTTTCCCTTGTATTATGGTGTTCACACTCTTTAAATAAATCTGAGCTATTCCTTCTCCTGTCTGTCACTTTTTTGTTTTCATCACTGCTTAAGAAAACTGTGCAGATCTTTTCTTAAATCATTCTTCATAAATCACATGCTAGTCTCTTAATCATGTGGTTGTTCTTCTGTGAAACCCATCCTGCCTGTCAGTCTTCCTAGAGGTAAAGGACCACGTGCCTACAGCTGCACTCCAGGTGTGCTCACACCAGTTCAGCTGGGAGTCCTTGCAGAAACAGCCTGATCTAGTTGTTTGCATATTTATTTTTTTCTATTTATGTAATTCCATCACTTCAAGCTTTTTTTAGGCAGGGTGGTGAGACACTGAAACAGGTTGCCCAAAGAAGTTGTGGAAGCCCCATGCGTGGGAATGTTCAAGGCCAGGCTGGATGGGGCTTCAAGCAACCTGGTCTAGTGGAAGGGTCTCTGCCCATAGCAGGGGGGTTGGAACTCAATGATCTTTAAGGTCCCTGACAACTCTAACAATTCTATGACTCCTTTTTTATCTTCAGGATTTTCCCTTCCGTGTTCTGGGTTTCATATGGCATTTTATTAACTTTGGCTATCAAGCATAACAATGGCCCTACCTGTTCCGACACCAGCAAGAGGTATATGTTAGAGAAGAGTATCTAGTGATACTTACTCACTACTTTGACTGTCTCCTGGGATTTTGAACATATGTAATTATCTTAATATCTCACAGCAAGAAGTTCTGCAGCAGAACTGCATGAGTGAGGTAAATCTTGTTTCGAATCTGTTAGCATCTTTTAATGCCTTTTGGAAGCGACAGCTGACAATGGTTCTTTATTACCTTCTTAATAATATTTATAATTTCATGACATTGTGTTGTGGTTTTTTTTTTCCCCCTGCATGCATTTCTAACTGCTCAAGGGAGCTCTATATTTTTGCATTTTCATTGTAGCTTGCAGTTCCTCCCATCTTTTAACATTGTTCTCTCCATCTTGTAGGTCATTAACGAAAGTGTTCTCTAAGATTGTTGTGAGCATCACATGCTGTGGACTTTCACAGCATTTCATGGATCCACACCTAAGAGTGATATCAACCCCTTGTTTTCATTCATGGAATTATTTCTCAGGAGGTAGTAGTCAAAGAGAAAGTAAATCACCTATGAAATTCAATATGAAAGTGAAATTCAAAGACTGCAGTTGAGAAAATGATGTATAGGAACTGTTTGCATGTAAAACCTTCAGCAGAACACTACAAATAGCCATCAGAGGCCAAGAAAGATATTGCTTTGAGAGGGCATTGAATTCAGGAAAAAAATATTCAAATCCTCCAGTTAAAGAAAAGGTGAACAAGGCAGCATTCTTTCACATTGCATGCATCTTCCTCCCGTATTGAGCTGGCTGCTCCTGGAGGGAACAAAAGCATCCTCCCATTGGGCAACATGGAAAAATAATTTAATTTTCCTAGTGAGACACGTTGCACAGGTCAGAGCAGATGTCACTGTGGCCGTTTTGCAAGATACTTGAAAAAGACTAGGTCAATCAGTGTATTTGAAGAGTTGAAGTTGCTGCTATTAGAACAAATTCAGACTGTTTTATAAAATCCAGGTGAGGTAAGTAGATCCCCATGGGGAAGTATATCCTCAATAGACAGTTTGAAGTATTCAAAATGGCCTCAAGCTGACAAATACTCTGACATCTGACTTAAAGTGTCAGAATATTTGACCATGTGTCTTATGACAGATAAGTAGATTTTAGATAAGTTACTCCGATTGAGTTTCTTATTATGGGACAGTTCCAAACCCTAAACATGAGTATCTACAATACTAACGTTCAGTACCAGTTTGATTTGGGATTACTGAAATGGATGTGTAGGTTTGTCATTGCCGTATGTCTCCTGCTTATCAAACAAATCGATTAGTCAGTTCAGTATTTCCAAAAAATAAGATCCTGACTGCCATTGAGAGGACACTAGATTCACTTTTTAATGGAATCAATCAGTTAAAAAGGAGAGTAAAAGTGTTAAAAATTGCCAATTCTTGTTGTTAAATGATTGTATGGTAATTATGTGGATAAATAATTTCTGGACAAATAAAACTGCTCGTGTAAGCAATTGGAGCAAGGAGATGCTGGTGCCATGTGTGAGGGGTGGGGATTGTATATTCAGCAAGCTTTGTCAGGCAGATAAGAGGGCAATTTTGGCTAAAGCCAAACCAATGCCAACTAAAACTCCAATTGAAAATGTATTGTTTTAGCTGCTATCAGATTAACACTGTGATTTCAGCATCGCTGTGTAGCTCTTTAGGAGTTGAATGAGGATGGAAGAATCAGAAAGGGTGGTCATTTGGAGGGAAGCATTCGTACTGATAGTATTTTTCCAGAACAAGAGACTTACCTTGCTTCAGTTTTGCAAAAACATTCTGTATTTAGAGGCGAATGTAAGTTGGAAAGGCTTTGAGGAACTTGTGTCGCTTTCAGCAGGAGCTCAGGAGTGAACCCATGGTGTCAAGAAGTGTGGCAGAAAGGGTGAAGGAAAAATTGGCTTTATGCAGTCTTAGCAGCCCTGGCCTCTCCCTCTCAGCCAGCTTGTCCTGCTCACTGCAGAGACTTGAATTGTGCTCCTAACCCCATGGTGTAAGTGGAAGGGGGTTGATTGCTCCACGCAGTTGCTGACCTTTCCTGAATCTGTGACTGGAATGGCCACCAAAAGGATTTCTTAGTGCTGCAGGAAGTGGTGGTGATGGTGGTTTTTCTAAGCTTATGCTTGTTACTGTTGCTCTCAACTCTGCCTGTTCTTGCTAGAACTTTGGTGACTCTCACTCTTAGGAAAGACAGACCAGCACAGGGCACAGTGCTAGCAGGTTGTCACCTATATCTCTATACAGCACGTTCATAGAGATCGTGTTGCTGGAGGGAAACAAGCAGAAGGATTAGGGTGGTTGGAGGTAGATCATCAAGATGATGGAGAAGCTGAAAGCATTGCTGCCCTGTGAGTCAACCATTTCCATTTCTTATTTTTGTAAAAGAACCCTGCAAACCCTGCAAGAAGTTAATAATGAAATAGAGCTGAGCAGTTAGTGCTGGCTCCCTTTGCCAATAATTCCTGAGCACTGGGGCAAGCCACGGCACAGTGATATCAGATGAGTGTCATTAACTTTCCCTATGCTTTTAGAAATGCAGAAAGTGTACAAGTGAGAGTAATAAAACTAATCAAACTTACTGGCTTGGTGAGGATATTATTATGAGTGTTTCTGGTGGCGTATAGTGCATCTCTGCCTCCATGTCTTTAATTGGTATGTGAGGAGTTCATCCACTTTGCTGCCTCTTCAATAACATGCTTGTTTAGTTGATCTAAATTCATATTAATTTCCATTTTTCAATTAAGAGTTGTTTAATTTGGGCCTTTCTGTAATGGAGTGTTTTCATTACCCTTTATCTATGGCCCATTTTCAGTCCATGTGCTAGAACTTCGTTTACAAGTTAATTACCAGAGCTGCAAACAGAGGGGCTGGGTGATGGGCAAGAGCAAGGGCCCAGTCAAGCCTTCCCAAAGGGCGTACTGTCTGAAAAATCTCACACTGTGTGCCTGTGGACAGAGGAGGAAAATGTGGCAGGAGACAGGAAGGAAAGTGGACAGCTGGGCACATCTCTTCAGCTTACTGTCAAGTGTGGACTCTCCTGCTTGTTGCTGGGCCATGCAGGTTACTTGCCCAGCTTGTGGGATTTATCCTGCTACAATGAGGCTGCAGGTGCAGTTTAAAAGGTATTTTTTAGTGCAGAGATAGTATAGAGTTATGAATGTTTTGTATACCCAGGTACTGCTTTATGCCTCGGTGTTGGGTCCCTGAGTTACTTCAGCCACTGACCCATTTTCTAAAAACGGGACAGAAAAAACAATAAAACCAAACTTGCCTGTCCTTGCCTTCTGCTCTCTTCTTTGCGAGATGCTTATGGATGTCACAGCATAAGGGACCGCATGATTTTGGTGTACTCCTCCACAGTATCAGGAGGGAAATGGGTCTTTGCAGTGCCAGCTCCTTCCTTGTTCTCTCCATGGTTTGGACTGAGAGTCGGATACCTTCAGTATTGGGGCACAAACTGCCTGTGAGAGGAAAGACAGGCAGGCAATAAAATACACTGTAGCCCATCGTTGTGGACTGCCTTGGCAAAGACTTTCACCATCATGGACAGGAGAATGAGGAATGGCTTTGCAGGTTTGATTCCAAGCTGTGACAACTCTTCCCCGCATTTATTCCCCTATTATCTTAACAACAGTAGCTCAAGGGTAATGCTTCTCAGAGTTAGCTTGGGCACTGCAGTTGCTCGATCACTTAAGGTCTTCTGGAAATGCTACCCTAAGTTCCTGTGCTGGGAATGTTTGCATTCACTCTGTTTAATGATGAACTTTTTTTTCTCTCTTCTAATACCACTGCAGTTTTTCACAACTGATTTTTAAAACAATAATTGTTCAGCCCACTAAGTTCAATAGTTAATTCCCCTCCAGCCTTAGGAAGCCTGGCAGAGGGATCATCTGATAGTTGTATGTTCAGGTTTTCCTTTAATGACCCTTTATTATAAAGTTTTCTTCCTTTCCTGACTTTGAATAGAGATTTTTTTAACAGTTCAATAACACAAGCACTTTAGAGACACGGTTAATTTACTCTCCCCTTTATTTCTTAATGGATCTATTTTTCTCTGCAGTGTTTATCTTTTTCCCTGATAGATCTCAACAAGTTCTTCTGAGTCTTTTCTGACAGCATGCACCTCCTCCACCTGCTTTTTCATTGCCCTTCTTCGTGGGTGTTCTACAAGCTGGGTTTTGCACTGGCCTGTGAGTCTAGTCTAGAAGTCTAGTCCTCAACAGACGTACAGGTGACCCTGATCTCCTCACGCATGAGGCTGGCAGGTCCTACTGTGGAGCAGAAAAGAGGAACAGAGTTGGAGAACACGTTGCTGTTACAATATCCTACAGCAAAGGTGGTTCCCAGAGACCACCTTCATCAGAGGCTGTGAGAAAGCGTGGGGTGCTCTCCTGTCTACTCTGAGTGGCGTTGCTTTGGGAGCAGCAAAAGATGTTCAGTTTAGCACCTGTCTGATGTGAGAAACACAGTTTGCTCTCTACTTTCTGTTTCAGTGGGCTTTTGTTCGAAGGCAGGGCTGCAACTTCGGCTGGTAGCTATTAGAGCTTTCAGCTGCATCTCTCTAAATTCACAGCAAGAGAATGCAAGTGAAACATTGCCTATACCTGGTCACCTTCCTGTGACTTATATAAAGGCCCGTGTTGCACGTTCATAAACAGGGGTATTATGTCTCCTCCCTGGTCTAAAAGCAACTGACTGACTCCTCAGAGGGAGGCTGAGCTGTGGGTGTCGTTGGGATGTTTCTCCTCCTACTGCCCTGACTCACCTTGCTCTGATGTGAAAGTGATAATATGGTGTGCCCCTGCATGTTCACAGAGTGCACGGCACATGGATGTTTATGAAGACTGATGTTAAGGTTCCCTCTGTGCCAGAAGACCTGCAGAGCAGTGTTAGTGGGGGAAAAGGAGGCAAAAGGAAGTTACACAGGCAGGATAGCAGCTTGGTTAATGGAGCCAGGCACTGTGAACACCCAAAGGATGGATGTGCAGTATCGCCCTTTGTGACAATGACAAATGTCTCCCTGGGTTTGTGTGGACTACGATGATGGGTGCACTCTCGCCAGCTTTCCTGTGACTATCGTGCACTCATGACCCTGATGTTTTTCCTGTTTTTCAATCAGCATATTAGGAAAAGAGGAATTTGGGAGTTTATCTGCTATGTCCCAGCATCTGGCAGCCTACATGGAGTTGTAGCTCCAGCTAAGCTGCTGGTCAGCCAGCATCATGGTCTGGCCACCATGAAGTCAATGTCTCAGGGATGCATTTGCCGTGCAGATGTGTTGTACACACAAGTGTTTGATGGACCACTGATCTCACTATATCTACCATGCACATTGTTTGCACACTTGTTTTCCTTTGGGGAAGATGAGAGCCCTGCACCTGATGAAGTTCTCTGCTTTTTGAAGGTTACAACAAATGAAAAAGATGTGGCTGCTACATGAGGTGTCAAGGCCAGATGAAAACCCCAGATATGCCAGGGGGACACAGTTGAAGGCATGTTCCCTGGTGAAGAGGGATTTTACAGCTTTGGCTGCACAAGTCAGATAAATTGCCACAAGTAGCTCTATTTGGCTCATGTAGTGCTTTTAAGAGCAGGATTGAGAGGCAGGCCTGGACAGCGCGACCGGTGGCATAGTAATACCATGTATATTTTTGCTGGATGCCATATTGAGCCTGTAGTTGATGTGTGCCCTGTGCTAGTTTAGCTGAGAGGAGACCCAAGCTTGGATGAACCATCATGTCTTCGCTTGAGAGTGATGTGTGCTGTCTCACAGCTCATCTCAGTACGTCTGGTAGGACCTGTTAGCAGAGTGGGTCGAACACGACTCCAGTTATTACCAGGAAGGGCTCTTGCCAAGCTGTGTATGGGAATTGCTCTTTCTAATGTGAGATCAGAAAGCTCTTTCCCAGTGTTTAGTGAGAGGAGGGATGATGAGTCCTGTGATCAGCCATGCAGCCCATGTGCAACCTTTACTGCTCTCTTTTAACTTCATACCCACTTTACATCAGCCATAGAAAGTGATGTCACCATAAACATTGCCAATAATTTTGACATTACATTTGAAAAGACAGCAATAAACTGTTTCCAGGCTGACTCAAGCAGTGCAGTCTCCACAAGCAGCCTGGGGACAGGAAGCTTTCCTGGGGTGACTGCTGCAGGGGAGGGATTTGGAGAGGCCCCAGGAGCCAGTCAGACCTTACATGCTTGTGGCAATTAATTATAAAGCCCCAGGGCCCATGAATGCAGATGGAGACACGCTCTGAGGAAGACATGAAGCTGTTCTTTGCAGTGCTCACATTCTCAGGTTGGGCTCAGCCAGGGCCACTGGCCACTGGCTGATATGAGAGCGAGGAAATTGCTATTTTTTCCAAGATTTTCATTTTGACTACACTCATTGTAGAATCTTGGTTTGGAAAGGAAGAAGATAGAAAAGAAGATGTGTAGGTGTCAGAAGGAACTGAGTGCTGGGACAGCAGCAGGGCCCAGGAGTAGAGTTGAGCTGGAGGTGTTCTCTGGTCTGCAGGTAGACCCACCAAAGGGCTTCAGGTGGGAAATGACAGGTATAGTACTGGGCATGATTTTAGGAGCAGTGCTCTGCTGTAAGGGGGATAGTGGGCCTGATCAGGTTTTTCTAGTCCAGGAGAGGGGTAACCAGTATGCAAGCAGAGATGTGAAGAGCTTGCCCTGAGATGCAAGCTTCTTTGTGGCAATGCTTTGCTGTGCATACAGCGAGGTCACAGGATCAGTCCAAAGCCATGTGGTGGGGAAAGGGATATAAGCAACTACAGGGTGGTGGTGTGCACGTCTGGGTGTTTTCCATGGCATTAAATGCCACAGAGGGAAGAGATCTGGAGGATGAATGCGAGAAGTTCAACTTCTGCATGGTTCAGCCTGAAATGGTTGTATCCCTAGAAGAAGAGCGTGGTAGATGGACATGAGTGTGTTGGCTCAGAAAGCCATCAGCACCATCAAGTGAGGTGGGATCATGACAGAGGATTACAACCCAAGGCAACTTCACAGGAGAAGTCCAGAAAGCTCCCAGGCTTCCTGACTGGGCAGGACATGGTTTCTCTGCTATGTCCTCTCTTGAAGAGCCCAGTATAGAAGTGGCTGCTTTGCAGGAGTCATACAGAGCGACAATTCAGCTCCCTGAAGCTGTAGGTTTGTTCCCCGGGGAAATTGTCAGAGAGCAAAGAAGATATGCTTGTTAGTCCGTGGGTGGGGGGGATGCTCTCAGGGTTGCTGCCGGGGGGACTTGGGATTTTGTCCCTTGCCTTGGTTGCTGGTTTGCCAATAGCCGTGTGAGGCTGCTCCCCACAACCTGGAAAAGGCGTGTGTCAGTGGGGCGAGCGCTGGTGTGTCTGTGCCTGTGCATGTGTGGACGAGCATTTGCTTGTGGCCATCTAGTGGACACTTCAGCATGCACTGCTTTGGCCCGGGACCATCTTGTGCTCCATAAAGGCTGTTACTTGAAAGATCCCTGTTGAAACGCTACTTCAAAGCCAGTATGTGAGATCTGGGGAAGAAACAATCCCCGTTATCTAGCCTGGAATTTTCCTTTAAGAGATGAGGCATGCTTGAGCAGGGAAAATAATATTTTTTAACTAGAAAGAAAAAAATCAGCCACTACCTATTCTCCTGCCCGTGTGCTCCAGCTTGGGAAGTAGCAGCCAAGACAATGAGTGTAACTTGTGAAAATGTTATGTTGAAACAACACAGAAACAATAGGCAGTAACACCCTAGATGGCTTAAAATACCCCTCTGCTAATTCAGATTCCTGGCTCATGGCCAACCTTGGGGAGATTTCTCTCTTCAGCAGACAATGTTTCAGGAGGTGATTAGGTAAACAAACTAACTAATATGATGAATGCGGATAACAAGGGCACGTTGAGTCTCACGCGCCTTCGCAAGATGAGAGATTCCTCCTTCTACGATTTGCTTTTCTGCATCATCAATAATCCGAAGAAGCGTCGGTCATCATTTGTGATCCAGAGGAGGAAACTGGCAAAAATAACCTTGCCCATCTTGACTCCAAAATGCTGCAAACCTGCGGCTGAGCACAGAGTGCCTCCAGTTCCCCTGCTTTGGGCAGTGGGCACCAAGGGTGAGAATTAGATGATGATTAAGGTTAGAAATATCCCTATTGATAAGGTTTTGTAGTACTGTTGATTTTGGTAGCAAGGCCGCGGAAGAACAGGCACATGGAACGACGCTCCAAGGTGCCTGAAGGTGCACTGAAGACACTGAAGATGCTGGTGTTTGCTGCTGTCTTGGTTCATAGCCTGTGGCTGCTCTCAGAGGAGATAGTGTCTGTGTGATGTGCCCAGTGGGGTGAAACAGATGGAAGCAAGTGAGATGAAAGGTGTGTGGCACACAGCCACATCAATAAAGCATTTCACAAAGCTGAGCTGATCCACCTGATGGGAATGAGCAAGAGGAAACGTGGGCAAACCTAAACTTTACTTGAAGCAGACTGAATTTTACAGAGCTGGAGAAAGTAGTAGAGTAGATATCTCTGAGCAAAGAAAACAAGCAGCCAAAGAAGACAGAGAATAACAAAATGGTGAGTAAATGTAAGGACGTAAATGCAAGAGTGAAGCCCTCTTCAGGAAAAGTGAGGTGCCAATAATAAATAACTGCATATTTGGAAGTTGTGGCTGATGTACCAACACAGCCAAAAATACCTCAGAATTGCTAAACCAGTGTGCAATTCAGCTCCGAATCAAGACACAGGAAAAGTTCTGTAACATGTCAAGAAATTTGAAGAAAGCAGTGAGATCATCTCCCAGAAGAAAGTTCCACTAAGGGAACGATCAGAATGAGGGAAAAATCCTGAGGATGGGCAATGAGGAATAATTCTGCTGATCTGGAATGCTGTGAGGGCTGCCAATACCATGCTGGAGTTCTTCCCTCCATGCTCCTCAGGATGAGCTTGTGGCAGAGGTGCTGGGCTGGGGTCTGATCCCAGCAGTGTTCAGTATCGAGCACTGCTGGTTTCACTCAGCTTCATGCCTGAGATGAAGATATGGCTCCTGGTATGAAAGGAAGTCCTCCAGATTTCCGGTCTGCTAGAAATTCTGAGGTTTCAAGCTTCCCTTTTTCCTAGTCAAAACCAAGAGGAAATTCCCATCAAATGACAAAAAATGGTTTAGGAAATCTCAGAATGATCTTACTGAGGTGTTGATTCATTTTGATTTTCCCATTTGGCTTTAAAGCATAGATTTTGCATGTCTTAGGTGGCTGAGATTAAAATACAGCATTCAGAAGAAAGCCATAGATAATTTTGATTACACTTCCAGTGGCTGGACACAGGTTTTTTTTCTGTGTGATTGAATCAGCATTTTTTGATTGAAATGCTTCCACCGGCTCTAGTCAAAATCAGGCTGCCAGCTGGCAAAGCTTCTGCTGGCTCCAGCATTTGTGTAGCCTTGCCGTGGGAGAGGGGATGCTCCAGGGCAGCAGGTTTAGTGGCAGCAGGCAGCACGGGAGCAGGCTGAGACCTGACCAGAGAGAAGGCAGGGGGGCGTGAAGTCCTGAGGGCGGCGGGAAGATGTTTGGGACATCAAGGAAGGGGAAAGAGAGAGGTGGTAAAGCATCAGTGAAGAGTCACCTGGATAAAAGAGGATTGAAGAGAGTTTACAAAGTTGCCCACTTGATGGGAAAACCTGTTCCTGGCTGAGATCCCAGGTGTGGCAACTGGTGACAAAAAACAGCTGTTCAGAGCTGAGTCCTGCAAATGCTCTGGGTACATGGAAGAGTGTTGCTGCAGCCCCAAATCAAGGCAGATTTGCAGTCACTTGCCCTTGGGTTGTGCAGTAGTTTCTCCCTGAAGCCAAGGGAGACAGAGAGGAGCTCTGTGATGAGGGACATAATTTTGGTTATGGTTTATCCAGGGCAGAACAGTCAGGATCCCTCTCCTGGCCCCAGTGGGTCGAGCTGCCCCCCCACAGCATGGAAGTGTGGAGGCTGCTCTGCCACCCTGGTCTGCTGGGTGAGGAGGAACCACAGGGGTTTGTGCTGAGGCTGGAAAGGGAACGAGCCAGTCCCCTACAGCTCTGTCCTCTGGGCTCTGGGAGTGGGAGGAGCAGAGCGCTGGGCTGGAGTGAGAGACCCTGCCAGTATCCTGCTGACTGCACCCCCAAGCACTGTGTGTCAGGCAGGCAGGGATAACCCACGGTGAGAAGCAGCTGTGCACTCCTGAGGGTCCTTGCTCAGGCCCTGGTGGATTCATAGCCATCTAGGGATGTGTATGGTCCAGGGATTACATATCAGCAATATGCAGGTGTAAGTCAGACTGTTTGTCATGCAGAGGAGGTGGCATGTACGGTGAAGCAGCCTGGCTGTAAAATCCCCTCTGACATGCACAGAGTGTCTTCTGCTGGGAGAAGCTGGGATCATAGCCACTGGGACCACCACCCCACCGACCTTACAGATCTCTTTGTGGGGCCAGGCCAGCCCAGCTCCCAGGAATGGCCAGGGCTGGCTGTCACCAGTGCTAGCAAGCCACCCACCTACCCTGCATCTCTGTCCCCATAAGGCTTCCCTGCTGGGTGGTTCCCCTCTGGAGAGGTAGAGGAGGTAGGCTTGCCTTGATAGCTGAGAGCAGGACATCACTCCACAGCATCAGTCTTGTGGTCCCCACAGCAGAGCTGGGGGACTGCCCCAGTCTCCCAGGGCTCCCCACTGCAGCCTGAACCTCCCCCATGGCTACAGGCAGTGGGGACAAGAGAGGGTTAAGCTGTCAGCACTGTAATGTTAAACAGGTGTCAAAGGCACCTCCATATATCTGCAGATTGAAATCAAATTCTTTGCAGTATAAAAAGATAAATTACCCAGGCGAATCCCGCCTCATCCCACTCATCAGGCCAGCGCCAGACGGCAAGCAATTTTTTTTTTTAATGTGCTAACGACCTAATCAAGCAATCAAGTCGGAGAAGATTGCGGAGTGACCCCGAGCATCCATCTGCCAGCGAGACCCCACCATTCATTTCCATTCCGCCATGTACTTTCCGGGAAAGGGAGGGAAAAAAATAGAAAAGGAAAAAAAAAATCCTAAACAAATTAACACCCAATTTTCTGTGAGTCTAATTAGTTAAATGAGGAGGTGTTTGGGGTGTCCACGGGGAGGGAGGGGCTGCCTCTCGGAGAGGGGCCTGGTAACTCCATGGCATTAATTAGCGCAGGTCAATGGCGTGGTTCCCTGGGGACCGGCTGCTTTAATTTCCCGTGATATTTCAGTGCCTGAGGCCCATCGATTCAAACTGAAATTAACTTATTTTTCAATCAGGCCTGGGCTGCCCCTGGGGCTGACTCTTCCTTTGCCTCCTTCTGAATAGACCTCGAGCAATTTTTCATCTAAAGCTGATGCCTCTGCTCGGTGGGAAGGGAGGGGAGCCAGGGAGGGAGGAGGGCGAGGGAGACAAGAGGAATGGAAATCGGAGAGAGAGTGCTAATAGATTTCTGCGAGCATCCCACCCCGCTAGCCCCCCCCGACTCCCCTTCCCCGCCACCACTGCCTGCCTCTCTGCTCGCTGCCCCACAGGTCACAGCTCAGAGATTATTCTGCCAATTTTCTGAGAAGATGAGGGGCTTTTCAAACTGGGAATTCAGGACGAAGTGCACAGATCAGCTTCCCCCTTCTCTTGCCTCTCCCGAGCATCCACCCCCAGCCCAGCCCTCCCTGCAGGCACTGCTACCTGCAGCCCTGCACCGCAGCTCAGGCACCCAGTAAATAATGAAAGAAAATCCCAGGCACGAGAGCCAAAAGCCACTAGGAAAAGATGCTGCAATGGCAAATTAATTACATCCTGCGGAGAGGGATGGGACCTGCTCTCACGCTTGGCCCTCGTCTCTCCTGCAGGGGAGGGAGGGAGAGATACCCAGTGGCTGCTGTGCGGGGGAAGAGGTCACAGTGCTTTCAGGATGAGCATCCACACATCTGCCTTCATCCTGCTGCACAAGCACATGCGTGTTCCCATGCAGGAAGGGGACTGACACACCTTCTCTCCCCCCAGAAAAAAATCCATATTCCTTCTTGTTGCCCTCCCCCTCCCAGGTTTGGTTTCAGAACCGCCGGGCCAAATGGCGGAAGAGGGAGAAGTGCTGGGGCAGGAGCAGCGTGATGGCTGAGTACGGGCTCTACGGTGCCATGGTGCGTCACTCCATCCCCCTGCCTGAGTCCATCCTCAAGTCTGCCAAGGATGGCATCATGGAGTCCTGCGCCCCTTGGCTCCTGGGTAAGAGAGCAGCCACCTTCATGGGGGATGGCGAGTGGGTCGAGACGAAGTAGGGGGATGTGAGAAAAAAAAAAGAGCTGTATTGAAAACATGGGTGGAGGGCAGTGGGGTAAGGTCCCCCACTCTGCTGCCCTCCACCCTGCCATCCTCAAGGCCCTCATCAATAGGGTCTTATCAGTCATCCCAAATCCATTCTGGTCCTTGGATCCTGACCTGAAGGATCTGCCTAGGGCAGGAATTTGCCCCCCATGCTCAGGCTGATGTTAGTCTTTGACTCCCTTGTCATGAGCATCCCTCGTTCCCAGCCTTGGCACAGGGGCTCCAACCCTTGCCCAAAACGTATCATCCACTCTGACTCTGCCAGCCCCATGATGCTTTGTAGGGTGCTGGGACCCGCAAATGTGGTCTCCTTGCCCCAAGTCCCACAGGGAACATGCTGCTGCCTTCTCCTGTCCTTGACACCTGGGGGACGTGTATTACTGCCTGGTTTCTCTTGGTTTTCTGTGCAGACATGGAGGTAGCAGCTACCTTACCACACTCCTGCTCTTTGCTTCCTTGCTTTTTGACCTTTCAGGCTGGTTCTGCTCCAAAACTAGTGTCTGGCATTTTGATGATGGGCTGTCCTGTTCTTCTACCTGTGTGAAACTGAGAGAGGCAGAGGGGTGGGTTGCGTGGGGAGTGGGCTGGTACAGGAATAGGCAATGGGGGATCTCCTTCACCAGCTTTGGTGAAGCTCAGGCAATTGTACTGCTGTCTCAGACCCATGTGGAGACAAGCTAGCGTTAGGTTCACAGAGAGAAATGAAGGGGAGAGTAACCATAGACCTTTGGGGGCAGCCCCAAGGACATGGAGCTGCCTTGCCTGGGGCTGCCCTCGCGTTGGGGCCAGGGCGAGCGGCTCGCCGTGACTGCTGCGTGGAGCGAGGGTTTCTGCTTTTCCTTAATTCTGGCCTCTCTTTATCTTTGCTGTTTTCAGTTCAAGATGGCTTTCCCATGCCCAGGCGCTTTTCTAAACCCGAATACCAACAATTCTTTTTAGGGATGCACAAAAAGTCTCTGGAGGCAGCGGCTGAGGCGGGGAGGAAGACGGAGGTGGAGCGCCAGGCCCTGCCCAAGCTTGACAAGGGTGACAATGAAGAGAGGGGCCCGGATCCCAAAACCACCATTTCCCAGGAGGAACTGAGAGAAAACAGCATTGCCGCCCTCAGGGCCAAAGCTCAGGAGCACAGCACCAAAGTCCTGGGGACCATCACCGGGGACACCGCAGCCCCGGGCAGGAAGCCAGAGACAGGGGAGGAGGTGGCAGCGGCAGAGGATGAGAGACAGTCGGAGAAGCTGAACTCGTCACAGAAAGAGGAGAAGCTGATCTAGGGGAGAGAAGAGGTGGCGGAAGCCAGCCCCAACAGACACTGTGTCCTCCAGGGGCTGTGTTGCCCCTCAGACTGCCAGACACCCCAGCCGCCCCTGCCCAGGGAGCAGGGTCCTGGTCTCCACATTTGGGGCTGCCTGGCAGGGGTGTCCCCTGCCTGTCCCCCTCGAGCGTACCCCTGCCCCTCACTTCTCCGCCCTGCTGGGCCTTCCTCACCCCCTCTAACCCCTTCCTTTTGGGGGACCAGGAAGTCTCCCATCATCGTCACCACCCAAAAGGACACCGAGGCTCTGGGACTCTCTGGCCTCGTGACCAGCTCTGGGGCACCCTTCTCCTTCTCCAGCCCCAGCCCCCATCTGCCATCTTGGAGCGAGCCTGTCTCCTGCTACCATGCCCCTCCTTGGTACAGGTCTCTCCCCAATGCTGCCTGGACTACTTCCCCTGGCGCCCCATCCTGCCATGTCCCAGGTAGACCCACCACCTCCTCCTGGACATCACCTCTGCCCCTGGCCCAGGCTGCAGTGTGTTGAGGCCATGACAGTGTTTGCATGAAATGGCAGGGTGGTTTGCACCTTCCACCCATCTCTCCCTGCCCAGCTCTGGGGTCTGCCGGGAAGGGGCTGCAGCTTTAGAGTGGTTGAGTTTTGCCTCCATTTGGCAGGAAGAGGCAGGTCTAGTCCATGGGTGTGACACCCTGGTCACATCTGGCACCTCAAGGTGCCCACCACAGCCGAGTCTAACTCTGCCCCAAATGCCAAAGCCCTGCACCCTGTGGAGGGGCTGTATGGTGAATTTGTTTACTGAATACATTACTCCAGGTGAGACAACAACATCTGCCCAATGTATTTACTGAATTAAATTTGTCCAGATTGCCCTCTGAGTGCTAAAGGGAATGACAGCCATGCACATCCGCCCTGATACCTCCCATAATGTGTACATACGTCTCCCAGCCAGCTCCACATGAGCACACACAGACCCACGCAGCCAAACCTGCTCCGTGGTACCATCACCTTCCCATCCCGGTAAGGCGCTATTCCTTTCCCCGAAAGCCATAGGACAGTGACTTCCAGGCGACCCTTTCTGTCCTGCTTTCAGCTGTGAGCACCCTTTCCCCAGAGCTACTGTATTTTCTTCAGTCAAAGGTTCAGCCCCTCCATCCAGCCCCTGTTTGTCTTTGTCCCCTGGTTTTTTGATGTGTTAGATGATAGCCCATGGTGTGTAAATAATGTATATACAGTGAGAAAAGAATTCAGTATTGAGGTGTTTGAGATATGGAGCTGTAACAACTTCTAGTCATCCAGCATCTGTGATTTATGTGCCATTTTCTGTAAAGATATGAACAAGAATAAAACTAAACGGGAATACTGTGTATGAGTCTGGTCACCGACGTTCAAGGAGAGTGAATTCAGCCACAGCTGAGAGAGGGTTGGACTTCAGGCCATAGCCAGAGAGGTGGGAGCTCCAATGCAGCACAGAGAAAGATGTGCACCTTCTGCCCCACCCAGGCACGGATGAGCTGGGGCTTGCATGGTGCTCTCCCTTTGCAATAAAAGACAAAGCTGAAAGGGGTGTGCTTGTACCTGGGGCAGAAGTTAGGCATCATGGCATTCAATCGGTCAGAGAATGAGTCACTTCAACATCCAGGATAGTCCTGGTGCTTTGGGTCACTCTGTAACACAGGAACGGAGTTAGAGACCTGGGCAGACCTTTGGGCAGGCTCAGCCTCTGTCAGGAGCAGGATGCAAGGCTCAGCCAGCCTGAGGAGTGGATGGAGCAACCAGATGCTGCAAGCACAAGGGAACTTGTTGAGAAGAAAGGGCACTGACAGGGATTTTCAGCAAGGTGAGCTCCAATTTGAGAGCCGCAGGAGCCCATATTGTGTTGTCAGAGAAGGAACTGAGATTTGCCCATAGGATATCAGGGCATGGTCTGATGACAACACCTGATGTCTTACAGGGTTAAAAAGCTGAGGCAGAACAGATGTGCACAGGAAATAAGAAACTTTGCTTGTGGAATGATGATGGTGCTTGGCCTTGACTTTGTGGAGGAGCTTGTAAACCCACAGGGCTGCATTTTCCTTGCGGGTCAGAGTCCTCGTAGGTCCTCATGTAGCTCTGGGGGCAGCTCTGATACAAACCAGGTGTGTAGTTGAGTGCACCTGCTGTCAAATAGTGCCTGTTTCCTGCACTGGTCCAGCCTGTTCACCCTGCAGACCATGGGTGGTACCACACTATGAAGAGGAAAGAGGAGATCTATCAACTCTCTCCTGCTGTTGATCCCCGTCAGTGTGCCTGGCTGAGAATAGTCCCACTTGCTGGGGGAGTCTTATTCTGCTTTTCTTCCTTGGCCCACCAGGGACACCATAGTCTACTGCCTTGCAGGAAATGGGCCTTAATTCTGGGAAAGGAATGGTCCCAAGGCTAGCAAAGTGGGGGACACCTTAACTTTCACAGGTGAGCTGCCCCAGGCTGCCCTTGTGGGTGGGAGGACTGGGGGGCTGGAGTGGGAGCTGTGGGGAGAGAGGGGATGGAGGTGAGTGGAGGGAGGAAAGCAGGGGTGTCCAGGGACATAGTGCAGCCCTGGGTGAGTGGAAGCAGGAGCAAGCTGGTAGAGCCTGGCTTGGGCACCTTGTCCCTGCAGGGATCCCAGGCACCCACTGAACCTGGCTCCTGTTCAAGAGCAGCTGTCAGAACCCAGATTAGCATGAAGGTTATTTTCAGTCGAATATTTCTACAGCCCACCCCTTTCCCCTCCCTTAAAGGGATTGAATTTCTTTTCCCTGGAGTGCTCTAGGAGGAAGGCAGGGGAGAAAGAGTGCCCTGACTCCCTTTGTAAGGAAGCTTTGTGTCCAGTCTGTCCAGGGTTACAGCCCCATCTCCCACAGGGGCACATCTTGCCTGGGCTGCGTGTCCTGAGCAGCCACGCAAGCTCCAGGCACCCATCTCCTTGGTGAGAGGCAGGCACCTGGAGATGATGGCCAGGCTGCTGGCCAGGGCTTGCTGCCCTAAAGCTCTTCCTCAGGTTCCCAGTTGCTCCCCTAGATCGGTGGCTGCCCGAGCCTGGAGCCACGGGCCACTCACTGCCTACATGCCTGAAGCCATCGCCTTCTCTGGACCCAAGGACCACCAGGGCTTGTACAAGTTGTCGGTGGAGCAGGGAGATGCCTTCTGGGGAGCGTTAGGGAGGAGCCGGCTCACCTGGATCACCCCCTTCCACACTGTCCAGGACTGCGACCTGCGCCAGGGCAGGGTCTCCTGGTTCCTGGGAGGGAAGCTGAATGTGGCAGGTAAGGAAAGGAGAGAGTCAGAGGACATGGGAGCCCATCACATGCCTGCAGGTGCCTTTTTGTGAAGGGTTTCAGCCCTGGGAGCAGATTGGCGGAGCACAGAGTTAAAGGGTTGGAGCGAGGGTGTTCCCCAAAAGTTCTGGTTGGTCCTGTAGTGTCTGTAGTGTAAGGATGTGGCTGGTCCTAAGGGAGCAACTGGGTCTTGCTGGAGGGGCTGCGGCTGGATTGGGATGGCTGGGTTCTGGGCTGCTCTGCCTCAGCCTCCATGGATCCCACAGCAGCACAGCGGCTCTGTCCTGCAGAACCACAGGCAACAGCGCTGAACCCTGTGTGTTCAGCAGGCTGCCTTGCACCAGGTCACCCCTGCCCAGCGAAGGCAGTCAGTATCTACAGAAAGCAAAATATGGGAGCAACAAGCAGTAGTGGAAGTCCCTACAGCTGTGGGAGGCTCTTCTGTGGGCTGGGGCTGCTGACTTCAGGGGGCTACCAGTGGAACACATAAGGGTTGGTGACACTGTCCTGCTGCTGCACTGTTAGTCCCAGTGTCCAAATTATGAGACAGACCTCTCAGAAATCAGTCTTACATAGTCCATTTGGGCAGAAGAGCAGGAGTTATTTGCATTTGGGATTTGAGATCTTACTCTTTCCCCTTTTGTATTTGTTTCTTTTTCTCCTGGAAAACTAGAAATGGTCAGGAGAAAAAAGCATTTTGGTATGCAAAGTGGGGCTGCTGCATCATCCCATGACTTCAGAAGTGGGTTTAAGGAAAACATAGAGTGGAATGAGGCTTCTGAGAAAACTGCAGCTACCAGCAACATGGAAAACTTTTCTCGGAAGAATTACAGCCAATGCCTCAGCCTACCATGACCCTGGAAAGCCTGGGGCTGTGCACTCCTGGCCCTGGCTCTCTTCCATCTTCGACAAATGCACCCTGCAGCCTTTCTGTGCAGAACTTTGCTTTGTCCTACATTTATTTGTGACCACTGCCACTAAAACACTGCCCCAGTGCACCCTGGAGGCAGCTGCAAGGCAGTGCTGGGTGGAGTGATGGCTGAGTTAATGTTTGCCAGGCCCAGAGAAGGCATTGGGGATGTGACCTCCAAAGGGACTTTAGGCAGTTTCTGCTCTGGACTTTATTAGGTTGCAATTAAGGGGGAAGGTGGTAGTGGGGATTGGTAGGTATTGGAGTGGTGAGGAGTGGAACAGGCTTGGGAAGGTGTTTGTGGTCTGCTGGCTGGTATCCACAAAGGTTATTTCAGTGGATGTACAAGGCTAACGCTGAGAAGAATCACACACAGCCCTGACTCCAATCTGGAAAGAGGGCTGCCAGGTGTTGGCTTTATAGGAGACAGGAGGCACTGAGGGTTTCTCTGGCAATGAGACTGGGTTGTTTTTTCCAGTGAACTGTCTGGACCGACATGTCCATGTAGCCCCAGACAAAGTGGCCTTAATCTGGGAGAAGGATGAACCAGGAGAGGAGGTGCACATCACTTACAGGTCAGTACTTACCTCTGGGTGTACGAGGGACATGTTGCAAGGGTGCATGAACACAGGGCTGATCTGCTGACGTGCATCATGTGAGGGGATGCATCATCTGTTCATATGGATAGATCAAGAGTATGGTGGCTGTTGGCTTGCCTGTGCTGATCTGAGACTTCAGCCTGACTCCTGATTAACCCTCTGGGCTCTGATGAGTCCCTACCCAGCTGGGGAGGCAGATGTAAGCCCCTCATAGCAGCGCTGCAATGATTGTAGGTAAGAGCACATGGGAAAGTCACACGTGTGCCTTCACAGCAAGGTTCCTGGTGTCTAAACTTGCAGGTAAATGGTCTGCAAGAGAGGCCATATTCACAGCTACATGGGTGTTGTGAAGTCTCATGCTCATCCACACATCAACAATGCTACTGGGTTTGGCTCTCTGGGGGAACCATCTGTCCAGCCCCGCTACACTGGTCTGGAGCTCCCCACCTTCCAGCTCAATTTGTCTGATATTTTTGTCTCTGCTGCAGAATCCGCTTAAATCTCTCTGCACCAGGAATGAGTCCCTCAGTCCTCTCTGGTTCCAGACCTCATGGAACAAACATGACCATTCACCCCTGCCAATCTCCCTGCATGGAGAGCCCTTCCATGAAATGAGTCACTTGTAGCCAAGCTGTGGTTTCTGGGAGGGACAGTTCCCAGGAGAGGCATTGTTTTGTTCACCGCTTTCCTACAGCTGTTGTTCTCGCTGGTGGGGATAAGCTCTGGAGGACTTGACCTTCCCAGCTTTAGCAAAGCGTGAAGCCCTGTTTTCATGGGAGAAGATACATAATCTCTCATGCACAGCCTGCAGCTTTGCAGGGTACACTGTGTTGCTCATGAGAAATGTGCATGTTGCCACTGGAAAGTCAGCTGAGGTGATGTGGGCTTGCTGAGCCACAGGAATTGCCAGTGGCCATCACTGGCCCTATGGCTTCTTCCTCATACCGGCCAGTGATATTTATTGTCAGGCTCTGTACAGAGGCCATTCTGATTTACTTCTTTTCCATAAAAAACAGTGACTGTCTCCTCCTTGCCTTCATAAAGACATTTTACAGCTCTACCATGGACTTCCAGCGTGGGTGCTTAGGGTGCGTAGGGGTGTAAGCTGCATCCCTGTGACTCTGAGCTCCCCCATCACTATGCACAGGGATAAGATCTGCAAGAAAGTCTCTGACTGTGCCCTTGCTTCTTTGGGCAGGGAACTGCTGGAGCTGACGTGCCGCCTGGGAAACACCTTGAAACGGCAAGGGGTGAAACGGGGTGACAGGGTGACAATCTACATGCCCCCGTGCCCGCTGGCAGTGGCCAGCATGCTGGCCTGTGCCCGCATCGGGGCTGTACATGCCGTGGTGTTCGCCGGGTTCAGTGCAGAGTCCTTGGCAGATAGGATCCGAGACGGTAAGAGCCAGTGGGTGACAGGGACATGCCCAGTGTTTGCCTTTGGGCACAGTGTTGAGCTTGTTGGTTTGGCAGCTGGGGGGCTCAGGTTTGTGCTGATGGCAAAGCTTTTCTGAGTCAGGCTCCCTGGGCTAACGGAGGGTGTCATGCCATGATATACAGCCATGGAGCAGGGACTAGTACCCCAGGAAATGGCATGGGCTCACTAAATGGATCAGTTCTCTCCTTCACCCTGAAGGGCTGGGGTACAGCATTTCCTCTGAGGGCATGTAATGCAGGCAGGAATGAAACAAAGATGTGAAACTGCTGGTTTTGTTAAATGGTGGACTCAATAGGAGGCAGAGGGAGAGGTGCATGGTCGTGGTAGAGCCAGACTGAAGGAAAGCGACAGAGCTGCTGATGCAGATCTTCTGCCTTCTGCAGCCCAGTCGGAGACAGTGATCACAGTAAACCAAGGGCTGAGAGGTGGCAAGGTTATTGAGCTGAAGAAGACAGTGGACCAGGCTGTGAAGCAGTGCCCAGGAGTGAAACGGGTTCTGGTTTCCATGAGGACTGACACCAAGGTTCCCATGACAGCCCTGGACGTGCCGCTGGAGCAGGTGAGAGACCGTCTGACACTACTGCCCCTTCCCCTGGGCAATGTGTTCGCTCTGGTAGCAGGGGTGGAAGGTGGAGAGAGGGTCTTGGCTGGCCGTGACAGTTTTGCTGGCACTGACATGATGTGGGGACATTGTCCTGCAGCAGCAGTGGCAGCCGGAGCTGCACATAAGTTTAGGAGAGTCCTAGGAGCCATCAGAAGGGGTAAGCGGTGGCTCTTCTCACAGCACCAGCCCTGTACTGTCAGGGGCTGGCAGTGCAAACCAGGGCTCATAGCAGAGCGGACCAGGGGCTAGAAACACTCCAGACACAGGCTGACACCTTGTGAGTGCAGGCTTGGACTGCCACTGCCCTGTCACACACCGCTCTGCTGGCAGGCCTGGCATCTGCTGTGAGTGCTGCTGGCAGCTCTGCATCCACAGGAGCAGGCAGTGAGGTTGCTCGTGTGCCCGTTATTCGTGGCACGCAGGATGGCCAGGCTGCCAGCACAGAGCACTGTTTCTGAAGAGGTGAGCACCTGCTGTGCGTTTCTGTGAGCTCCCTGGAGCTGCACAGAGGTCTCCTCGCCTCTGCTCACCCCATCTGGAAGCAATTAGTGCTAGAAAGGCTTTCCGGAAGACTTCTGGGTGGGTCAGAGCAGCAGAAGGTAAAAGTAGCTGCCTCTTATGCAGCTGGTCTTCTTCTGGCTGAGGAGAAGGTTTGCCAGCTCAGCAAGGTGAGAGGGACTCCAGGCTGGCGAGCAAGGGGAGCAGAGGTGCAGAAGATGGTCTGGGGGGTGCAGGGTGACACACATGCCTAGAGGGAAGCTTGGGGGAGAGGTGTGCAAGTGGGTGTAAGAACAACATGGGGAAGCCTGTGAGACCCTGAGACAACTGCTATGCTCTCTCCTGCAGGAGATGATGAAGGAGGACGTGTGCTGTGAGCCTGCTGCCATAGACAGTGAAGACATGTTGTTCCTTCTCTACACCTCGGGCAGTACAGGCAAACCCAAGGGTCTGGTTCATTCCCAAGCTGGTTACTTGCTGTTTGCTGCTCTTACACACAAGGTAATAGATCCCAGTCACAGAGTGCTCATGAGAAAGTAGTTCATTTTTATCCAGACTAAGGTCTCCGGAAAGGCCTCCTTGGGCATCAGCCCAGTAAAGCACAACTGCAAACAGGTAGTGGAACAGAGCTATACATGCTCCAGAGCACAGCCTCCCAAACACATACTCCTCTGAGCTACCTTCTCATCTTCCTCAGCCTTGCAAGGGTAATTTTATATTACTGGGTGAGGAGGAAAAAGCCAATTTGTTCCTAAAACTTCTGGCTTGCCCTCCCTAAGTGTAACTACCCCAACTCAAGTGGGAGATGGAAGGCAGTACTTCTGGGATGGCCACATTTGAGGATATCTGTGAAAGCTGATGAGTGTCTTCAAGACAAAGGGTCTACACCTGAAGAGTGTAGGTCATCTTTAGGAAGAGGAAAGCCTTTAACCCCTAGCATACCCAAAGCAAACTCTAGCAGAGCGGGACCAAAGGGCACTGAGCACACAGACAGCATGGAGCTGCACATGGCTGCAGGAATATTTTTGTGAGGCATTTTAGAAGTTCTGGACAGGGGGAAGTTCCTCTCTGAACAATTCCTTATCTTTGGGTCTGTATCTCCCTGTGTGTGACTGAAATTCTAGCAGTGCCTTAGACCACGAGGATTGCTACAAGACAGCAGTCCCAGGGTTGGCTGGGTCCTCTCTCTCAGCTGTGAGTGCTAGAGGCCAGACCTCCTGGTGTGTGCAGTGGGGTGTGTGTGGAAGCCCTTGGTTTTCCTGTGATCTAAGCTCTCTGTAAAGCTGTGCCCAGCTTGATACATGACCCTCTTGAGATCATCAGAGCTGGCTTGAGAGAGCTAGGCCTGCCATCCCAGAATGGCAACAGAGGGACCAAGCAGCATGTGGCCAAGTTAGCACCCAGGAGTGCTGGAAACCACGACACAGGGCTGGCATGCTCAGATCGCTCAGTTGGATGGGGCAGACTGCTGTTACCATAATTCACTGCTCGGTTAAAAAGAGACAGAGCAAGCAGGGGAAGCTTCCATTACACGCGCCTGAGGTCCCTGAGTCCCCAGCTGTCACCCTGCAAGTAGGGAGCTGCAGGAAGAGATGGGGGAAGGTCTGAATCAGACCTTGTTTTTCAGCCTGGAGAACGGAAGGCTCCAGGGAGACTTTATAGCAGACTTCTAGTATCTGAAGGGAGCCTACAGGAGAGCTGGAGGGGGACTCTTTGTCAGGAAGTGTAGCGAGGGATGAAGGGTAATGGTTTTAAATTGAAAGATGAGAGATCTAGATTAATTACTAGAAATAATTTTTTTCCTGTGAGGGTGGTGAGGCACTGGAACAGGTTGCTCAGGGAAGGTGTGGATGCCCCACCCCTGGGAGTGTTCAAGGCCAGGCTGGATGGGGCTTTGAGCAACCTGCTCTAGTAGGAGGTGTCCCTGCCCCTGGCAGGTGGGTTGGAACTTGATGATCTTTAAGGTCCCTTCCAACTCTAACCATTCTATGACTCTATGAAATAGCAGAAAACAGAGCAGAAGGCAAAAAGTGATGGGGTAGTGGGAGACCAGCCCCTGAGGAGCTTTCCTGGTGCCAAGTAAAGGAAACGAAGGAGAATGCTTGAGGAAGCTGCACATGTTGCTGCCAGTCTGACGGCTCCCAGTTCTGCTCTGCACAGGGCAGGCATCATTCCCTCATCCTCCAGTCTTGCAGCCAAGGGTCTTCCGAGAAAGATGGGACAGTGGGAGGAAGTGCTTGTTCTACTTGCTGCCTGCCTGCAGGCAGGGAGTCACACTCATCCTGCTGAGACAAGTGCCAACTGCTGTGGCTCTGAGTGAAGGCATCTCATAGTCCCTCTGCTTGCAGCCTCAGTGCTCCTACACTGGGCTTCCTCCTGAGCTCAGGGTTTTCTCAAGTGTGAACTGTGTGTTTGGAGCCCAGCAGCGCCTTGGGGTGGCTCATGGAGTCCATGCCTATACCACCTCTCTCTCACGTAGGTGCAGAGGGACCATTCTCACCCTGAAAGTTCTCCCATTTTGATGCTACAGGATACTTTTTTAATTAAAGTGTCTCTCTCATCCTGTATCTTCATAAAGCACCCAACATTTACCTTTTTCTGAGAATGTTTTAAAAAAACTCTTTGCTGAGAAAAAATGTCCATGCAGAGGTAGTGGGAAGAGAGAAGGATGCAATAACGTTGGGGCTGAGAGAGGTCACACTGCTCCCAGTTGCCCCACCTACCAGGAGGGCAGACACAGGCTACTCCTCTCACTGCCTCTCCTCTCTTGCACAGTATGTGTTCGACTACCAGGACAGGGACATCTTCGGCTGTGTGGCAGACATCGGCTGGATCACGGGGCACACCTATGTGGTCTACGGTCCCCTCTGCAATGGTGGCACCACAGTCCTTTTTGAGAGCACTCCTGTCCATCCTAACCCTGGTGAGTGAGAAGGTCTCTAAGGGGAGCAGGGACATGCCACAGCCACCCTGTGAGACCCACAGCGGGCAGGGAGCTGGCAGCCTGATGGACACAGGCAGCAATGGTTCTGCTGCTGCAGGAGCAGACTGCAGGCTGTGCCCAGCAGAGAGCAGCAAGGAGAAGTCTTTCCCGCTGGTTAGGAAGCCACTGCTGCTTCTCCAGGGGTAATCTCCCTGTCCCTCCCTGCAGCAGAGAGAGGTAGAAAGAAAATGATGTGGAAGAAAAGGGACCATTGCTCCTCCTGGACTGCTTTAGTCCTTCTCAGAGTGGGGTTAGCTTGGCTAAGGGTCCAGACACTGCTAGAGAGCTTTTGCTCTCACCTCCTCTCCCTCTAGATCTCGGGCTAGGAGGAACTGCATGGATTGTTAATGGCCTCTTTTCCATTCCAGGCTGCTACTGGGAAACAGTAGAGAGGTTAAAAATTAACCAGTTCTATGGAGCACCCACTGCCATCCGCCTGCTCCTGAGATACGGCGATGAATGGGTGAAGAAGTATGACCGCTCTTCTCTCAAAGTGCTTGGCTCAGGTAACTGCTGGTGGTGTGAGCTGGCTGGAGCAGCAAATCCTTGTCCATTTGGTTGTGATGACTTTTTTCCCATGAATGCCAAGAGCAGCAGCGCATGGGAGCAGAAAAGGGGGAGACTTTTCCATTTGGGGATGGCTCACAAGCAGGCCCTGGGAAGCTGTCTCTTTGACCTGATCTTTCTGCTTGCAGTGGGGGAACCCATCAACAAGGAGGCATGGGAATGGTACTTCCGTGTGGTTGGTGAGACACGGTGCCCAATAGTGGACACGTGGTGGCAAACTGGTGAGATGTGTACAAACCCTTGTTCAAGCTTCTGCTCTCCCAGGCTTTAGGAGTGACCTTCTGCTTTGTTGGCCAAGGTGGGACGGTTGTTAGTGACATTCTGAGTAATCCCAGAAGGGGCCACGGGCACCAAAACACTAGAGAAATGGCTTTAAAGCAAACCCAGGGGAACACAGGGGACTTGACAGCAAGGAGCAGATCTCTGCTGAACTAAATAAGTACGAACATCCTTCTGCAAAAAACCTACCCCAGCTCTGGTAAACCCAGCCTCAGCCTGTGGCCCAGCAGGGCACAGTGAGGGCCAGGACAAAGGCTACTAGCCAAGCAATGACACCTGGCTTTCCTCTTGAGCACTACAGTTTCTTTTGCTTCAGAAACAGGAGGCATCTGTATCTCGCCCCGTCCTTCTGATCCTGGAGCTGAAATCCTTCCGGGCATGGCTATGAGACCCTTTTTTGGGATCAGCCCCTCTCTCATGGATGACAAGGTACATTTATAACCTGCAGCCCAGGCACTGGCCCAGGCTACTTTCCCCCAGATGCTTGCACTGTGTACCAGCTGACAGAAGTTGGAGATCTGTAAGTGTGTCTTTCCTGTTCACCTCTGCTAGCTGACAACCTTCTTTACTGGAAAGGGACTAACAGTGAAGCTGTTCTTCCAACTAGTGCAGAAGCCGAGTTGTTTTCTAGCTTGGTCTGTCTTGACAAGACAAGCTGTGATCGGGCTCCCCAGCACACGTATTTCCAAGGTGAGGTAGCTGGGCAGGGACAGCCAGCCTCACTGGAGGGACCCTGCATCCCACCATGGTAGGCAGCTGGTTCCAGACATCTGCTGGGAGAGACAGTGCCTGTCCCATTAGAGTTGAGGGCACAGGACTCTCCTCACTGCCTTCTCTGGCATTTCCATCGCATGGCTGTCAAATAGGCAAAGACTAAGCATCCCAAGTACTGTCAGCTGTGGTTACTTAAATGTAGCTATTTTACAGGGAAATGTCCTTCTGGAAAACAACATTTCCGGAGCTCTTTGCATCTCACAAGCCTGGCCAGGTATGGCACGAACCATTTACAACGACCACAAGAGATTTCTGGAAACCTATCTGACTCCTTATCCAGGTAAGGAAAACACATGGCAGGTCATTGCAGAGGTGTTTGGTGGGATCTGCCTGCTGGCTTTCTGCATGGGGACAGGACTCAGGAGAGCTGGTACTACTGCTTCATTCTTCCACAGACTTTCTGCAGAGTTGAGTCCTTCATCTCCCCATGCCCAATACTTCAGCACTGCCCTGGGAATGTGTCCCTCTCAGCCACCTTTCCCTTTGCATCACAAGTGGTTTTAGGGCCATCGATTTGTCCTTCTTCCCCCAGTCCCCTTAAGCACAGACAGGCCTCTTGGTGCATCTCCTGCAAACCCTGTCAGCTCTGTCACTCACACAGAGACAATAAGCAAGCCCAAGAGTGTGTGCCTCTTGACATGAAGCAAAAGGGAGAAGTAGCCGGACCACAGACACCTGCACTGGAGCAAAGTGCTCCTGGCTCATGGCAACGAGGCACTGGCCATTAGCCAGTGCACTACAGAATGAGGGAAGGAGATCGATGATGGAGCACGTTGCAGCAGCAGAAGACCATCAAGGAAGGCAGGCAACTTCACCCTAGGCAGTTGAGAAAGGAGCAGCGTACACAAGCCCTGGTGACACAGAGAAAAGAAGGGGGCAAGAGGGCAGCTGATGAGCAGCTCACATGCTTACTGCAACAAATGACCTCGGCGTGGTTCTGGCCACTGCAGGGTTTTTCTTCACCGGGGATGGTGTGTATCGCACCAGTGAGGGCTACTACCAGCTGACAGGACGGCTGGATGACATCATTAACATCAGTGGGCACCGGCTTGGCACTGCAGAAGTGGAAGATGTTGTGGTAAGAGGTGGGAGTGGGAGCTAAAGCCATCTGAGGTGGCAGTAAAACCACACTAGTGGTGCTCAGGGAAGCCTCTTTGAAACACCCAGGAACACTTTGCTGCTGTAGCAGCAGGGAACAGTGTTGGACCCATGGCCTGCCTGTGGGAACAGCTTCCCACCCTCTCCTTTCCCTTCTCACTCTTTGCAGCAAAGCCTGGTAAGGGTCATGCTCTAAGTGGGTGAATCCCAAAACAGCCACTGGGCATGTTAAAGAGGAGCATCCATGGGCCAGTAAAGACTGTGGGACCTGGTGGAGCAACCTGGAGGCACACAACCGGGTCTAGAAGGTGCAAGCCTAAAGCGGGTAGGGAAAAGACTTGGGTTTGCAGACAGACCTGCTGAGGCAAGAAGGAGAAAGGGCAGAGATCATGCGAGGCCCTTTCTTATCTCTCCATATTACCATGGACTGTAGCAGCTGGGCCAGGGCAGCTCCCAGGTGTCAGCCAGCCTGCCAAAAGCACCGAGCCAAACCCCAGCCCTGTTCTGTTCCAGAATCATCACACAGCAGTGGCAGAGTCTGCTGTCATCGGCTACTCACATGAGATCAAGGGAGAAGGTAAGATGCCTGCTTTTCTGTCCCTCAAACCTCTCTCCTGGGGCTACTGCACTGCAGTGGGAAGTGGCACTGTCACACCAACCCCTGGTAGCAACACCCTGCCAACACTATACAACGTGTTAGTGGGTATCTCAGCACAACCATCACAACCTACATATGAGACCAGTTGCACAAGGCAGAGGCAGCACCATGGCCAAAAGCACTTATAGCTCGGGCTACAGAGCATCCCCTGAGGCTACCAGCAGAGAGGGACCTCTCCCAGTGCTAGGTCCAGGTAGGCTCTCAGGAGCACACTGCACGTGGTGCTTAGTAACCCGCTGGTCCTTCTGCCAGGAGCCTATGTGTTTGTTGTGCTGAAGAAGGACAGTGGCTACACGCAGGAGACTCTCACTGCTGAGCTACGGGAACTGGTCTCAAAGAAGATTGCTAAGTATGCAGCTCCAGAGTATGTTCAGGTAACATGTGCAGGCTGGTCCGACACCCACCTCAGCCTGGACAACCCCTTTCCTTCAGCCTTAGCTCTGCTCCTCCCTGTCACAGGTCACACACCGGCTGCCTAAGACACGCTCAGGGAAGATTATGCGTCGGGTGCTAAGGAAAATTGTGGAAGACAAGGCTAGTGAGCTTGGTGATCTAACCACCCTGGATGACCACGAGGCTGTGCAGCAGATCATAGAGGGACGCAAGCGCCTGATGGAGGGGCAAAAGAACTTCTAGCTTGGCTCTGGCAGCAGCCACCTCTTGCTCCTTCCCTGCAGAATCTGAGCCATGTCCAGAAATGTCACTAAGCCAACCGGTAGCCAGTAAGTACTCAGAGACCATACCTCCACTACAGTCTCAGAGTGACCTCTCTGCAACACAGACCCTCAAATTCTGTCTCCCATACACTTATGGGAAGCAGGAGAGAGAATATGACTCGCCATAGGCAGAAGAGGAAGGGGAGGTGAGCTCTGCTTCCTCCCCTAAAAACAGAGGGCCATAAGCCCTTTTTACGGTTCTTTGTGCCTTGCAGTAGCTATGGAGCAGCAGGGCAGGATGCCCAGCCCTGGATATGTATATTACTCCTACCCCTGCTCTGCTCTTCAGCAAGAGTCTAGTCCAGGACCACTGCCAACATACCGGCATCTCCTCCAAAGCAAACCCCAGAAGGAACAGATGCAGAAGTCTGGTTAACAAATACTGATTCTTCTCCATAAACACCATTGGAAAACAGGCCCCAGATTTTAATATAAAAAAAAATATTCCTTTGACCTGTAACCCTGTGTCACATGGAGAACAGAGACATGCCCCTTCTCTGTGTCAGCATTTTCCTCCCCTTAGAGTTCATCCTTTGGCTCCTGCTGGGGAGCACAACTCTCAACAGAGCCACAGGTCCAGAAGACTGTTCTGTAGAGCTGGGTATCGAAGAGACAGAGGTTCCACCAAGGCACAGAGGGCAGAACTGGAGGCTGTATCCTATCCTCGCACCACTGCATCCTGGACAAGTAGGGGTTCCTCTGGACATTGCTTCTACAAGCCCCATGAAGCAGCATATTCTCTTCAGGCATTCTGGCAGCTCAGCCCTTTTCCCCCATGAGAGGCAGGGAAGCAGGAGAATGGGGCTGGGAGAAGGATGTCATAAATGTGTCTGCTCCTGGCAGAACCCCACAGACTCGACTCTGTGTCCATCGGCAAAATCCTGAACTGGTCTTGCACTGGATGAATTCCTTGTTGACAGCTGCTGGCTTGGCAGCTCCACATCTACTATTCGGAGCTCTCCCACGAGTGTGCATGTTCTGAGGCTGGCCAGACAAGGGCATGTTTCTCAGCATCCTTCCCCAGCTTCATCTTGTCACATCGAGTGAGCTCCCATCTTCCCTCCCCATGAAGTTTCAAAATCCAGCTGTGGAACTGCAATTTAATAACACAACAACTGAGGACTATCTCTACGAGGGCATGTCCTCCCACAGTGAGGCTCTCCAGCCTCAGTCATTTCTTTCTGTTCACCAGGGACCTTCTCTATCTCCCCTGTCTTGCCACCATCAGGAAGGTGTGGAATGCTGTCTCCCCATCTCACCTTTTCCAGGCTGGCCCTGTGTCCCACGCTGATGAGTGTCATGCCCAGCTGAAGGCACACACGGTACAGTTCATGCTCCACCTCTTCTGTCAAGGCACTTGTGGCTTCATCTAGCACTGAGAGAAAATTTCTCAGTGTCACAAATCCTCTCCCAACTAGTCATCCCTCCCCCAGGCAAAAGAGCAGCAACTCCAGAGAACGTTTCACACATTAACCAGAGTTCATCAAGAGTATCTATAGAAAGCAAGTGAGGAGAAGCCTAAGGATTCTGACTTTCCTCTGGCACAGCTGGTGTCAGTTAAATGGGAAAGCTGCCCTTTCCCACAAGCCCTTGAATCCACCCAAACAGCAGCATTCACTTCATTCCTCTCCCACACCAGCTGCTGGGCACTGCCTCATCCCCTCTGTTGTGAATGCCAAGACATGATCTTCTCACAGAATCACAGAATCTTAGTGGTTGGAAGGGACCTTTGAGATCATCGAGTCCAACCACATGAAAAAAAAAAAAAAAAAAAA
>VXBJ01004952.1:381496-403549 GCA_013400055.1 Nycticryphes semicollaris
GGCACGATGACTTCCCTACTCCTGCTGGCCACACTGTTCCTGATACAAGCCAGGATGCTGTTGGCCTTCTTGGCCACCTGGGCACACTGCTGGCTCATGTTTAGCCGGCTGTCCACTAACACTCCCAGGTCCTTTTCTGCCAGGCAGCTTTCCAGCCACTCTGCCCCAAGCCTGTAGCGCTGCCCGGGGTTGTTGTGACCAAAATGCAGGACCCGGCACTTGGCCTTATTAAACCTCATCCCATTGGCCTTGGCCCATTGATCCAACCTGTCCAGATCCCTCTGTAAAGCCTTCCGACCCTCAAGCAGATCAACGCTCCCACCTAGTTTGGTGTCATCTGCAAACTTACTGAGGGTGCATTCAATCCCCCTGTCCAGATCATTGATAAAGATATTGAACAAGACCGGCCCCAGAACTGAGCCCTGAGGGACACCACTGGTGACTGGCCGCCAACCGGATTTTGCTCCATTAATCACAACTCGCTGGGCAACTCTCAAGGCAGGCTGTGTGCCAGAGCGCTGGGCTGCACAGCTGCCTGGGCACCCCTCTGGCCCAGACCCCACTTGGGGCATCCAGGACAGCCTGAGGAACCTTCCTGTCAGCTAAAGGTAAATACTACAGATCTGGAGCAGATAAATTCAATTTGATTTACACCATCTCTACGGCTTTTAGTTTGCAGTTCACGGGTTCCTTCTTCCCAGACAGCACTGAGCCGTGCCACAAGCTTCAGGGGAACCGAGATGCTCACCTGTGGCTACATGCTAGTGACACCGGCTCTGTTCAGGGGCACCCACCCTAACCTTCACGACAAGTCCTCCAACAGCTCCCCCAGCAGTCACTAGCAATCTAAGTGGCAAAGGAATTAGCCCCATCTGGTAATGGGAGCTGCTTCTATGATCTTTCAGGAATGTGTCTCCTTGTTTTCTCTTGCTGCTTTACAGATAAATTTCCCACGTTGCTCCCACAACCCTACAGAGGTTCATGAGTTTCAGATAATGCAGCTGACACTATGCTCCCTAGCATGCCCACTTCTTTATGTGACAACTGGTGAGCATGCTGGGAGGGAGCTTCTTCGGGTACCACTGGACATGGACCAAGAACATTAATTGCTAGTTCCCTAAGAAAAGAAGGTCTTTTATACTGCCTCTTCATTTACCACCCTCCACACAGATAATGAAATATTTTCACTACCGAATCCACTGCATGCTGTACTGCTAAAATAAGAGCCAAGATGAAGAATAACCATAGCAAAGAAGAGATTTCATAAGCTGTCTCTGTACCAGCTTCTCTTTATACCAAAGGCCCTGCCTTTTCTTTCTTTCTTTTTTTTTTTCCTCCCCTTTTTTCTTTCACAGTCACTCACTCACCTGCATATTTTGGCTGGAGGTAGAAGAGCCGTGCAAATGAGAGTCTCTGCATCTCCCCTGGGGACAGGATGTCATACCTGCAGCAGGGTCGAGATTCAAAATTTCCCTCAACAAAAAGAGCTCGTTTGCTGATGAGCTTATGGTTGCTGATATATGAGACCCTAGCAACTGTCCCTGTGTGTCCCCCATGCCCCCCTCCATGCTGGAATTGGCTCTGCACCCCTATGCATAGACAGCTGCCTGCAGAGCCACATGGCTGGTGCTTGCTGGCATTGATGCTTGGGGCATGAAGGCTGTGCCCCTGTATACTGCCCACCTCCCACAGGACACAGATATTCATCAGCCCAGTGCCAATGTGCACCTGCTTGGAAGCGTTCCCCACCCAGAGGGATCACCCAAACTCCTGCAGACAGCAAGCTCCCTTACCAGTTCCAGTCCACCTCCTCGTCCAGTCCTCCAGCCCTTGCCAGCAAATCAGTCTGCAGAGAGCAGAGCAGACTTGTGAACTCAGCCCCCAGCCCTGAGCAGAACCACGCACTTCCTACTACTCTCAATACTTCCGACTGAGCTGTAGCAGCTCTGTATCCCTTCTCCTCTACCTGTCCCATGGACAGTCCTGTCTCAGCTGCAGAAAATGTCCCTGCATGTGTCCAGCACACAGTCATGCTGTGCTGCCTCAAAAGCTCATCCCTTCTTCCCTTACTGGCAGCACCAGGACAGAAGGCAGCAGTACCACAGGGACTCACCAGCCCAGCCAGCTCCAGGAATCGCACAATTCTCTCATCATCTGCAGACCCTAGGGGAGAAAGCAATGAAACATAAGCAGGGGCAATGTGTGCTGAGGTCACAGCTGCAAGGAGTCGACGGGGCAGGAGGGAAGGTTTAGAGGATCTCCTGAGGTTCAGTATAGATGCTTGACCACTTAACTATAGCAAGCCCTTGAGCTTTGGCACAGAGAGCTCCCAAAGACTGACTTTCCTTGTAAGTGTTAACCATGCCTGTGAGCAGCATGCCAGGAGGTAGCTGGGCCCCATAGATACACCTGAGACTTGGCTCAGTTCACAGTCACTGACAGACACAGCCAGAACACAAGGATCCAGGCTTCAGTTGTCAAGGCCCTGCCCGCTGGCCACTTTCTTGTGGCTGACTGTCCATTGCAGGTGGTGGAGTCACGGGAGCAGGACTCAGGTAACAGGTAGCAAAAGGATCTTATGTGGGATGGGAAAAACCTCAGGGTGAATCAGCTGTGGAGCAGAAGATACACTTGAGCTGCTACAGTCAGTGGCTACAAAAGCTGAACAGAAGGGCCGTACATCTGCCATGGACCTCTCTGAAGCTGCTGAAGAGCCAAAACAGTAGCTGATGGCTGCAGTTACTCTCTGCAAGGCTGCAACTCTCAAGTGTTTGAAAGCAGCACGTAACACTGCTTCACTCAGACAGAAACTTGAACCTGGACATCTGCAAGCTGCAGTGGACCACATGTGGTCTGGCTTAGGAAGAAGGCAGGGGAAAGAAAGGATCCATGTAACCTGACCTTGACACCATGCAAGGCCCTGGGACACAGAGCTGACCTCAACTTACACTAAGGTAAATCTTCCAGGGAAAAGCAGAGAGCAACAGAAGTGAAACGGATGAGCTTTCATGATGGGGTATGGTAGGGGAGAAGCTGCACCGGGTACGGGACAGGGAGCTGACACCACAGGGCTGGTTAATTGCTCTAACGAATTTCCACATACCTGAAACTGGATAGATCTCCTTCAGGGGATAGATCACCTGTTAAACAGAGCAAAAGAAGCCATGTCACAGGGAGCCAGACAGTCTGTCAGAGATGCAAATGGTGGTGGTATGAACCCAGGCATGAGGGAAGGAGCAGCCACAGACATCTTCCCTCTTGCAGGCCTTTCTGCAGATTTGCAGGGCACAACCACAGCTGGGAGCAGAGCTGGGGCCAGCGCAGAGGCAGTTCCTGGGCTCACCTGCTCACGCAGTGTTCCATCGGTGAAGAAGGGCCGCTGTGGCAGGAACACCACTCCCCGGGGGCCAAAGCAGGTCAGCATCTTGATGCTCCCTGCACAGAGACACGCTCAGGCCAAGCCTGCGGCACCAGCCAGCAACTCCCCACCTTCCCCTGTGCAGTCCTCCCCCATGAAGCAGCCAACAAATCCCAGAAAATATATATTTGCTACACAGGGCAAAGCAACAAGAGCCAGAGCAGTGTATGTGGCAGAGATGAGTGGCTCCAATGCATCAGTGACAAGTTCACCATCACAAGGTGGCACTGGCCTCACAACTCCACACTGCCCTCCCTGCTTCCAAACTTAGGGTAGCCATGGTTGAGAAAGAGAAGGCTGCAGCAAGCAGCAGTCCTTACCCTCTGTGCTCTCCCAGAGCCCCCCAAGGACCCTCAAGAGAGATGTCTTCCCTGTGCCAGTGTTGCCCACAATCATCACACTGTTTCCTTGTGAGATCTTAAGGTTCAAGTCCTTGATGAGTAGTTTGCCAGAGGATGGCACTGAGAGTGTCACTCGCTTCAGAAGGAAAGCTGTGTTCTTTGGCACTGGGTCCTCTCCAGAATGGCTGCTGGGCCACCACCAAAACAAAGGAGGAGAGATCCGGGGTAAGCATTCACACTGAGACTAGCAAAGATCAGGCACCTTAGACCTCCCATGCCACCGTGAAAACAACCCTGCCCCATGTGCCCCAGGAATAACAAATCACTGTGAGCACTGCCTGCTCCAGTCAACTGCATGCAACAGGCTGCGACACCAAGGGCCACCTCCATCCCATGACAGCCCCACACTCTGGTACATAAGCTGCAAGCCAGCCAGCTGCTGAGAGGAAACTCACCCGTCCAAATCCCAGCTGGCTTTAGCTTCTGAGTAGTTATCATTTTTTTTCCTGCCAAGGCTCAGCAATGTCTCCTGCAGTTCACCAATCCTAGATAAATAAGAGATTGCATGAATGCCAGGGACAACGCCAGCAGCCTCCTCACAATATCCAAACTTGTCTGTCTTGCTCACAGCCAACTGTTTCTTATTTATTTACCACAGACCTGGGCAGAGTCTTGTCCTGCACCTCCCTTTCCTGTGGAGAAGCTCACCTGTGTGTGTAGCCAGCTATGTCAGTCACGGTGCTGGAGAGATCTATGAGCTGGCTGAAGCAGCCGATGAGGTAGATGGAAACAAAGGCATTCTGGGGAGAAATCACATGTCAGAGCAAGGATCAGCACTGAGCCGGGGCACTGTCCCTTCCTCATGGCTGCAAGTACACAGTCAAGGAGGCCAGACGTTTGGCCATGTCAGCAGACCCAAGAAGATGAAGGAGGGGTGGAGAAACCACCCAGGGCTGCAGGAGTGAAGGAGAAGATGACCATAATTGGATGGGCTTTCCTGCTCTGTACCACATTTTTTTGCCAGGACACACCTCCTGCTACCCAGGGATGGCGTTTGCAGAGTGCTGGCCGTCCAGCCCAGTGCCCTGCACACTCACTCTAAGTGGCGCAGATCCATGCCACCAGCCCTGCCCCAGCACCATGCATGGCTCAGATCAGGAGGTCTCAGCCTGAAGTGCCCATTTAGTTATTTTTAGCTCTGCATTCTCTATCACAAGCCAGTTTTGAGTATCTGGGAAGACGTCAAGTGAGAAAGGTGAAACCAAGCCAGCTCAGCCTCACAGGTGGCCAGGGCCACCAAGGGCAGCAGTCCAGGGCATAACCTGGACTTGCAGCACTGTGTGGATGCAATCTTCACTCACATTGCTAAAACCAGAAGCTTACTGACCTCCCTGTTTTGGTTTGGGTTTTTTTTTGTTTGGTTGGTTGGTTTTGGGGGTTTTTTTTTAAGACACAGAGGTCTGAGCTAGGAAACACATAGATGTGTTGTTGATAGCTCTCACCCCCAGGTTAATCACAGAGCAGCTGGCTCCAAGCCCCATGGACAGGGACAGTCTAACCTGAAGGTCAATTGCTACAGGTTATCCAGCCCCAATGCCACCAGCCCAACCCAAAACCTCCAACTCACCCTCCACAATGAGGCCTGGGAGATCACCCTTAGCTCACCTTGCTGACGAGGGCGCTGAGCTCTGTTGGACTCAGGTCACCATAGACCCCAGAAAAGATGGGAATAGCAATGACCACGTAGCTCAGGATGCTGCCCAGGTAGTCAAAGGTGTTGATCCCAACTGGGCAGAAGAACATTCATTGAGAGGAGATAGTGAGTTAGGGCTGGAACCTCTGTCCCAGCCAAGCTCAAGTGCAGCCCATGAACCTGGTCAGAGGAAGACCCATGGTCTTGCCTCAGTCCTTCACATTGCACCAGAGCAGAAGAACCTATTTTGCAGGACAGCACAAGCACCAGGGTGAAAATCCATTTGCAAAGCAAACAGCATTTTGGGGCAGGCCTCTGAGCAGAGAAACAACATCCAGACACACAGCTCAGGAACCACCATGGGACAAAAGCCACTTTACCTACTTGTTTCTACTCTTCAGGGGCCTGGTTGACTCACAAGAAATGGGAGGGATGACAAAAAGGAACACTGGAGCAAGATGGTTGGCTGTGAAGTCTGTTTTGGAGCACAGGATGGGCAGAAAGACTTTAGACCCAAAACTCCCACAGAGACACCTGAAATCAGGGCTATCCCTCCCTTGCGTTGCTCAGAAGCTCACTAGGCTGGCGCGCTGAGGAAAAGCTGTCTTGATAGTAGTCATTTAATGTCCAAATCCGGCCCCAGTGACAATGGGAGAAAGGAGATTTTCAGGAAACAACTATGTTTAAGGGGTAGGCTCTATAGGCAAGAAGTTTCAACAGCTCCCAACCACATATACAGTCTTTTCCTTCTCGAAAGCTCAAGCCCTTTGCCCTTTTCCCAACCACTGAACACCTGCCCCACAGAAATCCCTCCTTTTGGGGCTTGCATTCTCTGACTCTGACCTAGCTGCGTCCTCCACAGCCTTGATATCTACAAGGCTTTTTCACAACTGGATTCCTATTTAGAACTGCAGGAGGCACCCTCTGTTCACCGTCAGGGCCTTCATGCACCAGCAAGAGGTGGGAGAGGAAAATCCAGCACTGCTGCTCTAGCAGTAAGGTTCTCAAGCCTGTGGGCCACCACAATGGAGCTATCACTTGCCCCGTTTCACCCCCACAAAGTTCCTACTCACTGTACAGCCACAGCTCCTTGCCTATCAGCTCCCTCTGAGTCTGCAGCAGCCTCTGCAGCCTCCGGTCTGTGCGCATGTGCTCCACTCGCCCAGCCCTGTAAAATAAGATTGCAACATGCCACAGATATCCTGGGAGCACTGCACTGAGGTCAAAGCACAGGCTTTAGGACCGAAGCTTGGAAAGGGTCTGGCACTTGAGACAAGCTCTTTGTGGAGCAGGAACTGAACAGCCAAGAGCACCTTCCTGAAGAGATTCACCAAGAAACTCTGGCTGAAACAAGCAGCCATGCATATGTCTCCCAGAGCCCATGGATGTTGTTGTTGCATACAGGAGGTGAAGCCTGGAGCAACGCACAGCCACACACTTTCCAAGCAGGCTGGAAAAGAAGGATGGCACCGCTACACATCTGGAGCCAGAATGGAAAGGACAGAGGTGAGATGAGAGCAAGCCAACACCACGTGCATGGCCAGCAGCCCCACTCTGCCTCTTCTCACTCCCCACCACAGAGAGTGGGACACAGACAAGCCCTGAGCAATGCAGCCCACAGCGTGGGTGAGCCCAGCCCCACAGCCTCCCACCTTTCCCAGAGGTATCTCCACAGGCATCAGGGAGTTGCCCACCACCTGAGCTAGCAGTAATGCTCCCACAGCCAGGCTGAGTCAGTAGCAAGGAGGCACATCCTGGCTTTAAACCACCACCTTCAGCAAGCGTGGCAGCTCCTTCTGCTCCTTCATAAGGGCTGGGCTGCCCTCAGGTGGCAAAACACAGAGAGAGCTTCATGCCTCACTGCAGACTCCCACCTGCTGCAGCAGCTATTGCCCCTGCCATCCAACACATGCTTATGCCCAGCATGCGCCCATGCTCCCACCATGGTCCACACAATGAGGGAGTCACTAGGGCCCCAGCAGATAAGGCCAGGGGCTGCACAAAATAAATACAAATTAAGATTTTTGAAGTGTCCCAGATCTAAAGATTCTCAGTTCTTAGAAAAATACATTTTCTTTCTCAAAAATGCCTCCAATTAGAATTCAATTTGGCATTACTGCCCTACAACCCATCTCAGGTAATTACTGAGCTACGATCCTTGCTGCTGAGCATTTGAAAAGGACAAGCCTTGCACACAAAGAATTAAGGCAAGGAAGACGCTGGGGACCAGAAACATTATTGCTTTTGCAGATGAGGAGAGATTGCTGTATAGGCTTCAGCTTTTCCTCTCACCCAGTTCACTTTTAAAGCAAGTTTGCCAAAGGCTTAGAAGCCAAAGAAGCAAAAAGGTGACAGTGCTCAGGTTTTGTTTCATCCTTTACCAAAACGATGGTTAGACAGGTGCAAGATCTAACAGGTAGAGAAGTCTGGCAATCAAAACCAGCCACTCACCACATGCTCCTCCTCTTGCAGGATTCTAAGAATGCAACCTTTTAAAAAATTCCTTTATTTTTAATTAAGATTCATACCATGAAATTGCCTGGGTTTGTGCAATTAAATTAAATTCTAGTTTCCCACCAAGTAAAGCTTTTGTACTAATGAACTGTATTGAAGAAAGACACTCTGTTTTCCAGTATAATAACTCACTTTCCATTTTCTACTTAGCAATAGAATAAACCATTTCAAAATTGCAAGGAAATGTACTGCAGCTTAAATAAGGGCACGTAGTTAGAGCATCTCCTCCATTAAGAAAAATTATCATCAACTAATAAGAATCAACCAGTCCACAAAGAAATAACTCAAACTTGCCAATGCAAACCAGGATTGATTCCAGTTATTGAAATCGAATTTTGTGCCTGTCAACATAAATCTTTTATGAAATTGGTGATTTTTAATCAAATCACTTTGGGCATAGCACCATAACATTTGAAACACTCAGTCATTACAGCATGAAGGAGCCTAATAGAGATCACAGACAGTGAAGACCAGAGACAGGACAGCTGCTGCTTGCTTAAATTCCTAGAAGAAGCATGATTTCACAATGCACAGTGCAAAAGCTGACATATGACAAGAGAGAAGCAATGACCTCCTGCCACCAACCAGGCACAAGCTACAGTAAAACTGTGGCCCTTTTCCTGGGTTATAGCCATTTCTGTGAAATACTTTAAAGGCTTCAAGCAGCAGCTCAAACAACTAAGCGGGGAGGTGCTCCTGCACTCCTGACTGTGTGTTGAGGTCTGGAATAAGTGGCACTGAACAAATTTGGAGAGTAGCAGTACGGCGCTGGCAAGGTCAGGACACAGACCGACCTTAGAGGAGCAAGCAGACATAAGTAGGCCAGGCAACAGCTAGCGTACCCACAGAAGACACGCAGGTTAGCAGCAGTGGGATGAGGCCAGAACCAACCTGTAACAAGTCCCCAGGGGAACATCCTGACAAGATGTAATGAGACCTTGAGCAATCTTCCAGGTAAGGACCTGGCAAAACATCAACAATGGGCTCTAAGCCAGCACCAAATCTGTATCAGGCCTCTGGAGATGTTAGAAGGGAGGCAGAGAAAAAAAATAGTTGTCTCCATCTGCTGTGGAGTATTTCTGCAGAAGACGTGCAGAATGCAAAGGAGAATGGAGTGTCAGGGCTGTACGACACTGCAGCGGGATGGAGGAGACAGGAAGCTCTGCTGCAGCAACAAGACTTGGACTCCCCCAGGGATACATGAACACAAGAAGGATGCCCCGAGCTGTGAGGATCCTTATGAGGATGTAAAGAAATGAAGGCTACTGACCTGTAGAAAGCAGCTGGTTCTGCATTGACACGAATCTGCATGTGTTTGAACCTGGGCAACCAAAAAAAAACATCATCGGAATTGTGCAAAAATTCCCAGTGAATTATGTAACCAATATCCTTGCTAGAAGAAACTTGTCTTGCATCTGTCAGAGCACTGACCTGAGGCATCTCTTGACAGAAATATTCAACAGGCTCAAAAAGGCACCAGAGACCAAGGCTTAGCACAGGGTGACATCATTTTGGGACAGCTCAGTGGCATATTTGTTTGGTATCCCGCTCACTGTGCGCATCATCTCACCCTTTGGGCCACCTGTTTGCTAGTCCAGCTTCCCCACCATACAGAATCACCACAAACAGCTGTTCTGGTCTGCACAGCCAGCTGCCCTGGTCTGTGCTGTGTCACACCAGGTTCTATTGCTGTCCCTGAATGTCCTGAGCCCCAGGGAAAGCTGCAAAGCACCTGCCAACCCTAGAGAAGGGGAGGAGATGAGTTCCAGAGCGTACAGAAAGACTGTGCTGTTTTGGGCACTTCATGAAGGTGGTGGTGAAGCAGAAACCTGATTTCTGTCAGCAGATGCAGTTCACTAACCTTGCATCTGCACCCAAGGAAGTTTCATGTGCAGTTTTCTTCTACACATGCAATGCCCTAGCAGAGGCACCAGGACCAGCAGTGACCAGGGAAGCAGCCTGGAGACTGAACCTGGAGACTGCCAGACATGACAAAGAACAGTGAAAGGTGTGGCAGAGGCTCAGCACAGACTTTGGGGCAGGTTTCTCTGTATGTGGGGCAAGTCACAGACAGAAAAATCAGCTGCCTACATAGCACTGAAGGAGGACAAAAATACAGCTTTCACAGGAGCTGCCAAGAGGCAGTGAAAATGCTGCTTTGCTGGGACTCACCTGAAATCCCCCTCCAGTTTTTCCTGCTGCACAAGTTTAGACACAATTGGACTCATCAATACTTTGTTCACAATCGTCCCAATGATGAAATATCCAAAGATGCTCACTGGGCCTAGCCAGCCTGTGCTACAGAGGAGGAGAAACAGAGGTCAGTTAACAATCCAAGCAAAAGGACACCCCAGCACCCTCGGGCTTAAGCAGTCAGAGCCCTCAACTGTCACCTCTCTTGGCTTTCACAGAGGTTTGGGGGCCAGCACTGCACATTCCAGCACCACCAAGGCAGAATTCCCTTTGGAGTGCAGAGACCATTCACCCACATGTACAATCGTCCATCTAGGGAGCTGTAACATGGGTGCCAGGCTCCAAAAACAAACATAGGGAAGAGGCACGAAAGCAGGGCCAGGATGGGTCTTTACCTGTGGAAACACTGGTATGTGTAGTAGGCCAGTGTGAAGGGCGAGATGATGATCTTGCTGGCCATGGAGCTGAGCTGTCTGCAGAACCTCTCCACATCCTGGCTGATCCGCTGGTCCCTGCTCCAACACAGAGCCATTAACACTGTTAAAGCCCAGAGGCAAGAACCAGTACTAACTCCCTAACAGGGCATAAGCCAGGCTGTTTCACTGCCTGAGTTTCGGACAGGGTGCAGGTGAACAACCCTGCCTGGGAGGGACCTGCAGCTGTGACTCTTGTTTCCTCATAGGAGAAAATTTCCCTGGCCCAGCAGACCCTCAAGTTCCATCCATCCCATTGCTGAGCAGGAGTTGCACAGAGGGTAACTAGAAGGAATTTCAGCATATTTACTCCCTTGGCACCTCATCTGTTGAGCACACATGGATGAGGGCTTCAGTACAATGTGTTGAGCCCAGGTGGAAAGGCCATGACTGTGAATGCTGGAGTCCAGAAAGAATAGCAAAGTTGGACTCTGGCTTAGCCACCAGTGCAGATACAACCAGAAGGACATTCATCTCTCAACTCTTCTGCAGTCTTGCAACAGCAATGGCTTTAATTTCAGGGAAGCTCTCACCCTGACTGACCCTACAGTCATAATTTTCTCATTTTCCTGACTGTAATTGTTCCCATAAAATTATAATTTAAGTTATGCTATAGACTCATGGCAGGATATTGCTTTTTATGAGCTATAAAGCAACATGTAATGATAACGTATAAACATCAACTCAAATGCCCTGCTAGGAACTGCAAGTGTTTATATGCCACTCAGAACCCACTCTTCATGCCTTCCAGATGGATGACACCATGCATCTAACACTCAGTTTGGTTTGCACTGCATATTGGGAGGCCACTTCATTGCTCTAGTTCACTCTTAAGTACCTGGAGCAAGGAAAAAATTCTCATCAAGGAATCACAAGATAGATATTTTTTTGTAGTGGCACCAAAAAAGACACCAAACAATAAGTAATTGGATGTTTGAGCAGAAGAAAGGTGGTAATGAAAAATACTCCTCAGCAATCCCACACACTTGGTCTGCTAAGGTCAGGACAGCTGGCTCTATCGCTGCGGAGCAGAGTGACCCAGTTATCTCATGCATTTCACTGCACAATGTGAACACATTCCCTGGTTAAAAATAAACCTGAGCAGGACAGTCATGTGGCAAGGGGCCTCTGTCCTCCCCTTCCCTACCCCACCCCGCCATGCCTTTCCAAAGGAAAGGAGAGGAGTACAGGACCTTCTGGCCATGGCCAATGTGCTAGGCTGCCTGGGAAGCGCTGCATGCCTTGGTGACAGGCATGGGGTTTTTAACCTCTCTTTGCAACTCCACGCCACTGCAAAGCACTGTCAGAAATGAGCAGTTAAAGAAGCTGGAAGTAACCTTGACAGCAGCTGGAAAGCGCATCAGCATCATGAAGCTGTGACTTCATGTCTTGGCAGCAAAGCTGTCTGCCCCAAGCTAAGTCCTCTCCTTGCTTGCTGCTCCCCCTGTGCACAACTGGCTGCTCTTACTCAGGCCCTCTCCTAGCACTGGACCTGCTGAAGAGGCAGAGAACAGGCCCAGCTGAAAAACAATACAGACACAAACCAAACCACCTGAGATCCCCAGCACTATTTCACTGTGCAGCCACACAGACCATGATGCTGTGCAATGAAGAAGCAGGGGCAGGCAGCCAGGAGCACTGCGCAAGAGAAGTACAGAAGCTGCTTCAGTTCCTTGAGGTCACCGCTATTGGCGACAGTTAGGAGTCCCTGCAAGACAGCCATTTCTCACAGGGACCTCAGGCTTGGTCTTCCTCAGGTGCCATCAATGTGGGAGATGGCATCAGTGCAGCAACTAGACCAGGGGCGCCCTCTCCAGGTGAGGAATGCTTGGAGTCTCAAACCAACTGCATAAAAGCCACACAATTTGAAAAAAGTTAACCCCTGGTTTCTAGTTTTTCAGCAAGTATTTTACAATAACTCTTTTAAACCCTGGAGGGGAAAAAAAAAAAGCTTCTACCTCTCATATGATGTCTAATGTAAGACCTTTAACACTTCGAAGTGTGTAACTAGGACAGCAACTTCCTATGTGCAAAGACAGGCCAGTGTCAGCAGGCAGTTGTGAGGAAAGGAGGCGTTTGACCTTCGCTGCACAGCCTGGGTAGATCAGCAGCTCTGCAGTCAGCAGGACACTGCATGAAGCAAACTGGAAGGGGATCTCGGGGTGGGCTGAGATAAGCAAGGAGAGACTGAATGTTCCTCTTTCTCTCGTATTTCAAGTCAAGCCTGACATTTCCTTCCTGAGAAGAGGGAAAGGGAAATGCAGCCCCTATGCAATGCAAAGCAAAGCCCTTCCCGGATGTGCCTCCCAAGGGTTATCAAAACCACTAAAAACCCAATGAAACAAAACTGTGTTGAGCCAGAGACTATGGTGGCTGAAGTTCAAACAGAACAACAGGGGGTGTTGTAACACACTGGCTGTGTGAAGGCAGGGAGAGAGCGCTCTCTGACTCCAGCCAGGCCCTTTGCAACATCACACCGAGTGTCAAGGGTTGAGATTGCCAACAGCATGTTTTATAGCAGCACTAGATCCCTGTTATGCTAAGCCTTCATGTTCCTCGCAACAGAAACATCCTATCCCTAAAACCATCATGACCACCAGTCATGGATGTTCCCAGCAATAGTTACCACCTCCCACCAAGGGCAGATGAGGGTAATTGTGCTTAAATGGCAAAAGCTTCAAGGGCTCAAGCCCCTACCCAGAGACACAGAGAAGTCAGGAAAAGGCACAGAGCAGCCCACAGGAAGCCAAGCAATAGGCTGAGAGAAGCTGCAGGCAGCCTACGGGTTATCGATGTCCTCGCGCAGCATGTGCAGGCTGTAGTAGACCTGGCCCTGGAAGTAGCAGCTGTGGAGGTATTCGGTGAGGGATTTTCTCCAGCTCACATACATCACGTTGCAGATAAACTGGTCGAGACTTTTTAGCTGGAATGAAGGCAAGGAGACAGACAGGAAGAGATGAGTGAGAGCAAGCATTTCCCAAACTGACATCAAAACTAACAGATTGTACCAGTGATCCATCCTACGCGTAGCAAGGATGGACATAGATCCTTTGCCACCAGGGTCATGCCAGGAGCCATGGGCAGCCTTCCTTTCCTCTCCCAAGACACAGGAGCCTGTGGCCTGTCTTACCGTGGAGTTCACTACAATGAGAGTTAGGGCCAGGGCAGTCAGTGTTTTGAACCCGTCAAAGTCCTTGTTTCCCAGGACCTCGTAGTACTGGCTGGGGATGACGCCGACCTGATAAATAATCAGCTGCTCTGGAGGAAAGAGGTAAGCAGAGAAGGAAATTAAGGACAGTGATGGCACGGGAAAGTGGGGGGGGGAAACGGGGAGCAGGGGAGGGGTGCAGCTCCCCATCCCCTCCACCCCAGGCTCACCCAGCAAGGCAACGCAGAGCAGCGTCAGGAACATCAGGACTCCCGGGGAGGGCCAGCCGGGGAAGAGGACGGCCTGCAGCCGCAGGAAGCGCCGCAGGAACAGCCCGTCCAGCCGGGGCCCAGGCCTGTAATAGAGAAAGACGAAGGGGCCGGCGGTGAGCTCTCAGGGGTGCCCGTCTCCCCTCCGCCCCGAAAAGACCCCGGCCGCGGGGGCACACCCGAGCCCACCTCTCAGGCACCCCGGGCCCGTCCCCTCCTCACCGGCCGCCGGCCCCACCGCCCCCCACACCGGCGCTGCCTCTCGCCATCAGCTCACAGCTGGACCTCGCCCAGGCGAGGTCCCGTCCCATCCCCTCCTCGGTCGCTACGGCATGAATATTCATCACCTCTCCTCGCCCTGCATCAGCCGCTCGCCGCCGCCCAGCGCTTCCGGATGCGGCGTCACCATAGAGATCCCGCCCGCCAGCGCCGCCTCTCACCGCAAGGGAGCGGCAGGAGCCCGCGGGGCACAACGCCCCCTGGCGGCACCGGGAGGGTCGGGGGGCGGAGCGGTCGGCGGCGCTCGGCCCCACCCGGCCCCGCCGCCTTCCCACGGACGCGCGGCCGCCTCGCAAGGGTGTTTCCGCGTCTCCTTCTCGCCTCCTCACGGCCTGGGTGCTTACACGGCCCGACCGCTGGCTGAGCTGGCCTGGCTCGGCCTCCTGCGTTCGGCGCCAGCCGGGGCAGAGGCCCAGAGGCTGCAGCCTGGCAGAGCTACGGTCCCCGAGCCGGCTCCAGGGTCGAGCCGCGTCCTGGCTGCTGCAGGCAGCAGGGCCGGAGAAACAGGGCGCTACCGCCTCTTCTCCTGAGGAATGAGCTGGACAAGCGTGAGCTTGGGACCCGAGGGGCTGAGAGACAGTCCTCAACGAGCAGCCGGCATTGCCCACTTGTCATAGGGTACATGAGAAAGGAGGCGCAGGGCTGATTCCTACACGTTTGGGTTGTTTTGGGGCGGGCAGTGAAGTTTCAAAAGGGGACGCAGCTTGTGGTGGCCACTGTCTGCAGGGGATTTCTCAAGCTGGGACCTCGGGATAAGGCAGTGATCCCCAGCGTGGTGGTGAATGGCAGCGTGTGCTCTCCCCTGTCCTGCACAAAAGGGAGTGGAGCAGAGCGAAACCCAGAGCAGAGCGTAGGGAGGGATTTAAAGAAAGCAGCAGTGGGTTGTCTCAGTGAGTTGACCCTCTCGGCCTTATCAGCGATCTCAAGTTTAATACAGGAAACAACTTACTTTTCCCCCAGGTTTGGGTAGTCACCCAAACTCTGCATTATGAAACATTTCTGGATGAGTCTGATTACAAGAAATGAGGGATCCCAGAAGCTGGAGTCCTTTCCTTCTTCAAGCACCTCCCAAACGTACCATCCTGCTGCTGCTGTAGAGTCTTTGGGCTTCTGCACATACCCCATGGGTCCCTCTTCCCATAACGCCAAGTAGCTTCGTTTTCCTGCCAGGCCCACACTTCCCACCTGTCTCTTCTCCCTCAGCCTTGTCTCCCTTGTCATTGCTCTGCTGCTACCTGCTCATGGGTTCAGGCACTTCAAAATGCGAAATCAGAGTATAAGCATTCAAGGGATGAAAGAAGCCACATCAGTCTGTTTCCTCAGCAAATGGCCCTGTCCCTAAGTGGTGTCCCTTTCTCCTTGCCCTCATCTCCTTTCTTTTGGCTGTTTTACTGCTGAAATTCACAATGCTATCAGTCATACCTAAAGGTTAAGCTCCAGAGGGCAGAGATCAGCCCTCTGAAAACCTGACCTCAGCGATGACTAATTTTTATGTTAAAAGGATAGGGGTTTTTTTCTCAGCTGTTGCGTCAGACCTGGGTGACGGTTGCTCCTAGGCATTCGCATCCTCTCAAGGCGCAGTACTGAAGCTGTGGCAATTGTATGTCACCTTGTCAGTGGTTACTGGGACTGAACTGACTCCTTTGCTCCCTCGCCCACCTTGTGGCGAGGATATTCCTCTCCTTCCTTCCCCTGCTGATGAAATGGCTTCCCAGCACCAAAGGAGACAAGGGATCTGACAGAGATGAGATGACCACAACTGTCTATCCAAAATCCTTCCTCCTACCTTCTCCTTGCCCTTTGTCCTGTCCCTTGTCACTCCGCAACCACCACCTGATAAAGCACATGCTGTGAGTTTCCTTTAGTGAATCGGCTCCAGGATTTTTCCTGGGACCCCTCCTAAGGCAGCCAAGATCATGAACAAAAGAGAAGTGCCTTCTCAGTGTCTCTCCATCCCCCCACTGACGCTGTGCCCGACTCTCCGAGCTGCTCTCAGCACTGAAACATTTACATCTTTTACAGCACTCTGGCTCTACTTCTCACGTTTCTCCCCCAGCAAACACCATGGCCATTTCAGAATGTGCCTGGGGGCAGGGCTTGGGGAAGGACTGGGGAATCACAAGTTGAGCAGGGTTGTATGGTTCTGTTTACACTGCAGGGCCATATCTCCACTCCCTGACTAGCTACAGACAGGAGAAACCCCCTCCGCATTGCTACCCCGGCACTAAACAGCCTGCCATGGACCCAGGGAAGGGAGAGCCGGGCATGGCTTGCTAAGTCCTAGGCTCCTTGTGGCAGTGCAAGTTAATTCCTTGTGGTGTTTAACCCCAGCCCCATCTGCTCCTGCTTACTAGGTGTGAAATGTCCCATCTCCATCCTCACCTGCCTGTGCATTTTCCCCCTGGGACTGGTGGGGGAAGACCTGGTTCAGACCCTCCTGCACACCTGGCTTCCAAGTCCCTTCCTCCTGGGGGTCCCCACTGCCCTCCAGAGGGGCTGCCGCTTCCCCCTTCTCCCTCTCTGCCTGTGGGCCTGTGGCTGGGATGTAGGGAGCAGCCCAAAAAAGCCATCCTTCAGTGCCTTTACTGGGTAAGTGGCCCTGGGTGCTCTATTGAAACAATCAGCAGTTACTGTGACTACCAAAACAAACACAGAAGTGCAGCCTTGGCTCTGCAGCTGCTTTCCTTCCCGTTTCCCATCCCAGGTCTTTCTTAACACCGCTGGGTTTGTGTGATGTTGCGTAATGAAGCACTGCCAGAAGAATATCACCTTCCTGGGCTTTCCAAAATTGAATCTGCAGTTTCCTGCCCATGTTTCCAATCTCCAGACTCTCGGTACGTCCCTGTCCACACTGGAGCTTGTAGCTTCTTCAGTCTGGGATCACCTGCAAGCTTTAGCCTTCTCCATGATCATTAGTGAGGAACAGGTAATGGAGACTCCCATCCTGAGTTTCATCTCTCTCTGTCCTAGGGTATAAACTAAATCAGCGAATTGTCAGCAACCTGAAATGACTGACAGAATTCCCCAGACTCCTGTGCCACCCCAAAGCAGAGGGTGGGAATGGAGAACCACGGGGGAGTGAAGAGCAGAAGCCAGGCCCAGTGTGGCTTAAACCTCCATGGAGCCTCACCACCGGCTCCTGCTGTGATATCTTAATGATTCTGCCTTTTCCTCCTCCACACTCTGTGCCTTGATTAGTCTTTCCCCCTCCTCTGGGCCAAACTGGTCTGCTTTCTTTTCAGTCCTCCTTCTCCGTGCTTTGCCTCTAACTGTGTCTTTCTACTGTACGCTTCAAAGGCTTTGCTTGCTGCATCTCCTGTGCCACCACCAGCTGGTAACACCCTGGAGCAGGACAGGTCTGCCATGAACTCCCAGTCATTGAAATGGCTTCAGGCCCTTTGGATGTGGCAAGAAGCAGGCATGGGGGAGGAGGGGTGAAAGGATTTTCACCATTTCACCTCTGGTAAGAGTTATTAGTGACACAGGAAAAGCAAGGGGGAAAGCAGCCCCCTCCTCCACCCACCCTCCCCAGCAGAGACCCTGCTGAGGGCAGAGTGCTTTTATGTGCAAGTGGGAGGGAGGGAGAGTGTTAGGGCTTCAGAGGGAAATGCTTTGATCTTGACTTTGAATCTCCTGCAGTTCCCAGCTCTCCCCCACCGCTCCCACCTACAGTTGGGACCCCACGATGTGGCCAAGACTCACGGTCCTCACCCAGAGCTGTGGCACTGCGCTTCATGCTTCATGCTGGATTCCCTCCCAGGTGCCCAGGAGCCTTGAGGAGCCTTGGGGAGCAAGGGCACAGCACCAGCATCAAGTTCAAACCTTCCCTCCTATCTCACAGAGTGGGAAGGAAGAGGGAGCTCAGCTGATCAGAAGCCAAAAGGGAATACAGCCCTGAGTCAAGCAGATGAGAATTAGAGATGGGACCTACTGTCAGGCCTCTGCTACCCCAGGGCAGTGGACAGGCAGATCTGGCTCTCCTGTGCACTCCTGGTCAGTCCTGACCATCACCCAGAGGATTATCTGGGAGGCAGCCACCATTAGGAGAGCGACAGGGTACTCTGGGTGACTCTCAGGGAACAGAACTGAGATATCCTGGTCCCATAAGGAGAGAGTCAGAGAGGAGAACAGAAATGGGGACCCCAGAAATTCTCTATGGGATGGGAAGGAGGTAGAACCGAGGGGTGCTGGAGGAAGGGAAATGACCTCAAGCTCTGAGACACTAAAGTGCAGAGGAAGAAGGTGACAGGGTGTGTGAGAGCCTTAGAGGCCTCCAGGCTTTTGTCTAAGATGGAACCAGACTCAGGCCAGCTCCCTGCTTCCCTTGGGGATATAAAACTCCTGTCTGGTCCTTGCCACCAAGATGTTTTTCACATTCTTCTGCCCTCTGTGCTGTCCCTCTGTCCTTGGTCACACAGCTGAAGTCACCTCTGTTAACTGCTCTCGCTCACTGTGACTGACGCACTCAGCTGTCCCTGCCCACCAGTTCTCACTTTGGCACCACTAAATAGATTTTGCTCCTCACATCATCTCCTATAATTCAATCACTCCAGCGTCATTGCTCCTGGCTGAAAATTTGTTGTGATGTGAATAGAACTGAACAAAATTATAATTGCCTGTCTGCTGGCACCCAGCATCATCCTGGGGCATGCAGAGATATAAGGGTGCGTCACAGGACCTCTCCACAGAGCCCAGCAGTCTGTTTATCTGGGCATCCCTTCTTTATGGGCTGCAGCACAGTGGGTTCAGGGATGGTTTCAGGGCTGGGAATGAGAAGTACCAGACAATGCGAACCCCAAACCAGAACTTCTGTCATCAAGCTTGAAGAAGTTACTACAAAAATTGGGGTGGACTCTGTTTTCCACGTCCCTGTTCGGCATAGTTACACCGCAACCACTTTCTCTGCATTGCCACTAAAACTGGTGGGCAGACTGCAGCTGCAACAACCCAATTTCTCTTGCTGTCTCAGGCTGCAAGTTCTGCTTTTTCCTCGTGGAGTAGTGCCAAGCACAGGGGAAAAACCCAACCAAGACAATAGACACTTAGGACCCTCCTGGAAACCCCCATGCTCTCACTCCTGCCAGCCCCTCAGCAGCACCAGCTCCCCAAAATTCCCAGAAGGAAGGTTCTGACTCTGAAGTTCTCTGGAGGGAGAAAGATGCCGGGGCACCAACAATGGCTTTTAAAGGGTGGACATGCCAATTTAGGTCAACCTGTTCCAATTCCAGAAGTGGCTTTGGCAACTTGTCCACAGACTGACCTGCCCTGAATGGCATTTGGATGCCCCAGGTGTTTCAGCCATACCTCATCCCATTTGAATGGTCTCCTCAGGTCCACCCATGGACAGTGCTGCAGTGGGTAGGATGCTCTAACTCCCTCCACTCCCGGAGATCCCCTAGGTGGGAGTGGAGGTGGGACTGGGGAGCTTTCCTGCAATGGGGGATAACTGAATGTTTGAATCTTGTCCCCACGTGTGGCATGATCAGGATTGTGACATTGCAGTGACAGAGCCAGAGGAAACCCTACCTTACACAAGGTCCCAGCACCAAGTCCTTGGGACCCTCTTCATCACCAAATTCAGACCAACGAGAATTTTATCTGCTGAACAAGGAGGTTGCTCTTGACTTGGGAGAAGACTCTGTGCCCAAACTTGGAGCAGTAAAACCTGCCTTCCAGCTTGGCTGGAAACAGTGTGCCCTGAGACCCCTGTAGAGCTGGACATCTCTGCCCCTTTGCTCTGGGACTCTTCTGAGAGTAGACAGGCTGCAGCAGGCAGGTGAAAGCACAACAGGCAGAAAAGCTTCTGGCAGCCAGAGCTGAACTGCAAAGGTCTCCATGGCCTACTGTCATGCTGAAGCATCCTGCACTAAATCAGGGAGCGCTCAGATCCCCCACCAACCTCCTCCAAGGAACAGAAAAATGCTAACTACTTGTTTATATGCTGGAAGCTGGTGTGTGCAGTCATCTGCATAACAGAACTGCCCAGGCTGTCTCTTTGTGTGTTTTCCAGCTCCTATGTTAATCACTGACCCTGCTGACTCCGGCATTTACCAGTGTCTCACTGCCCTGTGAGCACCGCTTTGCATTTGCAACCAAAGAAGTTAAAAGGCTGAAGGATGAGAAAGGGAGGATATGAACACCAGCCTGCTGGGGAAAAGATCCAGGACTGGCCAGACTGATAGCAAGGGTGGAGCTGGCCTTGGAGACATGAAGACTGCCTGAGGGAGAAAGAAAGCTCACCAGGGAATGTTTTAGGTCTCATTTTCTTCCACTGTAGCTTTTCTGTGTCCAGTAAGAGTGACTCCTGTGAGCACTGCAGGCCAGGGTTTGGTGCCAGCTGGAGTGGTGGCTCCTAGCTGGGGCTGGGAGGACCCACAAGCAGCCAGTCCACAGCTTCCAGGGAGCCCGTTCCTCCTGTCAAACCCTCTGGCCCAGCCCTCCCCCTGTGCTCCTGTGGTCAGATGTAAGCCAAGAGAAATGGGAAAAAAAATGCTTTGGAGTATGTGCTTCTGGGGGTGGTGGGATGCAGGGTAGCAAAGGTGTGGCTTGATGTGTGCTGTGATGCTTGCTCCCGGACTACTGTGGAAGGGAGGGCAGCAGGAGAGGGAGCTGGGCACATTTCCCCCCGTTTGAAAGGTCCGTGTTTTCTGCCCAAATTTCACAAGAAACCCACATATTGTGTCTCCATGAGCCCTCTTACCCTCTCCTTGCCAAATGCTGCAGCAGAAATGAGTGACCACTGTGAGGTTCTCCATAGGTGGTGGGCACGCAGGGAAGGAAGCCTTTGTCATGTCTGACATCAGGAGTCGTTTTGTGTCCCTCACTGTCTCAGAAGGTTGTGGTAGGACTCGGTCTGGACCCTAAGGGTAAACAGGGGAGAGGAAACCAGATGCTGCCTGCAACCGGAGCTACACGAACCAGGGGACATGGAGCACCAAGGCCAGTTGGTGAAGAGCCCAACTCTTCCCTGTTGTCCAAGCTGTGCCCTCCTTCATTAAAACACACCCAGCCCTCACACCCAAGAGCAGATGTGCTCCTCGAGGACCTGTTTTGGGGTGGTGTAGACTGAGATGAGGCATGTCCTGGAGGAAGCTCTAGGAACCCTGGGCTTGTGAAGAGGACATGGGCTGGAGCTGGCGGTGGTGGCTCAGCAATGCTGAAGCGAGGTGCCTGGCACGAAGGCTGTTTGCACAGCCTCACGTGATGTCCCGAGGGACGGGATGAACCCATTGTGTGAGTGGGAGTTCAAGAGGGAGACCTCAGCCCTGCGATTAGGCTGGGGAGGCAGCGGGGGCAGCGACAGCAGGGAGGAAGGCTGCTCCACTGAGGGCCCAGGCATGGCAGGGCAGGCAGGCAGACGCAAGCCTGTCCAGAAGGCTGCCCAGAGCTGAGGGCTGGGAAAAGGCTGCCATCACTTGGGTGCTTCCTACAGATGAGATGGTTTTGAAGGGCAGCACAGCTGAGCTTTGTCAGTCCTATGAGCCTGTGAGTCCCACCAGCATTTCCTCGCCAGGTAGAGGATGTACAGTGCTGAGGGAGGGATGAGGAAAAGGTCCCGACCTCCTAGCTGGCAGCGTGGAGGAAGGTCCACAGCCTCGGCAGGCGCGAGTGGGGAGAAGCACAGTTAGCACACAGGCAGCACCAACCCCATGGGCCGCAGTGACACCCACTCAGGACCTGCCTGCTCCCGGTGGGACATGAGGGGTTGCCCCACGCAGGCACCCA
>VXBJ01004952.1:403631-601343 GCA_013400055.1 Nycticryphes semicollaris
GGCAGCGGGTCCGCGCCGCTTCCTGCCGCCGCCCTTAAAGGTGCGGGGGCGGCCAAGGGGCCGGGCGGGGCGCGACCCGTCCCGTGGAGCCAGGTGAGTGCAGAGCGGAGCTGGGGTGCCGTCGGGGCTGCGGTTCTCTGCTGTCCCTCGCTAACCCTGACCCCGCGGTCTGCCTTGTCGCGGTGGGCACCTTTTCCTCCCTCCCCCACCCCCGGGCGACCGGGTGCCCTGTCCCGCCCTGCTCTGGGTGACTGCCTGGGCACCGGCCACCTCTCCCTTGCCCTGGGGCTGTTCATCCCTTTGTCTGCTGGGCCAAGGGGAGCGGCCGCTCGTGGTGCCACCGGGGTGCGGGGCTGTCCCCGTCCGGGGGGTGGCTGCGAGGAGCCGCCTTCGGGAGAGGCGTGAACGGCCGTGAGGGCGGCGCGGGTGGGCGCTCACGAGTGGACGGGGCGGGAGGCGGCTGTCAGGCTCCTCGTATTCGAGCGGCCAGTGCTCCCGAAGCCAGGCTCAGCTGCGGCGCTTCGGCCTGGGTTAAAGGCGCGTCCGTGGCTTTACTCTTCAGGGGAGCGTTGTTCCATTTCTGGGCTTTGGTGGAGATGTGGGTGTTGGCAGATGGAGCAGGCTTCTCCTGCTGCCTGGGCTGCCAGTGCTGCTCACCCAACAGAACACACACCCCCGCCCCCCACCCCCGGGTTTTCTAGTGTGGTGGTATTTCTAGCTTAGTTCCTTGAGGTTACCGCTTCTGCGCTTCTCTTGGGTCGTTACAGTGGTTTAAACTTTCTCCTCTCAAATAAGAGCTTTTACGGCCAGGATGGCCTGAGCTTGCAGCTGGAGCTGGGAGGTGAGCCATTTAACCCAGCTGGGCGAGGGTGCATTGACACCCCTGCTCCTGCACGGTGCTGGTGTTCTTGAGCAGCCAAGCAGTCCTGGATTCCTGCTGGTGGAAGCATTTTTGGGGCTGGCTTGGGGAACTTGCACTACTGGATGCCACCAGCCCATCAGTTTAGGTGAGGGAACGTGATCTGCAAGCGCTTGCTTATCTGTTACAATGCAAAAGCGGCCAGGTTAGGTAAAGCCTCCTTTATCAGTGGTGAAAAACTCCCTTGATCGACTCCTTGTGCTGAGGCGGTTTAGGGAGCACTTGTCTGTCGTGTTCAGCTGGCTTCACTGGGGGTGTGCAAGGAAAAATCTTCCCTTTGCGGAAGGTCCTCTGTGTTAGGGCTTGATTGGGTGATGAACCCAAGCCCCCAGCTTGGCTGACTTCTGGTTTACCTGAGCCCCTCTCTATCCTGCCACAGGAGCTTACCTGTGCTGTGTTAGCTGTGGGTTTTACCTTGGTGTTGCTTTTGAGGTTCTGTTGCTCTGGGCAGCAGGAGCTGGCAGTGACTTTGAGGTTGTGCAGTTAATGCTGAAGGAAAGGATTAAATCCTGTGCCTCCAGCTCACCCTCTCCCCCCAAGCTGTAATGGGGTGTGGGAAATGCCCACCAGGCCTTGAAGGCTAAGGTTGTTGCTCATGCTCCCTAGCTTGTTTCTGCTCCTCACCTGCTCCAGGGGAAAAGCCTTTCCTGGCTTTGCTCAGGGGCTAGTGCTCAGCTGGGCTGTGGGGGCCGACAGGGGAGGCAGGAGCTGCTGTAGGGGTGGGTGGCCAGTCCTGAAATGGTTTGGCAGGACTGGGTGAAGGGAGCCTTGGGCTCTTCTAGCTCTGCAGCTCTCCTGAGCTGAAGCCTTTGCTTCAGCTCCTCATGTTGCTCCCCATGGGCTTAGTCAAAATCTCTATAAACTTCTATGACTTCTAGGAGAACAACAATACAGAACTGGCAACCCCATGCTTACTCAGACCAGGATTTTAGGACAAGTTTATTTCCCCTGCTTCACAGCTGTGTGCGTTCTCCCGCATTTGGTGCCTCTGATACCTGATGCTCCACAGCTGTGGGAACAGCTGTAAGAGGGCCCTGGCCTCTGACATGCAGGAGACTGTGGAGGAGTTTGGAGCAGGGGAAGGGAGTCGATTTGGTGACTGACTAGCTCTGTGGCCTGATTAAAGGCAACGGGCAGCAGTAGCATGGAGGCTCCCTGCGGTGAAGCAGCCTGAATGGGGCTGTGTGATTCTGTGGCACCTCATTTCATCTGCTGTTTGGCCATGGCCAGGGGTTGTAGATGCTAGTCTCAGCAGGGCTGAGAAGTGGGAGAGGTCAGGGAGGGTGTCTGCTTTACTGCAGAGCTGCTGCTTTTCCTACTTGGCTGTGCTGTCTCACCTTTTCCCAACAGAGCTGTGAGTGCGTAGTGATACCTGTGGGGTGTTGTGAGAAAGTGTGCTCTGGCTGGCATGTGAATATAGTAGGCTGCAAATTGATGCCTTCCACGTTGGGGCTGGCATGTGGATGAACCTTAGGAGAAAATGGAAGAGACTGGGTTCCCTAGTTGAGTGAAGTGTGGTAGTCCCTGGGAGAAAACTGTTTGAAGAGGGAGAGACTGGGCTGGTTGGGGTGAGAGGCTGAAGAGGGATTGCACTGATGGGTCTGTGGGATCATGACTATGCAGTTGTCATGAAAGCTGCTGGACTGATGTGGGCAGAGCCACATACATCTTCAAAAGCTGACAAAGTCTGGGGATGCAGGTTTGACCCTTTGGATTACTGCGACTGCTTTTGAGTTACCTCCCAGCTGGTAGCTCCTCAAGGAAAAAACCTCCCTTTGCAGCTTCTCCTTGGCTTGTGGTGTGTGTCTGCTGAGCAGCAAGTGACATCTAGTGTCAGTTTAGGCAGCAGTAACTGTGGCTTGAGCTGGCTCCATCTCTTCCTCCCATCCCTGGCTCTCTGGCAGGAGTTTTCAGCACATTTAGCAGGGGAGGCTGCAGTGCCCTGCTCTGAGGGAGCAGGTGAGCTCCGTGCCTCTTCTCCTGTTGGGCTTGAACATCTTGAGCCAGGTCCTTCCATGCCCTGACTCAGTGTTGCTCTGTCACAGGTCCCTTCCTGCTGAGATGACAAATGCTTCCCCTTTGAGTGCTCTTCTCTCTGCGTTCTGGTAGCAGGGTGGCAAAATGAAAGGGATGGAGCTGCTGGTGAGGATGAGGCTGGGTGCAAAGCCAGGCATGCAGGGACAGGAGGTGATCTGACTTCCCACCTGGATGGATGCAGTCCTTAGTTTCACCTAGACATGTGTCTCTGGAATCTGTGTGCCATGTGTGCTGCCCACAGGAGGTCACTGGAGAGCAAGCTGAGCATGTGTCCCTGCTCCCAGGTCTGCCTGGGGGAATCTGGACTTACTTTTTTCCTTGAGAGTGTGGTTGGAGGGGCGAGCAGTGGCATTTCCTCTACACTTTTTCCCATATGTTGCCCTTTGGGTAGGAGCTGGCAGTCTGGAGTGTGCATTGCTTTCATCTCCAGTGACTCTTTTCTTTTTTTTTTTTTCATCCTTCAGGATGATCCAGCGGCACCAGCTGGTGCAGTCTGTGCTGCAGGAGCTGCAGGAAGCCACTGAATGCTTTGGTCTGGAGGGTCTCACCAGTGCTGCGCTGGAGGCAGAGAGGACCCTGTCATCTTTCTCCCTGCCTGGCTACTGTGGGAGGCAGTTCCAAGAGGAGCTGGAGGTTGACCGGGTAGCCAGGAGCCTCTATCCTGAGGATGCCCCAAGTAACATGCTGCCTCTGGTTTGCAAAGGTGAGGGGAACCGCCTCTTTGAGGCTGCCAGTGTGCTGCTCTGGGGCAACCCCAGCCTCAGCCTGGAGCTGCAGGTGCGTACAGTGGTGGAGATGCTGCTCCACAAGCAGTACTACTTGAATGGTATGATAGACTCCAAGGTGATGCTGCAGGCTGCCCGTTACTCCCTCTGCACTGAGGAGACCCCAGAGATGACCAGCCTCCCCATGGCTATCCTGGAGGCCATCTTCGATGCTGATATCAAAGCTACCTGTTTTCCTGGCACCTTTGCCAACATGTGGCATGTCTATGCCCTTGCCTCAGTACTTCAGTGTAACATCTACTCCATCTACCCCATGAGCAATTTGAAGATCCGGCCCTATTTCAACCGGCTCATCCGGCCAAGGAAGTGTGGTCCACAAACCTCCACGCTCCATATCATGTGGTCAGGGCAGCAGCTGTCCCGACAGGTCTTCAAAGCACAGTACTTTGTGGCTGTGGTTGGCCTGGAGGAGCTAGAACCCACAATGCCTTCACCAGAGCCTCCTGTCCAGCCCATGAAGACCCTTGAGCTGCTGAACAGTGACCCCCAGCTGACCTACTCCAACCTGCGTGACCGTTACAGCATTACCAAGAGCACCTTCTACCGTTGGAAGCGCCAGTCTCGTGAACACCGGCAGAAAGCAGCTGCCAGGTTTGCAGCTAAACACTTCCTCCAGTCCTGCTTTCAGGAGGGCAATATAATCCCCCTCCAGCACTTCCGGCAAATGTTTCCGGAGATCTCCCGATCCACATATTACGCCTGGAAGCATGAAATGCAGAGCACGGTCAATGGTGAGGCCTCTGCTCTGGCTGAAGCCCACGGGTTGCAGGAGCTTCCCAGGGATGTCCCAAAAAAGGCTGAGGTGGATGAGCCAGTGAATTCACATGGGAGCTTAAGATCCCCGAGTCCTTCCTTGGACCCTATCCAAGCAGGAATCTTCATGCAGGGAGCCAAATCCTACCTCGAGAAATGCATTTCCATGAACACTCTAGTGCCTTACAGGTGCTTCAAGCGCAGCTTCCCTGGCATTTCCAGATCCACTTACTACAACTGGCGAAGAAAAGCAATCAAGGAGAACCCCAACTTCAAACCCCCCCAGTCCCCCTTGGGTAACCAGAAGCCTCTAACAATAGGAAAGCCATTCCTGCAGCTGAAACCAAGCAATGTGCCTGTTACGAAGAGGCTGAATGGAGACAGGCCAGCACCCAGGAGCCTCCTGCAGCTCAAGCCCTCTCTGTGCTGGCGAAAGCAGCTGCGAGACGTGGCCAGGAGGCAGGTCCAGCAGTGGCGGCTGCCATTCTGCAAGTACCGCCTGCGTTACCCATCTCTCTCCTCCACCGCCTACTGGTTTTGGAAGGGCAGTGGCCGGGCCATTGGGCAACGTCGCCTGTCCTGGACCAGCTCTGCCCAGCCGTTGAACCGGGTGGCTTCTCGGGCGCCTCTGAGAGCAGAGCCAGCCCTCAAGCCTCAGTGCCACATGGAGGTAGCCACTAAGCACCTAGATAAGCCAGCACCAGCCATGCCATACCACACCACCATTTCAGGCTATGCCATGTCAGAGAGAGCCAACAGCCAGATGTTTGTGATGGATGTGATCGCCACTGCCCAGTTCAAGGCACAGGCGAAGCTGTTCCTGCAACAGCGCTTCGAGTCCAAGACCTTCCCCACCTACAAGGAGTTCAGCGCCCGTTTCCCACTCACAGCCCGTTCCACCTATTACATGTGGAAACGTGCCTTGCATGATGGGCTGACACTTGTGGATGCCTGAGCGCTGGTTGCCAACTTGGCTAGGCCACAGCTCCTCTGCTGAGGTGCCTTATGGCTCTCTGGTAGGGTGCCCAAGCCGGGGCCCTGCTCTAACTTTTGTTTGGGTTTTGTTTTGTTCCTAGTCTCTGGCTTTTTCTGTGTGGCTCAATCAGGTATGAGAGCATCCTTGCAGTGCCCATTCCTGGAGACAGGAGGAGTGGAAGGAGAATGCACTGAGCTGCCCCGAAGAGAGGGGATGGGGGGGGGGTTGTCCTCTCTTTGTGCTCAGAAGGCGAGCAAGGGAGGCAGTACTCTGCCAGTGTCATGGGATGCTGCCAAGCCACTTGAAATGGAGGATGTGAAGGTCTCTCTGCCCCAGGCAAGTGCTTGAAATGAGTAATGTGGATGTGCAGGATGAGCATGGAGGTGCACAGCATCCTCTGGCGGGCAGAGCCAGCTCAGCTGTGGGTGAGAAGGGTCTTGGGGAGTGCTTGGCTTCATGGGAGGAGAATCTGCCATCTGGGCTCTTCACCGCTAAGGAGAGTAAAAGCTTCACTTGGGATTAGTACCAATGCCACCTTGGCTTTCTGGCTCTTAATATCTGCCTCTGATTGCCTTGATCTTCCCCAGAAGGAGCAGAGGCTCGTAGAGGAGGGGACTTGTTTGTGTCCCCACTGTAGTCTGTCTGCTGGGAATGCTAAGCTAAGAGCCAGTGTCCTTTGCTGGTTCCAGAGAAGGTGTCCCTGACCTTTCTGGTCTTGTAGCAATAACCTTTCAGCCAGTCCTATACTCTTTCCCAGCTGGTAGATGCCTTACTTTCTTAGGGTCTCTCTCTGCTTGTGCCTGGGAGAAGGCAGAGAGACCAAACCTTGTGTGCCCAGTGTCTCTGCGTCCCCTGTGCTGTGCTGCAGGCTGAATGCAACGTGGGTGTCTCCTTGCAGCAAGCCTTGGATGTGTATTTCTCACTTGTAAGAAACCAAAGCAATAAAGTCTCTTCCACTCCTAGTCCTGTGTGTGGGTTTTTGTGTTTTTTTTTCTTTTTTTTTTTCTCTTGCTTGTGTGATTTCTGGGCAAGGCTTTTCCCTCATGTCTGCTTCTAAAACTGGCTTGTGGGTGGGAAGAGCCTGTGCACACCTCAGTCCCTGCTCATGTGAGGGTCCTCTTCTGCTTCCAGGGACCTGGTGGGGACCATTTGCTCAGTGGTGCTCTGGAGGCCTGGCAGGAGCTGGGCTCTGCCCTGATTGAATCCAAGGCTGGGGAAAACACAGCTGTTTGCATCTCAGTCCTACCAGTGTCTTGTGGTACAGAGATATGGAGGTCCCTGCCTGCCCCAGATCTGCTGGGGGTTTCCAGAAAGCATTGTCTCCTTAGTGTGTTAGCTTCCCTGTGGTGTCTGCCAGTATGGCTGTGGGGGGTCTGGGGCTGGCTGCTAACACTGAGGAGGGTGGTGGCAACTGCAGTACTTGTTCTTATTTCCCATAAAGCTGCTGGGAGTTGGGAGCACCTTGCAAATGTGAGGGGAGATCCTCTTAAGCCTTACACCTACAAGATCAGCTTCAGTCTAACAGCAAGGCTGAGTCTTGTTGCCCTGACCCTCAGACCTTTGCAGAGTTTTCCTGGTCATCAACCTGTAGGAGGAAGGTGCTCTCAGGGTTGTCCTATGGCATCCTGAGCTGTGTGGTGGAGCAGTGCTGAGCCCATGGGGCATCTCTTCGTGTACCACATAGCTCCGCATCCTTGGTGCTAGGGCATTCTTACCACCCCATCTCCTCCCCCCAGGATACCCTGTACAGCCCCAGAGTAGGGGATCTGAGGCAGTGGGTGTCCCAGTGAGGGTGGCACACAGGGGGCTGCTGAGCAGCGCTGTGTGCTGCTGCAAGAAGCCCTGGGTGCCCAGGCTCTGTGTGTCAGGAAGTAATTGGAGTAATTAGCTGCCAGCGGCTTTTCACCAGCGAACTCTTCCAAGGGAGTAAGCTGGTAATTACTCCAGAATGATTACCCTTGTCTCCAAGCTGCTGGAGGCTGGAGATGGCTGCTTTCAGCATCAGCGGTGGCTGCAGCAGCTGTTGTGAAGGTGGTGGCGAAACCCCTGAAGCATGCCCTGTCTCAGCTCAGCTGAGGGAAGAGGTAGGGAGGAGGTATCTTCTGCCCGTGGGTGCTATCACAGGCCCCCTTTGGGTGGCCCTGAAGCTGGGGCAGACTGCCTGGCAGCAGGGTAATGGCTGAGGTATCCATTGGTGTGGCATGGCATGGTGGGTGGCTGCCAGCAGCTTCTGGGGGCAGGTAGGCATCAGGAGAACCTGAGGAAGCTTCTGCATTGCGAGGTACCTGGTGCTGTGCAGGGCAGAAGAATGACTTCTGCTTCCCATCACTTGACTCTCCCCAGACTGGGAGCATTGTGGGCCTTACACCAGGATGTGGTTGCAGGCTGAAAGCCTCCTGGGTGTTGGCCTTGGGCTTTCTTCCCCTGTCCTCCACCACCCCCTTGCAAGATGTTTCTGAGGAGCCCTGTTGAAGAAATGTAAGTGTGCTGGTTTTTCTGCCCTTAGGTGGATGGCATGGTGGGAATACTCATCCCTCTGAGAGGTTTTACAAGTGCCCTTACATTCCTCCTTCCCTGTGCCTTGATAGCAGCAGAGTCATGGTGGGTCTCTGCCAGTTGGCACCACCTAAATGGTAGGTGCTCGTTATTTGCTGATGCAGGTTGTAGCTGAGCAGAGTTTAAATGGTGGGGAAATGGTAGTGCTGGATTCATACCTGTCATGCTGCTCTCCCATTGAGCTGGTGGTGGGAGATGAATCTGCGGTGGCCTCAGCTGCTCCACAGTTTAGTGCTGGGCACCATCTGGTAAATCCCACCTTAGCTCAAGTGCCACCCGAGCTCCCTCACAGGTGGGTACTTAAAAGCACTCACCCTAGCAAAGATGGAAATTAAAAGTGAAGTGAAACACAGAGTCTGGGGGGGCTGCAATAAGCCTATGGGGAGCAGCTCCCTGCTCACCTGCAATTTAGGGCTCTGCTTTGCCACTCGTGTCTGTGGGAGGGGGTTTGCAGGTACAGGAGGTGGGCAATGCAGCACAGCGAAGCCTGCCTGGATGCCATGCCATGGCAGTATTCAATTATGCACAAGCAAAGCTTTTGGGCACTTAGCTGGTATGTGTTAGCTCAAGCACTGCTGGGCCTCTAGATTTTGCGCTGGCAGCTGGTTTGTTGGTGTGAAGAGCAATAGTGTTGGTCTTAAAAGCATCTCAATGTAGTGAAAGGGTTTGGGTTTACAAGACAGCTCCTGTGCTTTGCTGGAATCATCAGAGGTGAGATGTAGCAGAGGCAGGAGGACAGAAAAGTCAGTGCCACCATTCAAAACTGTTCCTGAGCTGACAAGCACAAAAGCAATTCATTATCAAGAATATCTATGTAGGGAGGGAAGGAAAGAAGATGAGGAGAAAAAGGAAAAAAGGAATCTTTTTCAATGCCCTGGGTAATTTTCTCCATAGGTCTGGGCTACAAGCAACTAGTGCTGCTGAGCCAGCCCAGCTGCGGAGATGAGGGTCTTTTTTCTCCTGTACTCCCAGGGTATTTGTGGGAAACAATCTGCCTTTGTCCTGGGAGGTTACACCAGCTGTGGCTAGGTCCCCATTCCTGACCTCTCTGCCTCCTTCCCAGTAAAACCCATCTCCACCCCTCCTGCCTTCAAGGTAGCTCAGTTTCTTTACCCTTCCATATTTCTAGACCTTTCTGATTTTGTCTCATTAACAAGGGTCACCAAGGCACCCCACCTTCCTATGCCAACTTGCTAGTGAAAATGTGGACAATCAGTCCTCATATGGACCCTCAAGGATTTTGCCCTCCAGCCTAACAGATCTTCTTCTAAAATATTAATAACCTGTTAATACCTGTCTTAGCTTTCTTGAAGCAGCCCCCACCTGACAGATGTCAGTGTGGCTCCATCCCAGCTATTTGGCCAAGGGACAGATGCTGCATTTCCTGCCTTTCCTCTACTAGAAATCAAGTGAGGTAATATCTAATGCTAATTTAGCACAGTCAACATCTGGAAAATTCTGGACTTTTGGAGAATATTCTCAGACGTAAAAGCACTTTAAGAAGGAAAACTTCCCTCTTTTTAGCCTAGTACTGTCAAGAGTTTACTGCCTGTGCCTAGACTTTGATATATTACTTTGAGGATGGCATTTTGGCAGATATTGCATTTATTTGCATTTCATTTCTCCTTCCCTGGCTTCTTTCTTTGCCCCTCTCCCCATCCCTCCTCCATCGCTCCAGTAACTGCAGCCCTGGGGGAAGGTGAGAGAGATGTGGCAAGATGGACACGTCCTGCCAAACTCAGACATTTGAGAATAAAGTTGTATCTTCCCAGCACTTCTGCAACTGTGTGAGTCTGGGCAGGGAGGAGGCAGGGAGCCTGGTGTGCAATGGGAAGGAGGGTGCTGGCTCTGGATTCCTTGCCCGTGGGTCTCTCCCTCAGCTCTCTGGGCCAGGACAAGGCAGCTACCCCTTTGTGGGGCACTTGCAGGGCTGAGTGTCCCCAAAGGCAGGGCAATCTTGTTTCCACACCATTATAGCTTGTGAGCAGTTAGTCCCTGATAACTAGATTTCATGGGCCTCTTACACATTTGAATTGCAGATGGTACAGATGACTTTGTGCTTCAGGTAGGGACATAGTTAAAACCACAGGTTTTGGCCATTTATTGGCCTGTGGGGTTCTGTAACACTTGTCCACCCATCCATGAAGACACAAAGATGTTGCAGAAAGCCTTTTCTCACTGTGCAAACAGGGCTGTCCTGCTGTGGACGATAATATCATACATGAAGGTATAGGGCAGGTGAAGCACCCCTCACTTGTGAACCACAGAGCTACCAGTTCAACTTCACAGCTTCTTCAGGCGAGGCTGAGAGTTTGGTCGCCAGAGGTGATGGTGTCACTCTAATGCATGCTGACTTCAGCGAGACACTGGGTTTGCTCCTGCCTGACATTTTGATTAAGCAACAAGATTGATTTAGAAATTAAGCCAGCAACCACTGAATGGATTAAAATCCAGTCAAATGTCATGTCTCAAAAAGTAAAGAGGAGACAGAGTGGGGGACTTTCTTCTGGGAAGCCTCTGAAAGACTAGCAAGGATGGGAGTGAGCTGAGGGCAGCCCTGCAGCCAGAAAAGCTCCTGAGCAGAAATGGGGGGCAGAGGGGTTGTGTTGTCTGTGTCACTGCACTGCACTAGAGCTGTTGCAGAACACCACGACATTTTTGGAAGTGAGTAATCTGGAAAAGCTCAGGTGTATCACAGAGCTTCAGAGAGGAGCAGCAGTGGGGAAAATGTGCCATACAATGAGAGAGCCCAGCAGCTCGGCCTCTTCAAAGTAGCAGGGGTGACACTGTGGGGAATCATGGAATTATCAGAGTTGAAAGTAACCTCTAGAGAGTCCAACTCCCCTGGTAAAGCAGGAGTGCCTAGAGCACATCACTCAGGACTGCATCCGGGTGGGTCTTGAAGGTCTCCAGAGAAGGGGAAGGGAAGCTTGGCAGACTTTTGTGGCATCAAGGGCTGAGGGCTGGCAGCAGAAAGGAGCCTCGTCCATGTGCGACTGAAGCAGTGTGTTTTCAACATCAGTAGAAGTCAGCCATGTGCATTGCTTCCCCAAGGCCTAGGTGGCTTCTTTCACTTGCTGAGAAAGGCAGGTGGAAAAATTCTGACCATGCACAGTGTGGTGGGGAGGGGGAGAAGGGAGACTTTTCCACCAGCCACACGTGTGCCCATGTCCCACTCCCATCCCGCTCCCTGCCACGAATAGAGAAGCAGCACCAGCTCCTCTGCTCAGGGAGGCTTGGCCCAATGTGATCTCCTGCTCATTTTGTGTGGGGGCACATGGGCTCTATCTGGCTTAGGAGCTCACAAGTCCGGTGCTTCTCATACTTGTCAATCAGAGTCTCCAAAGCCCCCAAAGTATCACTTGTGAGGATATTTAAATTGCATTTTAAAGATACACCTTCTAAAGGCCGTGATTCCCTTGCAAAGCCCTAGGCTTGGAGATACAGTGCGGTCACCAACTACAGCAAAATGGAGGTCAGCTGAGGAGTGGCACATCCCCGAATGTCCCTGTGCCTGGACACCACGGGGACATGGAAGGTGACAGTGGAGAGGGAGCTGTGTGGGGATACAGCGCCTCCACGCTGGAGGGGGACAGATGAGCAGTGGAGGGTGATGCGAACACCCTTTGATGTGTCACCCTCGCCAACCAACCCCTCCCATGGCATTGCAGCAAGCTCTGTGGCTCACCACAGACCACGGGGACAGTATCTGCCTTGTCCACACCACGGTGTCCCTCACCTAGAGCTTTGTACCCTCTGGGCACCGCGTGTCCTCCTGCCTTGTGGGGACAGCTCGGCCCCACCAGTGTGCTCCTGCACGTGTGGCTACCAGAGGCTGTGGGAGAGGGAGCTGATGTCTGCATCTGTGGGGACAGAAGAGGTAATGAGCCTCCTGATTTCACAGCAACTGATGCCTGAGTGATGGCTCTTAATTGGCTTCTCTCTGCAAATATCCTCTCCTGCCAGCCCCAGGAGAGATGGCATTGCCACAGGCTGTGCCTCTCCACGCTCGCTCTGCTGCAGGCACTTTTTTGGGAAGCAAAGGGGAAAGGATAGGGCAGGTGAAGAGATGCACTGCTAAATGCTTTTCTAACTTTTTTTTTACAGGAATAGAATATTTGCCCTATCTCAGATGATTAGCTATTTCCTTGCTGGATTGCTGTGAAGGGAAAATACTGGCTGTGCCAGTAAGTGAGGCAAAGGACTCAGCCCACTTTTATTTCCGTGTCTCTTTTCTTTCCAGCCTCCAGAGGGCAGATGAGGGAAAATTGGGGCATTTCTGCCCCACCAGCACTGGCTGCAATCTCACCCCACTGACAGGCACTGCTCAGAGAGCAGCTGGCAGCTTTCCCTCTTGCAAGGGGCTGTGTCCTCCCAGGCAGATGAAGGAGCACAGCAGGAAGGACATCCTGTGCCCTGCCCCAGTGGTTTCTACATCCTCCACCTTGGGGATGACCCTGAGGAGAGGCAGGTTGGCTGGGACAATGCAGGAGGACCAGTGTCCTAGTGGATCACTCCAGCTGGGAACAGGGTCCCACAGGGTTCTTGTCCCCCACAAACTGCATCAGCTTCTTTTCCTTTTCCCGCCATCCTCTCGCCTCATCCCTGTGGGAAGAGGAGTGAGATCCAGCACAGCCTCATATCTGCATCCCTCTTGTCACTGCTCCCTGGCCCCTCTTCATAGCTGGTGTCCCTTTTTCACCATGCTGCAGTCCTTGCCTAGGGGCCAGCAGAGCTGGGGGAAGCAGGCAGTGGCTCAGATGCGTGGGTTACTCAGCCGTGTGCTGAGACACCAGTGCTTTTTTTCCCTTGGCAGCTTTCTCCCTGTCTGCATCCCAGAAAGAGTCAGGACTCAAAGGCCACCCCTGCCCCTGGCACAGTCCCCGTCCACCCCGTCCTTAGCTGCTTCCAAAGAGAAAGGCCCACCAGGAAGCGCTCCCCTTGATGTAGCAGACATAACAAAAGGAGCCTAATCTGGAAATGGGGCTGGCTTCCCCAGGGTCTTCTCCTCACAGCAGGAAGGGCATCTGGGACACCTGGTGATGGCATTTCTCACAACCCCAAAACCTGCAAAACCCAAACCCATGCAAACCCAGCATGTGAGAAGAGAGAAGGGTGGGGGGAGAGGGGCAGGGGATGGGCTTTCTGTTGACTTTCTGTGTCTGTCTCCTGGTCTCATCAGCTTAGGGTGAGGGCTGAGGGTGCTGATGGGGCCACAGGGCCAGGGCAGGGGAGGTTGGGGAGCAGTGGCCAGGAGAGCAATGGGAAAAGGTTTCCAGGGCCAGGGTTCTGCAGGACTGTGCCTGTGCTGGGGCAGTCAGACAGCACCTGCGTTCACAAGGACAGGCACCTGCAGCTGGCTGGCGAAGAACTCAGTGTCAAATAGACACCCTAATTATGGACAGCAAATTACTTATAAATGGAGAAGGGGGGCTTATTCTCATATATCATAGGACTCTTCAGCACCTCTTGTGACTGTTTTTCAGAAAGCTCTGGTGTGCAGGGAAGGACAGCAGGCAGCAGGTTGAGGTGTACACCCTTGTAGGACATCACTATTTAACAAACCGCCCTCCACCCCCAGCTCAGAGAACCCCAAATCCTCCCTCACCAGCCACCAGGAACCCTGCTCCACCACCACCTCCCTGCACTTTGCATCACTTCCCACAGCACAGTGATGTGCCAGGTCCCCTGTGCTGCCTTCTCCTTTCTGGGCTGAAAACGTTGCCAGGCCAGAATTCAAGGCTATTCCTCATTCACCCCAAATTTCTACGTATCTGCCGTGAGATCAGGACCATTACAGCGCTGTGCCCAGGTGGGAGAAGGACCCGTCCTCTGGGAATACAGGAGGGAGGGGGCAAAGAGTCACCTCTTCCATACCCACTGGTAGGATTCAGTTTAACATTTATAATTTTTTTAGCTTGATCAAATTTCCGGAGCTTGCATCTTCCCCAACTGCTGTGCCTTGTTGCCTTTTTGCTTCCTTCCCTTCTGCTTGGGCGGCTGCAGCAGACGCTGTGAGTCTATAATAAGTTATTCAGCAGCAGTTTCCATGCTGGTCTTTGGATTTCAATTTCCACATGTTTCCCTTCAGGCTGTTTCCAACTAATTTCTCCATTTGCATAATGCCCCCCTTAGGGATGCTCTGGCACAGCGTCTCCCCCCAGCTCCCCCTCCTTTGACAAGATCATCAGAGATTCAGGCTATTAGCAGAAAACACTTTAATTCTGTTGGCCCTTTAGCCTGCTCCTTCCCTGTCTGTCTCCAATTAAAAAAAGACAAAGAGGCATGTTGGGGTGCAGGGGGTTGGGGTGCCCACAAGGAGTGGGTTAGGGGCTGCTGGTCCCCCACCTGGGGCAGCCTCTGGAGAGAACCAGCCGGCAGAATTCACAGCAAACACAGTTTCTCATTGCTGATTCTGGTCCAGCAGCCCTGATGGTTTGGTCTGGACCAGAATCATCAGGGAGCCCCCCAGCCCTGTCCTCTAGCTTGGGGTACTCAAGAGGGAAAGGTGGGGACAGGTTTAGCTGTGACAGCATTGAGCTTTGGGGCAGGGGGTCTGGTTGCCCCTGTTGCTCAGGCACTGATGGATGTCCTCTCTTCTGAAATAGTGCTCCTGTCCTGCTCGGTGACTTGGAGGGACTGGTGCCCAGGAAGGCTGAGCACGTGCAGGAGCGGGAATGAAAACCATCCCTTGGCTGCTGGGTGAGGGTGAATCTCATCTCTCCTCTCTAAGCCACGTCATCTCTTCTGCGCACCCCAGTCCTTCCCTGCAAATTTGGTCTCTTTCTGTCCACCACCAGAAGCAAGACCTGCTTATTCCTGCCTGATGTTCCTGTTCTTCTGCCCTTCTCCAAGCACATTTTATTTTGTGCTTCTACTACACATGAAGCAGTCTGAACGTAGATGATGCTCCAGTCTCTCTCCCCCTAATTCTTGTCCATCCACATATAGCAAAAACCCTACATGGCCATCCCGCTCCCAGTGTGAGCTGCATGCTGTGATCTACATGGCAGTGCATCTCCCTCCGAGCTGCCCATACACCAGCTGGATTGTAACTTCCTCCGGGAACTGCATAAACACCTCCGGGTTTAAATGAGCTCAGTGCTCCTGCAAAGCTCACTCCTTCCCTAGCCAGCTCCATGTCCGTACAAGGAGAGTCTTTCTTTTCCTGCTTTTTTTTTTTTGTTTTAATTATTAGCTCTTTCATGTTATAAAACGTAATGGGAACTTTCAGACCAGCTTCTGAACAGGTCTCTGATGTGCTTCTCTCTTTTATGGCTCAAGTACAACAGCAATCGCAGACATTAACATGCTTCTTTACGACAAAATGTACATTTGAATGGCACCCAGTTGGAGGAACATGCTGCACTTCTTGCAGAGCGGGCTGCAGCCTGCCCAGAAACCCCAGTGAGGGGTGATGGGTGCCTAGAGTCTGCCTGCAGCCTCCTGCACAGGGGTGAAGGAGGCGGCAGGGAAAGCCATGGCCAGGGTGAGGGAGGCTCAGGGGTGAGGATGCTGGGAGCGGGGTGAGGCAGGGCCTTTTAACACCAGCCCTTTGGGGCAGTCATTACCTTCACACCAACCTCCGAAGCACTTAATATGTCGCTGACAATATACAAATTAGCAAAAATAAGATGTAAGCGGGGATGCACGGGATTTCCTTGTCAGCAGAGCCTTTGGATGGAGGCATGGGAAGAAGTGTGTTGGGGTCACTCCTGTGTTCCGGGCTCCCTCCAAGTCTTCCCCCTCTCTGGATCTCATCCCCTGGCAAACAATGCTCCCACCCCAGGCTCTGTGTGTCACGTCAGCCTTTTCTTTCCATCCCTCTTTGTGTATAAGGCCATGACCTGATGCAGAGAGTCCTTCAGGCCCCCACCCCTCCCAGGTAATTTCTTGGTTAGAAATTGCCATTACAAGTCTTTTTGGGGCCCAGCACTGTGTGATGCCAATCTTATGAACTTGCAATTATCGTGACAGTCTTATTAACACAGAGAAAACCTTATTGTCTTTGCCAGCTTGCTCCAAAGATGGGAGTGATGTTGTGCCTTCCTCCTTGTTTCTTCCCTGGGATGTCCCTTGGATCAGAGGTCTGTCTGCACAGGGATGCAGAGACCATGCCCTTTGGTCATGTCCATCCTGTGACCTCCTACTTGGCTGCAGCTGAGAAGCCAGGTGCTGCCCCGTGGCACTGAAAAGAGAATGTTGTCCCCATCATAGGAGTCTGGAGAGCCCGCCAGGACAGCAGCTTCCTGGGGTCACTCTCCAGCGCTGCATCCCCTCTCCTCCTTGTGTGCCCCCTTCTTGGATCAAGCCTGGGCACCAGTGGTGGATCTCCCAGCTGCAGGACTGGTAGGGTAAGCCACGTCCCCAGAACAGGGGTGGTGGCACCAGCCCAGCAGCAGCATGCAACATTTCTCCTGCACATCTTCCAGCAGACAAATGTGCTCCTCCTGGTCCCAGCAGCCAGGCTGGTGACCAGTGCCCTGCTGTCAGATGGTGGCACCCTGCAGCCTCGGGAAGAACATGGGTCTACTCTTTGTCTGAAAGGGGAGAGCGTGCACAGGGCATGCACGCCAGGGTCCTGCCATGCAAGCAGCCCTTGCAGGCATGGGCACCCTGTGCTCCGCAGGAAAGCTCGATCCCCAGAGGTCTGGCAGCCGGGGTGGCGTTGATGTGTGGGTGGCAGCTATACATGTCCCCCTTTGGAGAGATAAGCGATCAGCGCTACCACCACCCCGACGTACACTCCTGTGCCGATGGTTATGGACAGCGCGGCGAGGAAGAGAGCTCGACGAGAAGCTGAACTGGCCAGGTGGAAATCTCCTTTGGAGACAGCCTTGCTGGTCTGGAAGGAGAAGAAAGGCTCATTGCTCACAGCCCCACCAACCCGGTCTTCCACTGTGGAGTCAGCCCCCTTCTCCCGGCCACTGAATCCTGTGAAGGCTGGGGACAGACAGCAAGGTGTTCATCGGTGTGGGACAGCTGAGCTCAGCAGTGCCACCCTACACACATGTCTCTGTGGATTTTGCCTCCCAGGAAAGTGTGGGCTTTGGCTGTTCCTCTGCAAGCCCCAGCCATCCGGGTGCTGAGCTGGAGCTGTGAGTGGGTGGTAAGCCCAGGCCAATGGTCGGTGCACAGGGGTGATGGCTGCACGGTACCAACCAGATGCAAATATACCCTATACATATATATAAAGTGAGGAGTGAACGAAAGTGATTGTTACAGCAAATGGAGCTAAATTTAAATTGCACCAAGTACATCATCACGAGGAGAGTGTGCTGTGCTACTCTACACCATGTGGAAAAATGTGAAGTCAGCCACTCCTCGGGCTCTTAATCAGTTAAAGCTTCCCCTGCTTCTCACCGCCTCTGTGCCAGGTACTCATGTTATATACTTTTCCATTTCTGTTCCTATCATCTTGATTTAACTTAATGCTCCCCCCACCATCTATTCTTGGTACAGCAGCATCTATGCAAACATAGAGTAAATCCCCTGGCTCTGCATGAATTATTCTGGGTCAACAGCAATGTAAGTGAGTCCAGGCTCTGGGCTAGGCCCTCAAGAAGGCAGACAGCTCCTATGAGCTGGTGCAGCCGGAGGGCCATCACCCTCTCCAGCCTCTGCCAACCTGGTGTTGGTTCACACAGTGTACCCAATGCACATCAGAAACAAGTGCAATGGAGGAGCTGTAGTGTGATATGGAGACCAGGCTGCCTGTTGAGTCCAGTCTCCAGAACAGCCTGATTCTGGGGCATGAGCTGCCTTGGACTGGGTCATGGTGTAGGACTTCTGTGCTGGTGGAGAATTGGTGGACAAGTGGAAAAATACTATTTTCCTGAGCCTGGGTAGAGGGTGAGAACTTGGATAAGGGGCCAAGGGGAACCCCAGTTCCCTAAATCAGACCCAAAAGACCCAAAGAAAAAGCCTGACCTCCAGCAACTTACACAAGAACTGGAGGACTTGCAACCCCACAGCAGTTGTGGAGACATCCAGGAGTCACGAGCACCCTTTTTCTCAGCCTTCAGGGGTCTGGACATGGCACAGAGATGAGCCTCAGAACCAGAAACATGCCTGGTCCCCTCTGAGGGCTGCTGTAGCTTGCAGGGCCCTTGCTCCAGTGCTCAGTGCATGCAGGCAAGCAAAGGGATCTCTTACCCCTTGGGAGAAGTAGAAGGCAGCAATCCCCAGGGGCCAGAAGCAGCACAGCATGGAGAAAAGGGCCAAGCCCAGGTGGTCTCGGGGAGGAAGCATCAGGAAATGATCCTCACTTTCGCTGTCGCTGGAGGAGTCACTCTGCAAAACCAGATGGATTCAACCTATGCCCACCTCCCCATTCTCCCCTGCAGACTGTGTCTCTGACCCTCTCCTCCCAGCTCCTGCTCTCTCCTGGCCCCATCACATATTCTCACATGTATCCCACCTGCAAATTCAAGGAGGGAGTTGCAAAAATATTTTAGCTTCCCCAGCCCAGTTTGATGAGAAAAGATGTAGCTCAGCAAATTCAGGAGCAGAGTGGATTCTCGGCTCCCTGCCAGAGCAAATGCTGAGCTCGCTTGCTGGGGGTCTGGGATTTCCTTGCGAGATAGATAGTCTTAAACTGAAATATCTTGAGCTTTGGCAGAACTGGCTGTTTGTCTGCTTAAACAAACTTAAACAAAGTGCCTTATCCCCATTAGGGACTAGGAGATCGATATCCTGCTAAACTAATTTAGCAAGTGAGGGAAAGCGGTTGAATTGGAGTCTCCATCATAGGGGCGACGTGTCCTGTCCCCTTAGTGAGCACATTTCTCAGAGTGGCTGCAGTCAGCCCTCCTGCCTTTGAGCACTGCTTGGCCAGCCATAAACCAGCCTGGACATGATGTGTGCTGGTGAGAAAGGCACGCAGAGGTGGGGACAGCCCTGCTGCAATCTGAAAATGCCCCATCACCAGCACTGAAAGCAGCAGAGCTGTGCTGGGTCATCAAACATCAGCTCCAGCAGGCTCTGGGGACCTGCTCCCACCTCTCAAAATGATGTTCCCAGCCTCTGCACCACCACTCAAGCTGTGGTGGGGCAGAGAGTGCAGCAGGATGCTGCTTTGCCAGCTCTCATTCTTCTTTATGAGATTCATCCTGTCTTTATATTAAGCTTTCTCTCTGCAGCTGCCATCAGGAATGTGAATTTTGCTGTTATGCAAGGATTGCTATTTCCCCTTAACTTGAGTGCCACAGTGGCCACAGACTGCCCTTGTCAAAGGGTCCCCCACATCCCAAGAGTCCTGCAGAGATGAGCCCACCTCCCCTTCACTCCCAGTGGGCATGCAGCCAGTCTACCCTCAGGGAAGCTGACTTCCTTCTGAGGTCTGCAGTGAGGAAAAAAGAGCAGAAATAAAAAGGAAGAAGAAGAAATATTGGGTGCACAGGGAGAAGCTGGCAGGAGATGGTAGGGTCTGGGTGGGGAAGCTCTAGGGAAAGAAGGGAAAATGAGCGACCAAGAATTTGGGCCCATAGCCAGAGTTACCAGAGGAGAGCTTGATGCCATCCCACCTGGTAAAGCTCACCTCATACTCCTGGAGCTCCTCTTCTTCCACCTCATAGGACACAGTTTGGATACGGATGTCATTCTCTGCCAGGCAGGACCCTTGAGCCTCGTGCCCATCAGGACCTTCAGATGGAGCCTCTTTGCTCTCCATAAAAGTGGTTTCACAGCTTTCCATCTTGCTGTCCTTGGTCTTGAGGGTGGTCTCATCCTTCACGAGGATGAAATTTGGGCCATACAAGGCTTCAACAGCCAGCTGCAGGGAACTGGCATCCAGCAGCTGGTGAGTCCTGGCACCACCAGTGTTTTGCAAGATGTAGGAATACAGTTTCCCTTGGCAGCGGTGACTGGGGTAGTCCTGGCTGTGATGCTGGTGGTAAGAATAGCTGCTGTGAAGGTGCCCATTGGCCTTGGCCAGGAGTGGGTTTTGGAGCTCACGTACACTCTCCATGCTGCTGGCGGTGGGGAGGAGTGATCCTGCAGGAGCAGAGAGAGTGGGAGGGAGTAGGCTGTTATTTCAGCAAGGCAAGGGAGCAGAAAAGCTTCTCGCCCAGGCAGAGCTGATGTCAAGACAAGGCTAGTGGGAACAGAAAGATTTGGCCGTGCTGGAGAAAACAAGAGCCCTCCCCGCCTCTCCACAGCTTGAATGCTATCTCGGCAAACTGAGCATCTCTTCATCTCTCCCCAGCTGGCAGTAAGATAAGGGTGCAGCCCCGCAACAAGATGATCTGATTCAGGCTGGATTAAGATGAGGATTTGCTGTATCTATAATGCATCTTGAGATGGCCACGTGCAGCCTGACAGGAAAGGACCTACTGCATCTTTTCTGCTGGTTCATAATGTGTGCTGTGACAAAGCCTAACAGACAGCAAAGAAGTAGATAAGATGCTGACAGCCACTTGAAGGGCCTCCCTGTCTTCCCAAAGCAGAGGGCTGCATGGTGAATTACAGCCCTCCAGGCATTGCACATACACCTAACTGGCTTTCAGGTACCCAGGAGGTTTTCTCAGACCCTTTCAAGGCTGATCTGGGTCTTGGGTTACAGTAGCTAGGCTACTATTGAGTGAAGCCAGGAGGCTGCTGTGAGGACATGGAGGTGGCTTTTAGGCTGGGGTGGGGAGTGTTGGATGCTCAGCCGACTGTGGAGAGGAAAGGGGGGATGAGGCGGTTAAAGGGGAGACATCACAGGGCTTGGTTCACATTGAAATTATGACAATTTAAGTAAAAGGCCTGTCACATCAGACCTCTGTTTAATCAGCTCCACCCCTGGGTACAGCTGGCAGCCATGCAGCCCTGGCTGTGGGCCACTGGCTTAGAAAATGCCGAGTCCAAATGGGATCCTCAGCTACAAATGTCAACATGGGTTTGTTCCTTAGGAAAATTCATCCACCTCCCCCCCCTTCCGCCATTTCAGAGTGCTGCAACCTTGTGTTGATTTTTTATTTGTTTGTTTGTTTTGCATAAGAATTTCTGAGATTAAATATTTCAACCCTTTTTCTTTAGAGGAGCATTTGTTATTTTGGCTTCCCAACCCATCTTGGCACAAAGAAAACGTGTAGTGAAGCATCGGCGTTCCCCAGGAGAGAAAAACAATTACTTTGTGTGCTCTTTGGTACCCAAGACCCATGTTTTACAGCTGCTCTCTGACACTTTCCCACCTCCTAGACCCTGCCACCTTATGACCTTGCAATCCCAAATGTTTCTGTCCTCCTCAGAGACCTCCATCACTGCCGTCTCTGCAGGATGCCATGTAGCAGAGACATGCTTCTACCTGCTATAGGGTATCCCGAGGTACGCTAGGCTTTCTGTGCAACCTGCTCTAGATGGACCTGCTTTGGCAGGGGGGTTGGACTAGATGATCTCCAGAGGTCCCTTCCAACCCCATATCATTCTATGATTCTGTGTGCTTCTGATAAGCACATCACCTTGGGTTTAAATCTGTCCTCAAGAAGAAAATATAAATAAAGAAGTTGGAGTTAAAGACTCCAGAGATTGAAAAGTGCAAGTGGTCCCATCCCTTTGTCCAAACTCTGCCATACCACAGAGGTCTGAGTGCCATACCTGGTTTTAAATGGCCCTGTTGATGGTTTCTGCTCTGGCAGGGGTCATCATATTTTGGGAAGCTCCTCAGGAAGATGGAGCTGTTCAAAATCACTCCTGCACTGCTAAAACTCTGGTGGTTTTGGTGAATGCTCTCCGCTTCCCCCTCCCCAAAACCATTCTCTGCTTTCTGCAGTCTCCCACCTTACTAATAAAGCCTGTGATGGCTCGTACAGCAGATGGCCACTAAGTATTTTCAAAATATTTAAACGAGATGCATATTTGTAGCACAGACGGTTTTCTTTCCCGCACAGACCCAGAGAAGCACAAAGCTTCATGACGGTTTTCAGGCAAGGAAAGCACAAAGCTTTTCTTTGCTCACCTCAACATGCGAGTCAGATTTCCAACAAAATATCTTGCTTGTTAAAGAAACAGCAAGGAGAGACCAGTCACTGAGTGTCAGTTGAAAGCAGCAGCCCAAGCAGGAACAGAAGCCCAGCTCTAGCAACAGAAAGTTGACAGTTTTGGGTGGGCATCCACGCATCATCTCAGGAAATGTTTCTGGCAGCAAGCTGGGGTAGGGAGGGATGGGATCTTGCTGGGAGCTGCTGAAGGGAGCCAGCTCCAAAAGCACTGAGAAACACTGGTAGACGAGCTGCAGGCTGGCGGCCGGACATGGGGCAACGGGTGCTGCCTGCGAGGAGGCTGCTGCTCTGCTCACTTCAGGTCTTCAGCAGGGCCATAAGTTCACAGCAGCAAGCACTGGAAAACACTCAGAGCATGGCAGGGGGGGGCAGGAAGGAAGAGAAAGCAGCCATCAGGAATGGGAAACCTAGAAGATGGCTTGGGGAAGTGGCAGGTATCATGGTCCGGGGTGAGAAGAGTGCGCTTATGCAGCTGGACTGCTGCTGGACATGGACTCTGCTGACTTTGGGCATCCCAAAGGATGTTAAAGGGACTGGTTGGTGGTAGATGGCTGGCTGACCTGACCTGGGCTGGGGGCAAGAGGCATGGAGGGCTTGGAGGCAGCAAATATCCCCAGGTGAACACACCATGGAAGAACAATGGTGTGCGTAGCAAAAGAAACAGCAGGAAAATACTGCTGAAGCACAGGGAAGTGTCTGGGAATGTGGGCTGGGCAGGGCTGAAGGCTTTGACCCAGGGGAGCAGGGAGAGCCCAAACCTCTCTGGTCCCTCAGACTGCCCTGGAGCCATCTCTAGAGCAGGGCCAGGACCTCAGAAGCCGCTGCACTGCGCAAAGCATGGACTGGGCAGGGCTGCAGCTAAAAGCCTTAAGTTCATGCTAGTCTTGTACCCTCTGGGATTATAAAAGATTTACTTGTACTAAACCCTCTTTTCCTTGCTGCCTTCCACTCTCAGGAGTTAGGGGCAAGCTCTCCCTGGGAGCAGGATGGGACGATAGCTGAAGGGGCAGGGGGAAAGGTAGTGCAGAAGGAGATCTCACTGCGCTTCCCATAAATAGGCAAAGGGACTAACAAGTGCATCCCTAGCACCCAGTCCTGTCATTTGTCGGCAGTGGGGAGGGGATGTTGAGGGCCAGCATCACAGCATGCCTACGGCAGCATGCTCAGCCCTGCTGGAAAGCAGCCAGGCTGAAACCTCCCTCTCTGAGACCTGATGTCAGGCGTCCCAGTGCTGGTGGGGTTAGAGATGCTTCCCACTCCTTAGTCACCATGATCACCGCATCACTTAGCGACCGCGCAGAATGGTCTGGGTTTGCAGGCAGAGACGGGGGCCATCAAACTGCTAGAGATGGTATTAGAGAGGGAATGGCAGGGAGGGCAATGACCAGCCCCGCATCCACATGCACACAGAAGGACAGAGCCAAACCATCGCCCCCAAGCCCCATTTGGATTATCTGGATCCTACAGTGAATTTGGCCACACGGCAATTTAATAAAGTAAGCCTGGTAATAAAGTAAGCCTAGTAATAAAGTAAGCCTGGTAATAAAGTAAGCTTGGTAATAACCAGGCTTGGGGGAAGAGGAGCGAAGCCAGCAGATGACAGCAAGGAAGCTGTAAAAGACAAAATTAGCAAATAGTGGCCGTTCTCTGTCCTTGTTACCAGCGTGACTGGAAAGTGTGCATATCCATCAGCCCCATGGGGCCAGTCTGGGCGGTACTGGCAGCAGGTAACGTCAGCGAGATGCTGTTGGTGCACAGGAGGTGCACACACAGAGGCATACACACACAGGGTGAGCCCAGGAAGGGGCACACCTGGGAAGAGGCAGACTCCAGTGCCCTGATGGAGCTGGACTACTGCTGCAGCCCTATTGCTGAGACTAACGGCTTCTGGCTCCCTAACAAATCAATCTCCCCACCACATGGCTGCTCCTGTAACCACCCAGTGGGGTAGGGCCCCCCCATGCTCTCCAGACCCCTTGCAGCGGTTCTCAGCAGAGTGGGAAAAAGCACAACTTGCACTGTGTGTACTCTCAGCTTCTCAAGGCAGGTACTGGATAAAAGGAGCCAAAATAAGGCACGAAAATAAAGAGGTAGCAAATTCAGCTTTGTGCTTCATGGATCTCACCTCCACACCACATTTCCTGGGGCAGTCCAGGTCCCCTCAGGATCATCCTGAGTGTTTCCCTCCCCCACATGAGAAGTCACTGGCTGCCCCCACCAGCAACAGCGCAGCCCTCAGAGGGACCCTTGGCACAGATGCCAGCTATGATAAGCCCAGTTAATGATGAATTAAGTAGCTGTTCCAGGAATCAATCATAATTTAATTGCCCTGTCAAGCAAACACTCTGCCTTGCTTCCCGGGCTCATTAGCAGGTTGTGACTGCTTTACACATCCTCAGACTCTGGAGTGAGAAGGTTAGCCCATCCTGGCCAAAGGCTCATCCCTTCAGGACAGCACACAGGGAGGCTGGTGCCCTCAGGGAGTGGTGCCCCAATGTGCTGCTGCTGCCCTGGCTGGTCCAAGGGCAGGGGACAGCACAGTTCCTGACCTGGATTATGGGAGGTAGCATCACAGTCAGGTACAGCTGCCATAGCCCTGGGACACAGGTGGGCCCATTCCTGATGGAGTAGAAAAGCATAGGAGATAGGGCTAGCATCTTTCACAGAGCCCAGGGCCTCCTGGAAGCTCTCAGGATGTGCCTTGGGGCTTCTAGGCAGAGGTCCAAGCCCTGCCAGGGCACAGTATGCCTCTTGGCATGCAAGCTTGTGATTCTGCCCAAGAGAAAACTAGCTCGCAAGGGCTGCTGAGAAACAGAGAGGGAAGCTGGCATTTTGGAGAGGGAATATTGGGATGAAGGGAGGGCTGTGACAGCTTGTGGACAACGTGTCTGGCAGGGGTGGACCAGGCCTTCTCAGCCCTAGGAGCTTGCACAGCAGCGTGGGTACCTACCATGTCCCAGCCCTGAGCCCTGCAGGGTGAAGCACAGCTCAAGGGGAGAAGGAATCACTTTCATCAGTCTCACAGACATGGCTGCAGAAAGTGGTCATGCTCCAGCCAACACAGAAGCCCTCCTGCAGGTCCTCATCTCCGTTCTGCTTCTCCTGCCTCCGGGTGCAGCACCAGCATGCAGAGTAGGGGGCTGCTCATCTGTGGGGTGCAACGAAACCTTCCCTGGTCCTGGGAAAGGTTGCTGTGGCAGGAGCATCAGGTGAGGAGGTAGTCAGGGGTGGGGGAGAAGGGGCAGAGGGGTGGTGTGGGAGAGGCAGGTCTTGGTGTGGGGTGGGAGGGGAAGGAAGTGCAGCATGGCAGCCTCAATGGGGCTGGCAGAGGTGGTACCCAGAGAAGCAAATGGGCAGGTTACGGCAGCAGTGGAAAGGGAAATGTTGGGCAAGGGGGAGCACAGTGCCAGGCAGAGAGCCCACAGCCACCGGGATGGACAAGAAAGGAAATGTGGAGCTGATGGAGGGGAAAGAGCTGGTGGGAGCCAGGAGGAGAGGAATAAGGTGACACAGAGCCTAGGGACGTAGATTAGAGGGAAGATAGCTGAGGTGGTCATGATACAGAGCATCTAATTCACAACTTTGATGCAGACGGTTTGATAAAGCTGGAAGGGAACGAATAAAGCGTTTGTTCTGATCTCCTGACAGGTGGAGAGCCAGTGCCTCGGCAATGGGCTCCTGGCTCCAACAGAGACTAAATTGCTCTGAGAATTGGGATGCGATGGGCTGCTTTTCAAGGTTCGCAAGTCAAATTGGGCAATTTCCAGGTGGAAATCGAGTCTTTATTCTCCCTGATAAAAACGTTTCTCTGCAGCAGTGTTTCGACCCAGCTGTGCTCAGAGCTAAGGCGTTGCTCCCTGACGGTAAGAAACAGCAAATCCATCCCCGGGGCTGGCAGGGAAGAGCCAGGCTGCTTCTGCAGCAGCCCCTGCCAGGGGCTCTGCGGGGCTTTGGGCTACCCCACCACCCTGTCCCCAGCCCTGGTGTCAGCAAGCCAGACATGGGGCCCGTGAGCACCAGCAGGGGAGCAGTGTGAGCCTCCAAACACTGGAAAGGCATGCTCTTAACACTCAACCTGCAAACAAGCTTCGCCCTTACGCTGTGGCACCAGGGGCTGCGGGGCTGGCAGGGGGCTGGTGGCCCGCACCCACCGTGTTCCCCATCCCCGGCCAGGCACCCCCTGGTCGGTAGCCACCCCCGGCATTTGAAGAGGTGGCCGCTAGATGTCCCAGGCACTCCACGCAGCGCAGGCTGCCGTTCCAGCCTCCGCACCGCCCCGAGGCCGCGGAAGGCGGGGGGACCCGACCGGTCCTGCCCGGCCCCCGCCCGCCTCTCCCGGCTGAGCATCCCACAGCACCGCGGGGCTGGGACGGCGCCTGCAGGGACACGATGGATCCACTGCCTGTATGTCCAAGTCGTTAGGCACGGCTACGTCTCCTCAACACCCCATGTCCGGCATTAGACTCCCTGGCGTGACCCCAGCACCTGCCCAGACTTCGGAGCTCAGCGGCGCGGATGAGGCCACGGGATGCGCCCCGGTGGGATGCACCCCTCCTTGCCCCTCATGCAAGGGAGAGGGGGAAAGGGCTCAGCGAGCTGGCAAGAGGGAGAAGGAGGAAGCATGGAGGGTGATGGTAATAAAACACATGGCTGTGTGGGCGGCTAGGTGTATAATTAGCAGGTTTGGACTCTCTCAGCATCCTTTTTTTAGCTGGAGATGCAAACAAGTAAATAAGGTGGCTGTCAAGAGTTTCCGGTGGCTGTCCTGGGAGTGGGTCTCCTGGGTGTATGGGATGGTATGTATGATGGAGGAGAAGGGGCAACACAGGGGGCTGCCCAAGTGCTGGAGGGCAGTGTGGTGGCCATGGGGCAGCCAGCTGGGGCAAAGCAGAGAGGGTGACCTGGCCAGCAGCATTGTGCCAGGGAAGCAGGCCAGGATGGGATCAGAGGTGCGAAGGCTCTGAAGGTGCCAACAGCCACACAGGGGCTGTCTTCTCAGCCCCGGGGCACTCCTGCTGGATTTGCACCCAAACAACCTTCAGCCCTGCAGCTCCCTCAACAGCAAGCACTACTGAGGGGCTTTAAAGGGGTACATGATGTAAACTAAAATTGATTAATAGCTTTCACTGGAGGCTTCTTCATATTTCTGTTTGGGGGACAAACATGCCAGCTCAGGGGCAGGGGAGAGTGAATTCCCGTCTGCTGTAGCATCCAAATCACTAGCCTGTGGAAACATGAGCTCAGACTGACAGTTTCAACCTCGTCTCCCTCAGCTCAGGAGCACCCTAAGGAAATGCCCTAAGGCTGCTGCACGAAAAGCTGTCTGAACAGAGCAGTACTGGCACCCTACCCTCAGTGCAGTAAGCCATCTTAGAAACATCCACTCCTGTAGAGCTACCTACTGACCCCTGGGCTCTGAGAAGCGGGAATGCTTCCAGCACAGATGCAGCCCCATCCCTCACCGAGACCAGGCTTCCTGCCTGGGGTGCCAATATGAACATCAAGACCATGCTGTCAGGAGCATCTCACAGAAATCCCCCAAGATGTGTTTACTACCAGGATATTTTTGCTGCCACTGGATGCTCAGAAGCTCGTGCTTGCAGACTGTAATTTCGTTCATGGCTGATTTTCCTATGCTAATGGTTACAGTCCTCATTTTCACATCAGGTTTTCTCAATTGCTATTTATACCCAAGTATTGAACTGAACACAGTGGGTATCCTAGATGGAGACAAACTCTTCTCCCTGCTTCCCCTATTTCACCTATGCCCTTTGCTCCAGTCTTATCATCTCCACTTCAGGGCCCTTCTCCTGCCCATGAAGTCCCACGGGCCATTGCCCCTTCATGGTTGCTGTTGCCCCAAAACCCTGCACCCCATCCTCCCCACAGATCGCTCTCAGCTGCCTGGTCCTGTGGCACCAGGTGAGCATCACCCATGACGAGCAGCGATACCCTGTACTGGAGCAGACCTGCATCTTGTGCTCCCCTCTGGGACCAACCCTGAGCTCCTCAGCCCTCCTCCCCAGAGCTGTGCCTGGGGTCCGTACCCTGGGGATGCTCTCCCTGCCACAGCCTCTCACCCAGCACAAGTGATCTGGCAAATAGGATCCAACTTTCTTCCAGGTGAGAGGCTCGCACCAGCCAAGACCAAGATGGGAATGGAGACATAGCACGAGGTTGGCAGCCGGCATTGGAGGGGACAGAGATGATCTCCCCTTCACAGCTGTGCCTTGCTGATAGAGCGACTTAGCCGCAGCACCTAACTCCATCATTGCATCTCTCTGCAAATCCCCCTCCTATCCATCGAAGCTGGCAATGTAAAGCGGCTGTTAAGGACTGCTCATTTGTCTCTGTTTAAAACATACCTGTACTGAAACGATTCATAACTGCCCCAAAGGTTTGCACACACCAGCACCCTCCTTTCCCCACCGTCCTGTTTATTTTATCCACTGTCTGCCTTCCTTCAGCTCAGGGCTATTTCCACTTTGCTTACTGTCGCCTGATTCTCCTGGGGATTCACAGGGCTCCTCTACAGTTCAGATGTTTAATTCATTTGCCAATGATCCATTCTATCTTTCAAAATGAACTTTTGCTATGGACACGACACCTTTCTTGCTTACTTTTCCAAACCCAAAGTTTCCAAACACAGCCTGTATTTATCAGCAGTAAACTGATCTCCTCTTCCAGCACACTCTGGCCAGCATCTACAGCCTGAGACAAACTTCAAGGTGTTAAATTATTACCTGGGTCAACAGGTGGAATCCAAACCAAATGTTGAGCCTCTCTTTAATATTTGTTATTGCCAAAGAAATTGAATCCTCGGGTGGAGATGTGCCCTCTGTGTTTAAAGAGGCACAGTTCATGCTGGCAGCAGCTATTGGAGAGGTTTGTTCTGCCTTCAGGAATATAGCGAGAGGAAAGGCGGCAGCTGCCACTGGCCTTCCCATGACTCTTGTCTGTCCCATGGTCCCAGAGGGCTAGGAGCACACAGAAGATGATGCTAAATTATCTTCCATAAGGTATGCAAAGAGACATACGACAAAACCATGTCACATTTTCTTTACCATGGCCCTGTCAAATCCTGGCCATGCCTGGCTGAAGGGCACTGGGCTGCTCCTGCCTCTGCCATCTGGATACTTTCCCCTCTTTTCCTGGTCTGTTCCTCTTCCCTGCCCACATCACAGCTGGATTTAAATCAGCCCTTCCTGGGACTAAGCTCAGGCTCCTGCTTGCACCCAGCTGGTGTTGTAATGTGTGGCAGGAGGTGGCTTGGCTCTGGGTGAGCAGCACCCATGGTCCTGCATGGGCTGAGCAAGGACATCCCACTCATGGCACTTCCCTCCCAGGGTGTCCCTGATGCCTGGGAACAAGCTCGAGCACCCTCTGTCTCACCCTGTTCTCCCACCTTGGAGGCTGGGATGGTTTTCAGAGAAACCACCACCCCACTCAGAAACAGCACCAGCGTGGCCACCGCATGTGGCGTTGCATCTCCAAGCTGCTGCACAGCTGCCCCAGGCCAATTTCTCATGCCAACAGTAGAGTCTCCAGACACAGAGCAAGCAGAGCAGTCCTGTGACCAACTCTGCTTTTCAAAAGATATCTGAAGGGTTTCACTCCAAAACACAGCTGATTTAAGTGATGTATCCAAAAAAAACTCTGGGGATCAGCAGAGCTTCCCCTTCCAGCCTGAGCAAGGCATTTGGACTCTTTTGCTGCCTTTTTCGCTTGACAGAGAAGCAGCAACAGACAGACAATTTGAAGGAAATCTATAACAGATTTCCCCCCCCCTCCTCTCCCCCAATGCTGTGACTTGGCCCTTCAGCTGGAAAAGTCAATCATTTGCCCACCTCTAATTCTACAGACAGAGAAATACTGGCTGAAGACCTTGCCTGAAATTACCCTCAGAAAGCAACAGTAGAGCTGCATCCTGTGACTGGTGCCTGGCAGTCCCAGGCTCAGGTACAGGGCTTTAGATTATAGGCAAAAAAAGTCAAAATCTGCCTGATTCAGAGACTATGTTTGTGGAGGAGCTGGAAAACAACTCCAGTCCTGGGTATTAAATGGCAAGGAGGGAGATGGAGTCAAGAAGAGGTAAGAGAGGCTTTGTGAAGGGGCATGGTGCATCAGTGTCTGGCTTCTAGTGCTGATGGGGACAGGGTGGCACAAGGGGCACTCAGCAGGAAGGGCAGGGGACAGGAAGGGCAGAGCCTTGAGCCGCCCATCAAGGTCAAGGATGCTCCTGGGAAGCTGCGAGCACATCCCACGCAGAGAGGGCAGCTGAGCCATGAAGATCTGAAGTGCCCATGGCCATGCTGGGGGACCATTCTTTACAGCTCTCGGTTGCTTTTCTGCAGGCTGCCAGGCCAGGCAGGATTGACTCTTTTGGGGCTTGCTCCGCCGTGCTTGCGGGTGGCAGAGGGGGATTTTAAGGGACAAGATTTTGCCGAGCGTGCCGTCACCACTCCGCAAGCGCTGGTGACATCTGCAGGCTGGGCTGGGGGCAGGGAGGGGTTGGGTACCACACAAAAGCACAGATTTGCTGTACAAATTCACTATGCCGGAGCTGCAGCAAATTACTCATTCTTTAATAATGGTGTTTATTACCTGCCTCTGATGGCGGTTCAGGGAGCCGAAGTGAAGCGCATTCAGCTCCCCAAAGCTTTAGCTCTGCCAGCCATTTTCGTGACACAAGAAACTTTTGCTGAAGAAATGCAGTCAGTACATTTTGGCTTGGGTAATTCCTTCTCCTGACGGCCTACAAAGTAACCAGCTATTATCCCCCAGAGACCAAGGCTTTTTTTTGTGTGTGTGTGTGTTGCAGGCAGGCTCAGACCCCACTCCTCTGGTTATCCCTGGTATTTACATAGCGCTACCTTCCTCCTGGGAAAGAGGTTTCTACTGGTGGAAGATTCTGAATTCATGGAAAGGGAATTTTTTTTCTTTTTTTTTCCAGAAGCAAAGCAGGCAGCCCAGTAAAGCGGGTTTGGGGAGAGCAGCACAGCTTTTGTGGAACCTGCAGCAGCTTTGGAGAAGGAATTATAAACAGGGCAAAGATGGAAAGCGCTTCCCTTTGCAACTCCTGAATGTGTGGCTCTTCCCTCAGATACAAGCTGTGAGGGTGCCCGCAGGGCTACAGGGAGATGGTGCCACTAAGGCGAGTCATTTCCTTGGCACAATTTATGGCACTGGCAGTAGCCCTCTCAACCAAGGTCCCTGGACCGCTCCCCTGCCTGGGTGCATCCCAGGGATGTGCATCCAGGTTGGCCGGTGGCAGGGTGTCTCCTGCCGGCTGCTGGAGCTCTTCAGCAGAAGGAAAGCAACCCCCAAACTTCAGGCAGCAGCTAAGCTGCCTCCCCGGGAGGGAGCCCCAATGGCTGTCTGGGTCCAAGGTGCCATTGCAGTTGGTCTGACATATCTGGTCTCCAAAACTTTTGCTGAAAGCCTTACATTTCGCCCACCCCAGACCCTCCGATCGAGTAATTTTGTCCTGGTTTCTCCAGGTTGCAGCTTTTCAGCTTCACAGCCCCTGATATGTTTTCTGACCCTCCCTGGGGCCAACCCAAGCTCGGCGCCGGGCTGGCTTTCCCCGGGGACCCGCTCGCCGCCCCACGGGAACAACCCGGGGACGCTGGGGACGAGAGCCGGGACCCCCCAGGAAAGCCACCCGTCCGCCGGCGAGCGGGGATGCGCCCACCCGAGAGCGGCGCGCGGGTCCTTACCTGCGTGTCGGGGAAGGGCTCAGCCGCCAAGTTGGAGCGGCGGCGGCACAAGTGGAGCGGCGGCGGCGGCGGGCATGACGGCGGCCGGGCGGAGGAGGAGGGAGGAGGGGGACCTCGGCCTGCTCCCCCCCCCCGCTGGGGGTCCGGCGGCCCTGCGGCGGGGCCCGGCCGTGGGCTGGCGGGGAGCGGCGGGGAGCGGCGCGGCGGAGCCCCAGCCGGTGCCGGGGTGTGCGGCAGCAGCGTGCGGGGCTGTGCAGCAGCGGCGAAGCCCTCTAGCTGCAGGAGAACTGTACTTCACGTTCGTGGCCGGAGACCCCCGCGCTCGCTCGCTGGTGTCCCCAGCTCCTAAGGCTCGCTAATGAGAGCTGAGCACCGCCACCGCTCCTCTGCCACCGCGTCCTCCCGGCGTGATTTCTTCTCCTGCTGGTTTAAGATAAGAAGGCAGAAACTCTCTCCTTTCTCCTCTGCTCCCTGCATCTCCCAGGGCATAGCCCTTCCCACTCCCCCAGCATGGGAAAGACCCGCTGCCAACGAGCAGAGTTTAAAGGAAAAGGATAAATGGGATTTCTTGCTGCCGGAGTCGGTGCTGAGGGGTCAGGCAGCCCGGCCTGAGGGCTGCATCCCAGATGCAGGCAGCTCGTTTGCTGGTTCAGCCAGGTATTTTTCTGCCCTGCTTCCTAAGGACCCAGGTGAGATGTTGATTTGCTTCACACACGCCTGGGTAGCACTCTGGTCAGTGGAGTTAATCTGGGTTTGCACCACCACAGCGGGACTCAGCACTCCAGCCCATCCTTCCCAAGCAGGCAATGCTCCAGGGCACCTGTGCTGCTCCCCAAGCCCTGCACTGTCTCCCCACTTGTCCCAAATTTCCCCAAGTGGCCCCCTCAGTGGCACCCAGCACCAGGTGCTAGCAGATTTGCACACAGCTGAAGCCTGGTGCAGCCCAAGGGGACCTGCTAGAGTGTAGGCAGGGACCTGCTAGAGAGTGGGGGTTTCAGCTGGGAGGCTGTCTTCCAGGATGTCAGCTGGAGTGCAAGAGTTACCTGGGGAAAGGTGTCCCTATTGGCCAGACTCAGACAACATAGCTTGAGGGGGTTCTGAGAAGAGAATAGTCCATCCCTATGTCCCTAGGGAGTGGGATAGACAGGAAAAGGCTTTGGACACAGCAAATGAATTTTAGCATCTCCATCACCCAAGGTTCATCAGTCCAGGTTAGAGGCACCCTCTAGGAATGGCCTCAGCACATGACACCCTGCTCTGGGGGAGAGGGACAGAGCAGGTGACTTGCAGTGGCCCCTCCAGCTCTCTGACAACTTCAGTTGAAATTCCAGCTGGTGGGAAACAAAGCTGTGTCCGTATGTGCCCCAGGATGCTGGGGTGTTTGCAAGCAGAGCCTGGGTCCCCAGTCTTGAGTGGGCGTAGGGTGAGCTGCAGCCCTGTGAGGATGTGGGGGAGGCAGTGAGACTTGCTGTTGCATGGCTGGGAACAAGAAGGTTTGGTTGCTGAGAGTCCCCATAAGCCCTCCTTGCATCCCCTGGGAGCCTGTGGGCACATGGTCAGATGGAACACAGTCCACTGCTGGTTGCCCACTTTCCTGGCCCTGTTGTTCACCTCAGTTATCAGAGCCCGTGCAGCCCTGTCCAGCCAGCATGAGCTAATTAAAGGCAAACAAAGAGGGCCTCATCACACAAGGACAGCCTTTTGGCAAGGCTGGAGGGGCTGTGGAGGTGGCAGGAAGTGAGGGCTTGAACCCCCTTCTCTCCATGCCATGGGGGAGCCTCAAAGAACAACTTGGTTGCTGGATGAAGCACCTTTATCCATGGCTTGCCAAGGCCCGAAGAGCTTGCTCAGCTTTATGCCATGCCACAGTGCCAAAGCGCCTGGCAGAAGGCGAGCGGGGAGCATGGCTGATGGAGGCAGCCCTGGCACTGCAGTGTGTGTTGTCATCTCCTCCACAGACATCCCTGCACAGTTCCCAATTGGCTGATGTCCTCAGTCCGGGGCAGCCACTCTGTCCTTCACCAGGGCCAAGCACATCCCTGGATTAACCTGTGGGTGCTGTGATTGCCCGGCGGCGCCAGGGATTAGCCCTCACCAACTTTAACAGATAGACTACTTAGTGGCAGAGCTGCAGCACTGTTTCTCCTGCTTTAACGATGATAAGGTGACATTAACATCCCAAATCAGTCTCTCCAACCTCAGGCAGCTCTGAGAAAAATGTATGCATGCACATACATTATATGTGCATGCCTGTGCTTATGGAGGTATAGCAAAAATCATCCTAAGCGATACGGCTTGGGGCTTTGATGTATAACTGCAGCCTTCCAGTGCAGAATAGAGAGGGGCAGTGTCCCTGAGAGATGACAAGAGGTAAAAGGGCTGCGTGACCTGAAGGAGTCAGTCAGAGATGAACCACCTCCAGGGCACAGAGGAGAAGCTGCTGGAGAAGGAAAAAGGGACAGACTCTGAAGGGAGTGCAGCAAAATGCACACAGCCTCGTACTCCATCGAAACTTCTTGTACTTATACATCTACTGGGATGAATGAAAGGGATATCAAAATGGCCCTTTGCTCTCAGCTGCCAGGGAGGCCTCTGGCAAGAGCCCATCCAGCAGGAGGAAATGAGATATCATTAGACTAAATATTAGCTCACACACTATCACATTGTACTTGTTATACCAGCTAGATGATGCTCCTCTTAAAAAAAAAATAAAGAAAAGTATTACCATAAACATAAAATACACTAGGAAAAGTCTGTGCTTGTGTTTCAGGACTGCCTTGTGCTGGAAAGTGGGGTTTTGTTTTTGATTATGTTCTCCCAAACATTAAAAACTCCCTGCCAATATGTCCTGAGCTTCACATGTTTCCTCTAACTACAGACATAACAACAGATAAATACACCATGACAAATTTGGTAACATTACTTTATTGATGGCCAAAAAAACCCAACCCTACATCACTCAAGACTCAAGATTGAAAGCTTGAACTCCTGCCAAACAGTTGCAAGCAGAGAGCTGAGATGGAAGATTTTGCACCAGAAAGGGACAGAAACTGTTAAAACCCACCCAGATTGGGAGGTCTCTGTGAAGGTGAGGACTCAGCTGCAGAGCATCCTCAAAGAAGCAGAAACAGAGAGCGGAGACACGATGAAAGGGAAAGAAATAACACCTGAGATGACTGGACGTTGCTGCTCAGTGGCTGCATCAGCAGGACCAGAAGACAAAAGGCAGGACCTGCTTGTCAGGGGCACTCAGTGCCCCTTGCACTAGCAAAATGAGGGAGAGGATTTGAAGTATCTGTTTATGATGACAGAGGAGAGCACTGAGCAGATTAAAGTTACATTTGCAGCTATTAAAAATGATCAGATTAGTGAAATCTAGAGACGAGAGAGAAGTTTCTGAGGGATCAGCCAAACCTAATTAATTGGGCAGCATGATGGGAGAAGAAATTAAGCGTGGACAAGGAGAAGGTAAAGCATATTGGAAGGAACAACTTCAACTCTTCATAATCACTAGTGATTTCCAAATTAACTAGAAGTACGAAGGGTGAAAAAAAGACGTGGGTGTATCTGTGGACAATAGAGTGAAAACCATCTGGTTAATGTACAGTGGTGAGGAAAAAAACCCCAACCCCAACATACTGTCAGATTGCTTTCATAGAGTGATACAGAAAATAATAAAAATATTACAGTACTGTGTTGGCAGTGACTCAGCTGTTATGGATAACTTGAGGTTTTTCAATTAGAAGGCAGATTCAGTTCATTTATTGTGAAAAATACAGTTAAAAAAAAATAATTAAGTCTTTTGCAAAACTGAAGCACCAAGCCCTGGAGAGTGGAATGAAGTTTTTAAGTGTTTACGAGGAAATCTGGCTGTTCAGGAAGCAGCAGTAAGTAATGTGTAAGCTGCAGGTCCCTTACAAAACAGGACCCCATGTCAGATTTTATCACACCTCTGATATGAGTAGCACCTGATAACACAGATACTTCCAACTTCCCGTATAGTTAAAGCTCCCAAGAAGCCTATGTCTGCAATATATTTGAATAGCATCCTTCTGGGATTAGTGTCATTTTCCTCCCTCTCAGTAACATCGGCTTCTGAGGAGGCTGAAGACTGAAACGCTTCAGTGCAGAAAAATCCACAGGGAAGTCCCTTCTTACCCCCAGCTTGCTCCCTATGGCCCTGACACTGTTCTGTGTGGCTGTGTTGAAACGGGCGTCTCTCTATTCAGGCTGCCCGAATCTGGGAACTTTTCTTCGGCAGATGATGGGTGGGGGAAGGCAGGTGCCCTTGGAAATCTATTCACAGCACCCGAGTTCTGCAGTAAATAAGCTCTCAGCTGATATGCTGTAAACTGCCGCTCAGTGGGACCTTTTCCTTGGTTCATCTAGGGAGCCTTGGTGGATGTCTAAAGTATGCGGCGGCATCTCCAGCTCCTCACAGTGTAGGAAACTCCCATCCTCCTGAAAAGTATGTAGGATGCCTGTTCCCACTTAGGATGACAGGACAAGGAGGTTGTTATGGAAAAGAGTAAGTCCTCATGAGGGCAAGAGACCTCCATGAATTCCAAATCCAGAGCTCATGCTTCTGGAGCAGAGGCAGCTGAGGTGTGGGCTGGGAGAGCCAGGGAGCAGTGCGGGATGTACAAGGATGCTAAGGGGGACAAGAAGGAAGAAGGCAGTGGTGTGTATGGGTGCACACACGTCATGTAGGAGATGTGTTCAGGCAAATAGCGGACATCTGGAGGATGAGTAGGATAGGGAAGGGAACCCTGTGTGCTGTCTAGCTGCTTTGCATCGCTCTGGCAAAGCAAAGCAGCTCTAAACCCAGAATAGCTGGTCCATATGCTTCAACTGCTTTCGCCTGCAGCCGGAGCCTTGTGGTAAATCTGGCCGTGAAAGATAACACTTTCTTAAAAAAACAAAGCTGAGCTGGTGTGAGTGCCTGTTTGCTGTGGGTGACCTCAGTATGGTCCTTCCAGCCTGATGTGCTCTGATTCTGCCACCATGTAGTTTGGATGGTGTCACAGAATGGCAGAGCTGAGGCTGCTGTTGGAGGTGCAACCCTGGGTTATGAAGAAAATCAAGAGGAAAAAGCCACTGAACCTTAAGTAAACACCACCCCAAACCTGTACACCTGTGTAGCCTGTACCGAAAAAGCTCAGTGAGCTTCAGCTGCGTAAAATGTAGATGTGTTTGGGCCCAGGCAGAGTGTTTGAGACCTGCCTGTGCACTTCTGCATCCTATTATGTTTAATTTAGGGCATAAATTGAAGATTTCACTCTGACATAATTATTCCCGAGAATAGAAGTCTGTGACACGTGCTTGCCTGGCAAAGCTTGCCCTGGTCCCATCAGGATGGAAGTGAGGTCAACGGCTGACGGACATGATTCAGCTATCCTGCTACCAGGGATGGTTCTGCTGCTGGTACAAGCTACAACCACTAGTCCCCAGGGCCTTGGACGGCAAGAACAAAATAGCAGGATTGAGTCGTGTTTTGAGAGGAGATGACAGAGAGCAAATTCCCCATGTCTCAGAGCTGGCTTTGAGCCAGCAGGGTTCAACCTTGTAATCCCACAAGGGCCTGATCTGCAGTGCTACACTTCCTCAAAAGTTCATCTACTTCTATTTTTTTTTTTTTCCTGTTCCCCCTCATTTTTCAGAGTTGCTGTGTTCTGCCCAAAAAGGCCATGTTGAGTGAGGGTGTATCCCAGCCTGTGCATGTGGGGACATGTGCAGCCACAGTGGCTGGGGGCTCTCAGGCTGCCTCTGTGCCACGATGTTGTTGCTGACAGTTTAAGTTCAACCTCAGCAAAGACAGTGATGACCTGCAGTGGCAGACACCTGATTGAAAGCAGGTCCCCCACTGACTAATTGCTGAATAAAGCATCTTTAGATGCTGGCACACTGAGCCCTGGGGAGCTCCTCACACAGCTATTGGCAGGAGGCATGAAGTTGTACAGTGCTGCCGAAGTCTGAGATGAAAGGCAGGCAGCAGGGTTAGGCAGAAGGTATCAAGGAGCAGCTGTGTGAGCACCACAGGGACCTTCCCCATTGGAGCTCATTCCCTTGCTGGCTCAGAGGAGGGGCAGCGGTGGGCTGTATCCCTGTCTGCAGTATCCTATAGCCTCCTGCAGACCCTCCAGCATCCTCCTGCCCTCTCCCTGAGGGCTTGTGCTCAGCTCGTGGGCAGCTGGGTGCATGGGGCAACTTACATTTCATGGCTGGGGTGGGGAGAGGACCTTGTGCTGGGGGAGCCTCCTGTTGCAAACCCCCGTGCACACAGACCACAGATCTCAGAGCTTCTCCCTTTTTTCCTCCTTCTTGGTATCAAGCCTCTGGGAAACTGGTTGTGAACATTTTAAAGAAATTCAGCTCGACAAACAGGAACAGAAGGCCTTTGCCCCCCAAACACTTAAAAAATATTGAAATTCTCTTGAATAAGCAAAAAAAATGGCTGAACTGTCATGCATGAGGCACATGAATCATCTTCGGGGAGGAAAGCGATCCTGGTGATGTCTGGGCTTGAAGTAACAGTAGTTAACATTATAATGACTCATACCACATATGCGTCACATCGTTTTTCATTAAGAGCAGCATTCTGGTGTCCTGTGACTAACTGGAAGCTGGAATCTTGGTCCTAAAGCCTTGGACCAGGGACTTGTCTCACCCATATGCTCTGGCTGTGTGCCAAAAGCACTATCAGCCATCAAATATTAAATAATAATAATAATAATTCTCAGATCAAACATTTCATTCAAATGACAAAAATAGATGGGCTTTGAAGCTGCCATCCCCAGGGACTGCTGTGGTTTTAATAGGGAGAAAATGGACAAATTGGTGGCAAGCCACCTCCAGAGAGGCCCTTCTTCTGCTCACAGCTCATTAAAGTCAAACCAGGCTCTGCAGTCCATTTCTGATCTTCAGACAAGGTCAAAATTTCCATTTTTGTCTCTTCACAGAAAGACCTTTGATTCCTTTTCAATAACCCTATGCCCCCCTCAGCATCCTCCCAACAAATCTTTTGATCTGTGTAAATCCCCGCTAGCAAGCCACAGACGTCAGCTCCTCCAGCCTGAGCCACTCCACCAGCATCACCCAGACCAGACCGTTTCCCACCAAGCCTCTTGGTTTGCCCATACTTGCCAGGGACCAGAGCCAGCACTGACCCTTCACCCTGAGAAACAGGGGCCTGGAGTCTGGAGGACTTCAGGGTGACAGGGATGGAGGGATAATGGCCAGCAGGAGGTGCAAAACAAGGATAGATGAGTCATGGAGGGAGAAATACAGGGAGAGTCAGGGAATGAATTAATGGCAACTAATTGAGGACAACCCCAATTTTTTGAGGGCAGCAGCTGTAGCTTTTGTGAGCTCAGACCGTTGCATCTGGCCAAGAGAGATGGCAAGGCTCTGAGATGATGCCACCTCCCCGGCCCGGACAGCCTTCTCCTTCATCTAAGCCTTGCTGCTGCCCCATGAGCTTGGTCAGATTGTTTTGGGGTTTGCTTCCAGTCTGCTGGGTGAGTTGGAGTGCAGTGAGCCCACCCAAGGTAGCACTCAGGGACTATTGTCTCTGCTTTGATGACAAAATGATCAGATTATATCGAAAATTGGTGAGTAGTAGAAATAAATTGCCAGGAAACAGGAGGTGCAGGCGAGGAGACCCCAAGGAACAACCTGTCATAGGGAAAAATGGGAGAGACACAGCTCTAGGATATGAGCCAAGGATGTGCTGGACTGCCAGGAGGACAGTTTCAGGCTCCTACACCACAGATATATTTTCGTGGTAGAATAATTCCACTTCCCAGAGGACCACCACAGTCTTTGAGTCACAACCAATGCCACTTGTTGGCCATGGTTGCTTTGTTTTGGTGCTGACAGAACTTCTGCACCTATTCAGGGCTGGAACCCGCAATGGGGGATTGCAATGAGCAGTCCCTAAAGTGACTGCTGGAGGCTGTAGAAGGTCACAGGGTGGGTACCACAAGAGGTGAACACCTCTGCATGACTGGGAAGCACTCCTCCTTCTCAGACCTGCCTTGTGATAAGGCTCTGGAGAGCTTGGTCCATGAGATTGGTGGTAAACCCTGGCACAGAGCAGTGGCAGATGTGCATATAGCAAGAGCAACTTCATACGGACTTCCATGGAGTCCCATGTTCTCAGGGCAATGGCTCCTCCAGGCTCTGGGTCCTGCTAAAGCTGGTGCCATCAGCTTACAACCACTCTTCATAACCAAATTGTCCTCCAGTATAATGACAGCATTTGACCTGTGTGCAAGCAGAGTAGCTGAGGGATATGCTGGAGTTCATATACCAAAATGCAGGAAGAGGAAAAACACAATCTGGAAGATATCTGTGGTGCTAAAACCACTTTGCCCCCTTCCTATCTGAATACTACAGACCAGCCAAACAGATTTTTAACAAACTTGACAAAACATACCACCTATGGGTTGAAGGAAGCAAAAGAAAATGTATCCTGAAGGGTAATATTTGTATGGAAAGTGATGAACCACCAGAACAGGTGCTTCTAATCAAAGTTCCCACTCGATCATTGCAGCAGGATAAGGACACTGCTCTCCTTGCTGAAGAGAAAAGCTATTATTGGTGGCACCGATGCACCATCTGAAATCCATAGCAGGGCAATAATCATTCACATCAGCTGCTGAAATACCTTGTAGGGGCTGGATTAGCAAGAGGAAGTCTTACAAACCTTGGGAGGTGAGATTGCCTGGAGATAGAGACAAAAATACAATAGCAGTGGGGTTCAGAGGGAAACAGCAGTTGTATAAATTGCCCATTCAGCTTTGCTTCTCTAACCCCAGGCCAACCCCCGAGCTGGACCTGTGACAAGGACAGCATCTGCAACCATTTTAGTACCACGCTGACTCAGACTAGCTCCGAGGTACTTTCAGAAGAGGCAGGCCATAGTGGGGAGGTTTAATCTAAGGAGAAGTAGCCAATATATTTGTTTTCTTGTGGATGCTTGACTGTAACAGCCAACTGTGCATGAAGTCTGTGCAGCTGCTTGTTTTTTTTATGTGGTCCCTTCTCAGAGTTATAGATTTAGCTGTACCAATAACTGCCTCAGACTAGAGATTGTTTATAAAGAGGAAAGTATTTCAGGTGTTGAGCGTGCCAGGCTATGACACTAATGGTAATGGTTTGGAGGGACTGTGCCATCATCAATTGACATAAGATACTCTTATCTGTAAGACATTTAAAGATGTAAACTCAGAATCACATTTCTAAGAGGTGAAAATACAAAATAAAAATATTTAATAAGCCCCTCTGGCTCTCCGAAAGCTGTCGGTGCATTTCTAAGGCAGCATGCCAAACCCATCAACCTAAATAGCATTAGGCTGTCCTGAAGCGGCCTGCCTGCCTGCCCTTGCCTCCACTAACAGGAGAGACCTGCACACGCAGCCCTCTCTACAGGGCAGACGGGAGATTTTGGGATGCAGAGGAGGTGGATTTCTTGTGCTGGCTGTAGAGACCCCCAGAGTGGGGCAGAGAAGGACAAGAGGGAGAAGTGCCTGGGTCTCCCCATGGTTTGGGGTATAGGAGGTAAGACCTGGTCCATGACTGAGCATGCTGCCCTCATCCACAACCTGTGAGGTGATGGAAACTCAGCTCTGGGCCTGAGAAGGTAAGGTCTGAAGACCAAAATGACCACATAGCTTCTGGACTGTGCTGTCTCAGCCAGGGTCACCTCATAGCAGCAGCATTTCCTGGACATGTGGCAAGGCATTATTCCCAAAGTCAGCATCTCGCAGCTGTCTGAAAGTCCTGTATTTTTAAAAGCAACCCCCCGCTCCAGACAGATGTGTCAACACTGCAACGTTGCTCTGACCAGGTACTTCATAGCTCGGTATTGTTCCCCTGCACTGCGTTCCACACCAGCATGCTTTTGAAGCTTGGGCTCCTGCAGCAGATCTACCAGTCCTGGAAACCAGGGAGGCAGGGTACCAAAGAGCATTCTGTGCTTTTTTTTTTCCCCAGTTGGACAACTTGCACAGGCTTTACACAGATTTACTGCACCCCTTGATAACCTTGCGAGAGCAGTAAACACCCACATGGCCATTTGGTTCAATTATTGTAATTCCCTCTCCACAGGGCTTCTCCAACTCACTTTGCAGGTTGTTCTGGAAGCAGCAGCATGCTGGCTTGCTGGCTGGAGCTGCATTGATCATATCATCTTCACCTCTATTGACTTTAAACCAGTGGATTGACTGACTTGGCCTCACCAATCCTCAAAGCCGTTGCCAATGTTTCTTGTGGATGTCCTAAAGTCCTGTTCTCCATCTGCATAAGAACTGCCTGCCAAATCTTTTGGTCAAATCTCTGTCCTCACCTTAGCCTATTCTGCTCCTTCAGCAGTGCTACTATACAGCAAGAAGGTCTGAGCCTGGAAGCTCCATTGGTATTATTCTTTTTTCTCACCTGGCTGCAGTGTGGACTTCAGCACATACCATTCTTTAACACATGGAGATGCTAGTAACAATCAACACGCTGGCATCAGGTATTGCATGGACACGGAGGAGGGAAATGTGGGGTGCATATCTGGGATGCTACACATGATGGCACAAGCCAGCCACAGGAAAAGTGCCTTCAGGAATGCTCAGAGCTAAAGTGGTTGGGAGATCAAGAAGGGCACTCAGAAAAGAGAGGAAGAACAAAATTAGGGACATGAGGATAAGAAGTTTAAACCTGATTCAAAAAGAAGTCAACAGAGAGAAAGCCATTGATGCCACATCACGGTGACAGAAGCAGGTGCATGGGCTGAAGAAGGCGGAGATAAAGGAGTGTGGTTGGGAGCTGCAACGCAGGTGCCCTCAAGACATGATTTCAACCAGTGCCTTGGTTAGAGCTTGGCCTGTCCATACAGCGGAGGAAGCCAAACCCCAGGGGAGCCAGACACAACAAATTGGTAAGTCTTGAACATGAGCTGGATGTGCAGGGCAAGGGATAGAGACTGGGTGAAAGTGCCTACACCAGGGAGAGGAGCATCACAGAAGAATGTCACCCCGCTGGTATGGGAAGTTTTTAGCATTCTCCTCACCATCCCATTTTTCCCTCCTGCTCTGCACCAGCTTCCTTTAATTTGCTCATTAAAGAGAGCTGCATTATTACAACAAATTGTGGCATTTTCTCTTTAAACCTGTGAAAAAGCTACAGCCCTGAAATTGCCCTGAACGCTAATGGGTACAATCCTGGCTCAAGCGAGTTATTGGCAAGCTTCTCACTGACTCCTGCAGAGCCAAGATTTCACCTCAGATGGAGGCTATCTTTCAATTAAAGGTATTACTCTTAATATTCATTAAAATTCCGTTTAATCCGGTCTCTATGAGGGGCAAACCCTGAAAATTATTAAGTGTTGTATAAAAAGCCAGCGCAAACGACCACAGTCAGGAAAAGTGCCTCATTGCAAAGGCTGAGGAATTTCACCAATTTAAGGCCAAGTCTGAGGACTGAGACAAACTGGAGCCCACTGGGAACATGAGCTCCCAGGTTGTGGGAGGCTGTGGAGCTGGTGGGGCCCTCTCCAGCTCCCCATGGATTCGCTCCCATAGCTCCTTCTCCTTTCCAAGGGTCCCAGTGATGGGGCAGAGGATGGCAGGTGAAGAGGCAGCCTGGAACTACAGCTGCTGCAAAGTGCCCACCTAATGCCCTTTATTCACCTTCTCTCCTTCCTTCCACCTCCTTCACGTACCCACCCAGAAATGGGCTGGCTCCTGTCTGTGGGTACTTCCCTCACCTGCTGTCCTCATCAGCTCAGCCCACAGCCATGCTGTGATCATAGGGCAGTCTGGTCCCTGTGATCCCGCAGGGCTCGCCTTTGCCATCCCAGCCTGGTTTGTGTCCATCTGCCACTGCCACAGGTGTCCATCCCAAGGACCTCAGCTGCATCCCTGACACTGGGATTACTGCAGCATCTGCCTGGGGAACTGGGCTGGTGCTCAGCTTCTTGGGACCATTCTGGGCTGGAAGCATCTCATAGACTGGATCCAGCTCGCAGACTGCCAGTGGACATCACTGCCTGTGTGAAAGGCACAATGATGGTGGGAGCCATCCTGGGTGGCTGCTCCCCACCCCTCTGCAGCACACTACCTGACTTTGGACAGTGTGCTGAACAGCCATGTGCAACTCCATCACCTTTTTGTCACCTTGGCCTCTGTTGGCATGGCAGGAGGGCAATCAAGATACCCCAAGTCACCAAGAGGCCACCATATTCCTGAAGAAAACCAGCACTGCTTCTGAGCTTTGCCCAGCGAGACCCTGCGTCCCCACAACAGCCTGTGCTTCATTGTACACTTGTACCAAGCCCCATGGGCTGCTTGGGACTTGCCACTGGTATCTGATAGCACTTTGGCCTTCAAAATCCACCAAGCCATTGAGAGAACACCCCGAGAAATTGCCCAAGGGTTTGCAGTTACCTGCCTGAAGATGCAGACCCCTGGCAGCGGGCAGGCAGCTGGCAGGGAGAGCCGGTGCTCACAGCCCTGATGTTAGCAGCCGGGATAAAAAAACCTGTGGGTTGCTGAGAGGAGAAAATGGCTCAGAGGCTGGAAGAGAGAGAAAATTAAATAGAAGAAGCTGGTCAGGTGAACTCTGAGAGGACCATGCCACGCCACAGCAGGAGAGCCAGGTGCTTGTGCAGGCCGAGAGCTGGGATGAAGTCACAGGATTAGAGACATTTGGCCAAAAAGATGATGAATCACCTCACTCAGGGAGCTGAACCCCAGATACCATAGTATTTTCTGAGCCTCATGTGTGACCCAAACTGCCTTGGATCTGTCTTTTAGGTCACTTTAATTTCAGTGCAGGAATCTTAGATTCTCTGCCTGTATTTGTGGATGCTGTGATTTTGTATGTGTTTTCATGAGGCTTATATAAGTAGAAAATATTTCTTCATCAACTATGAGTGCATTTTTCACAGGCTGCAGCTTTAGGTGGTTGCTCGCCCTCTGCGAGAAGCCCTGCTCTGCCAGATCTATTAGACAAATGATTTTTCTCTGTCCCTTGTGTTTCTCTGCATCTGTTAATTCCTTTATTTTTATTTTGAAAAGCTGTCCCATCAGGCTGGATGACTCTTAAATCCCTGTCCTCTCTCTCTCCATTCTGCAACCCAGATTTAACCCTACAAGCACCGCTGCCTCCTGCAGCCAGAAGGCAGGCTGCCAACAGCCCCCTCTCCCTCTCCTCCCAAACATCAGCTGCCTTTCCCAGCCGTGACATATTGCTGAATGAAATATGTTAGGTCTCCTCGATCAATAAACCATCAGTACCCCTGAGCACCAGGGAAGCAGCCGGCTTCTGCCTCTTCCAGCTAATTCCCAGAGAAATGTTCTCCTATCTCCCCTGCTGCCCTGCCAGATCCCATTTCTTTCCATCCCTCCCTTTTCTCCCTCTATTGTTTCCAAAGTCTGGCATGGTTCTTCTTTGTGCTCATTGTTTTACTTCTCTAAACTATGCTTCTATTTCTCTTACTTTTTCCTCTCTACCTCTTCTTTCTTTCTTCTTCCAGCCTCTCCCCTCTGCTTCCTCCTTACTTCTATCTCTCAGTAAATTGTATACTGTCATTTACAACTGTAATGATGATGAAAGACCTGAGATGTGGAAATAGCAGGCACTGGTTCCCTCCCTGCCCCTTCCCTCCTCCCCTCACACCCCAGGCATATTTCATTTTTCCAGCTCTCCTGCAGGCAGAGCCATGGAGCTCCAGCATGCTCAGGGAGTATCCGCATCGTGCCAGCAGATGTAAAAGTGTTGAAGGATGGCAGAAAGGCCTAGCTCCCCCAGCTAAGCTCCTTCAGGGAGCTGTGATATTACAGCTGGAGCAAGGTGAGGGCTGGCTCTTGGAGTGCTTTCCACCCAGCCATCGCCAAGTGCTCTGCAGTGATAGGCAAATCGCTTTATCTCTGTGACACAGATGGAGAAGCTGAAACAAATCACTGGGCTCTGTAATGAGTGAGAGGGACATAAGCAGGGTGCACGCACACACACACACACGCATACCTCTTATGCTTTGAAGGAAAATATCACTGAAGAGGACTGGCCCCAAACACCAGCCATAGTTGAGCTCGAGTTTCCTGGTGGGAGCAGTAAGAAACCCTTTCGCTGCAGATCTGGAGTCTGTGATGTAAAATTCAGCCCAAAGTTTGACATTCCTCTGCCTGCAGACTGTTCCAGGGAGCACAGGCAGAAGCTGGACCTTGGGCACAGCACACAGCATTTTGGGGAAATCCAAGAGGAGCAGCTCTTTAGTGGAAGAGCCAACAGAGCAGACTGGCAGTGATGGATATGACCATGGCATGACAAAGGCCATGAGAGACAGGCATAGCCCACCTAGCGCCCCACAGAAATTCCCACCTTCACCTTACCCAGACCCCAGGGAGAAGGTAGTTTATGGGAAGTTGATTCAAGCAGCCCATGGACAAATCCAGTCCAACATCTCACCTTGCCCACGGCTACAGGTCAGGCCTCACAGAGCCACCAGCTCTGCTGCTGCTCATTCTGTTTGTCCTCACTTTAAAGGAGTGGTTTTCACTTGTCTCTCCTCTTCAAATGGTTTTAACCTGTCTCCCCTCTTGAAATACTGTTCTTACATTGTATATGTCACTCTTGATGATCTCAGTAAATCAAAACAGGTAGGCAACTGTTGGCTGAACATTAGCCGTGCTGGCGATGCTTTTCCAGTGGTATAAAGCTGTTTCGATAAGATAATGAGAAATTAGTCAAGCGTTCATGAACAGATGCTCTTCCTTCTGAAGAACACAGGGCTCACTTCATTGTTTGAACAAATCTTGCTGCTAAGCCACTGCTAGCTGCTAAGGGGTTGATTTGATGTGACATGCACCATTCGTCTTCATAACAGTTTCCAGGTTGGGTGCTATGAACTGAGGTCCGCCGTCACACTTGGGCTGTTTTGGCTGAGTCAGACACACCTCCCAGCAAGTGCTTTCAGTGGGAAGAAAGGAAACTTGTTGAGCTGGTCCAGGAGGCAACCACACACTCTTCATTTCAATGCTTCCCCTCCACTCCTCCTGCAACACCACTGGGCATTCAGCCACCACATGCAAGACCCACAAAGCTAGTGGTTGCTGTTGTATTGGCTCTGAGGAGTATGTAGGCCAGTCCTCTGTTTTTTTACCTCTCTGGAAAGCATGCACAGCTCTCTGCAAGGATGTGGTGTGACATGCATATGGCAGGTCATCTTCATGGCAGTGGCTCAAGGGTGTGGAGGTCCTGTCAAGGATAGACACCTAGAACCAACACCTCTGGCCATCTCCAGTAACAGAGTGTCTTCTCAAGAGGGTCAACTCAAAGAAGCAGGGTGGTGGTGTCTCTACCATGCAGTATAATTTTGCTCAGCCTTGCCCTGATCTGTGTAGGGAGGAATGAAACAGTGTAAAATTTTCAAGACATTTTCTTTTGTATTTCAGGAATCCCTGTGAAAAAAAAAAAGTGTATTCCAAAATTACTTGAATTTCTGGACTGAGAGCAAATGCTGGATTTTGGATTCATGTGTATCTAATTCTCTATTAAAAGTTGATAAATTGATACTTATGCTGTAGCCCTTTACATGGGGTCTGGCTGCACGCAGGCACTCAGGACCCGTATTTCATATCTGGCAGGCTCTAGTGGTTTATAAAATCATAGAATTGTCTAGGTTGGATGGGACCTTTAAGATCATCTAGTCCAACCATCAACATAACTCTAATAAAAACAACAACTCATCACTAAACCATGTCACAACCTGTCTTTTGAATATCTCTAACTCATATACATATCTCCTTATACCACCTTATAAACCCATTTACTCTTTTCCAGCCTTTGCTCAAAGTTCTATACCTCAAGGACAACACCACCAGAGCACAGACTGGTGCCTGCTGGCTCCCTGGAATTCTGTTCCTAGGCTTAGCACAGCTCTGTGCTGCTGAAATCCTGACCACTTGCAAAGAAGTAGAGAGCACCAATATATAAAAAAGGGGTTACTCTCCTGGATTTACAGTCTCTCCAAAATCTCTACAGCTCTTACAGCAGCTCATAGTTTTTTGTGGTACAATCATGCAGAGTGTGCACTGCTCATTCACTGTGCGAAGCTATAACCCAACTCATTCCTCTTCTTCAAGGTTGCACACCCAAAGCTCTAGTTATTCAGCCCCACTTCTCTTCCTGGGATGCTGTATTTATTCCTGGTTGTCTTCTAACTATCAAAACAATTTCGGATGTGAACTCAGTGATGGACATCATGGGGCACGGGAAACAATTATAAGGAGCAGAAATAGCCTGCATACACAGCGGGAACAGCTCTCTGATTCAGAGCCCTTATTATAGGTCAGAGTCCATAAGATTCAAAGTCTGTACAGAGCATTAGAGACCGCAGTCTGTGAATCTCCTCTGAAAGATGCTTGGGCAAGTAGAAAAAGACATGTCTGTCACATAAAACAATTTATTTAACCCTTGCCATCCAGGGGTAGACCAATGTGGCAGAAAGAGGGGTGTCTGAAGGTAAGGCAGGGTTAAAGCAGGGCACACCAGTTCAGAGATTTTTATGTCTGGATTCTGCAGCAGCAACAGATGACTTGATAAGGATTGGTGGTGACGCTCCAGGGCTGGTTGGACTTATTGTCTCTCTGTCCTGAATGTGCATCCTCAGCCGTTTTCAGAAAATAAAGTCCTTGTGTCCATGGGCATCTTCTCACTCACTGATTTCCCTTGTACACTGGTGAAACATCCTTAATAGAAAAGGGATTCATCAGGTAGGACAGAATCATAGAATGGTTAGAGTTGGAAGGGACCTTGAAGATCGTAAAGTTTCAAGCCCCCTGCGACAGGCAGGGACACCTCCTACTAGAACATACTCTGAAAGCTGTTTCTAATCAAAGCCATTGCCTTTCCAAAAGCAGGATTACCCTTAATCATTGGGAAACCCCCAGTGCTGTAAAAATTTATATGACCAGATTGCTCTTTACTGCACTGATTTCCCCCTGGCTCTGTGATGCAGGAGGCAGAGGGGTGCTTTCTTCACCTGTTTTCCTGATTCTGTCTCTACCCTCAGTGCAGGAGACATCCTTTCCTGAAACCACTTCCTTGGGACGTGCAGAAGCATTACCTGAATCTGCTTTCTGATGCGTGGTTTGCACCAAACCCAGTGTTTCTTTACCAGCCATCGTGGTAACTGAAGAAGCAGTCCCACCTCTGAGCTCCCATTAGAGGACATTGATGTCAGTTGTTTCCTTTCTGCTTTTTACTGTCAGAGATTTGCACACCTTGCTGCCCCAGGCCAGCAACTCATCAGTGCCATGATACATTTGTAAGGCCCATCAAAGACATGAGATTAGAGCCTTCGCAAGCCACCAGCTTCCTACTGAATGTGCTCCCAACTTTGCCGACAAATCTGCAGCAGCAATGACCCAATTCCATCTCTCTCCACCACTCAACGTTAGACAAGAGCATGGGATTTATTATGCTGGGACTTGTGCTCCTAAGCGTGAGGACGATGCTGCTATCAGCAGTTGACAGGTCATCAAGAAAACATTGCTGTCAAAGTGACAAGCAAAGTGGTTAGCATTTCCCCGAACCCCAGTGTGTCTGTAAACAGGAGGAGTAGTGCAGCTCCTGCTCACAAACATAGGCTTTCTGGGGCCTGTTTGCCCCCTGTCTGGGACAGGATGTGGGTCCCAGCCCCACAGCATCACTACAGGATGACTGAGAATTTTTTGAGATGGCTGCTGGGCACTGCCATGGGTGGGAGGCAGCTCTGGCCATCTCACCAAAGATGTTTGTGGTTGGGGAGGGGTAAAGATAGTCAGTGTGGTGTGGCTGTCCACCACGTCTGCACCCTATTTTTTGGGCAAGAATGTGTATTAGGCTTGAATAACCTTTAAGCTCAGCAGGAGAGGACTCAACTTGGAGCATCAGGCCCATGAAGTCCCTATCTGGAGCATTATCTGGGAGTGGCTACTAGTCAGAGGTCACATCCTTTTTTTATATTGGAGTAAAGCACATAATTTCTCATTAAACACCCTTGTTTAAAATTTAGGACCACAATTCTTGGCATGCTGGTTTCTTTGACAATGTGGATGCTCTTACACTGTGGCCTCGATTCCTTTGGATGAGGATGCCCCTGCCAGCAGCCAAGGGGCCATCACACACGCAGTGCTGCCAGCCTGACAAACGGGATGCCACACAGAGTTATTTTGTGAAGCAACCCACATGCATTATTTAGAGTGAAGCCCAGAGAGATGCCTCCCTTGTGTGCTCTTGAGCTGGGCTGGTCTAAAATGCAATTGTTTGAAATGTCACATCAGGAGGACCTTTACCAACAAGCACTGTGGGCAAAAAAAGATGTGTTTTTGCAACATGTGTGTGTTTCAGGTCTTTTTTCAGGCTGTTGTCTCGGGGAAAGAGGCTGTCTCCCTCACTTTGAGTCTGTTTTCCATGGGCTGAGCTAGTTCATAGCTGTCTGGTTACTTTTGATGATGTATATGGGGTTTCTGCCTGAAATTAAGCCAGTACAGGTGATATTTCCCTTAACAGTTAAAGTGCTCTCCCACCAAGTGAACTGGTCTAAGTTTTCAAGCTATCGAATCACTCCCTTTCCTTCACAGGTGGCTTTGCTCTAATAATGTGTCACAAAGTAATTGTGGGAAAGGAAAAAAAAAAAAAGGAAAAAATGCTTAAAATGCTTAACTCCATCTTGTGACTCAGATATTGAAGACAGGTATTAGCACCTCATTCCTCCCTCACAGAAAATCCTTCCTCCCTATGAAATGCTCTGGTAAAGTGCCCAGAGATATTAAAAGACAAGGGATGCTGCATGACCCTGGGATGAGCCCCATCCCCGTCTGGAATTTGATCCCAGAAAATCAGGAGCTGCCTATTCCCCAAAATTAGATTTTTTTCCAGACCTTTTTTCCATCCAGGCAGAGTGCGGGCAGGACATGGCATAAGCTCCGCTCAGCCGCAGGCAGGCAGGGGGTGAGCAGAATCCTGCCTCTTTAATGGGGAAGGAAGCCCAATTAATCCCGTTCAGGCTCAAAGCCTACCATCAGAGGAGGGCTGAGAGGTCAATGGAGAGCTGCTCTACATAGCTACATTTTTATTGTACCAATTTCCCCTCTTCTCAGTCAGAGGATTCAAGAGCAAATCCATTTTGCAGCTAACACTTAAATAGCGAGAACCTTTTAGAAAATGGTGGGAACCATCTCGGAGAAAGCCTGTATCACCCAGCGTTGCAAAAGGCTGCCTTTCCAAGGTAGTCTCCTGGTGCTCAGGCACCTGATCCCTGAGTCCAACAGGTATTTAATTGAGGTTTCCCTGGGACCAGCTCAGGGGAAATGTGGAGCATCGCACCGGCGCTGCTGGTTTGGGGCAGAGTTCCTTCCCTCCTGCCTTATGTCAGAGAGCAAAGATGCCGGCTTTTCCTGCCAAACTTTTCACACAACCTCAGTGAGAAAGGACAGACACCATATTTCACTCGAAGTCCAGCATTCAGAAGATTAGAGAAAAAAACCCTCTCAATCGCCATTTCCATCAATTAGATAGCGAATAACTTTTCCTGCCCTAAATGAACAGGCTTCTCTTTCTTCCCCTGCTAACACAGAAGCTTGCAAATCCCTCCCTGAGAATGGTTTCCCAATTAACTGGTGACTGTATGCATGTTAACTGCTCAAGTACATTGAATTATTTTGCACATTTTACTGGCATTATTAAAAGGTTGGGGAAAAGAAAAAAATAGCTGTCATCTCATAAAGCTGAGGCTTGGCTCAGTGTTTTGACTGTTCTCAGGCAAATGGCACGGACCCTGTGAAGGCCAGAGGGAGCCTGGGGAGGGCAGCAGGGGCAGCAGGGGTTGTTTCCCTTACCCCATCCTTTTTCTGCTGCTGGTGTGGCAGCATGTGAAGATGTTCATTGTAGGAGCTGCTGTCGTGGGGCATATCCCTGGTTTTTGGCCAGCTGCAGCCTCCACCATCACCTGTTTGGAAATACAGAATTTAGCAGTAAAAGCTGTAGCTGGTGTTTGTTCCCTGGCTCCCTTCCAAGAGAGGGATTTTGTTTCCCATTTAAACCTTTTTGGCCCAGCGAAGTGCTGGGAAGGATCCAGGATACAGGGAGAACTGGAACCCTTCACCTGCTGCCTAGGATGCACAAGACACTGCACAACACCCTGTCCCTGGTAGAGGAGTTGGGGACTAGAGGCTAGAGGAGCTGGGGACCTTGGCCCAGAAATGGCTTTGGAAGAGCCACTGAGACAGAGGAGACCTGGCTGGGGGAGTAGGGGGAGGGATGCGGAAGATTTGGGAGAATTGTGGAATGCTGGGGGACTGCAGCAGGGAGCAAGCAATGAAGCAGGAGAAGAAGGGAAGCGAAACCTTATCGAGGCCACTCTGAGTACCTAAGGTCACTCAAGTCCCCAGTAGCAGATGGCACAGTCCCCGGCCCTATCTTTAGCCACGCTGCTGTGGTAGCCAGAGTTGCAGGCACTCCTCCCAGGGAGCTTGCTCACCCCACAGAGCAGCGCCAAGGAAAGGAGGCCTTACCCTGTCCCAGCTGCTGCCTTAGGCTGCAGGGATGGCTAAAGGGCTAATGGGGATGAGCTGCAGCCATTGCAGCCCCCAGTAAATTGATGCCAGGGCTGCTCCCAAGCATGGCTACAAGCAGGACAGTGCAGGGAGGACTCTTCTGGGATGACTCTGTCTCATTTTTATGTCTCCTTTGCTAACTTCTCCTTCAAGAGCTCTTCCTCTGGTTCATCTCCTTTTTCTCCTTTATGCAGGGCTCCTGTGTCCTTTCTCCCACTTTCTGGTGCCATCTTTCTTCCTTCTCCTCTGCCATCCTCTTCCTCCCTTGCCATTGTGTCCCCATCCACATCTGGAGCTTCCAGATGCCTGCACATCCATACTGCATGTGGCCAGGTCAGCTTTTCTGTTCCTCCCTCACACTTAACCCCACTATTGCTGATGTTCAAGAGGCAAGGAACAGGCGAGGTGAATAGCTGCCCTGCTGGGAATGAAGTAATGCTGGAGCTGGGTGATCCAGGTATCGGATGCTGTTGGATGGGGCTCAGTTCTGACCCAGGACAGGAAAGCCACTTCATTGTTGTTGGCCTTTGCTGTCTCTGTTGGGTTGGCTCCCAAGGTCTTGGCTGAGTGTTTGCCAGAGGTTGTTCCCAGGCTCTGGGTCTGAGCACAGATCACCCTCTGCCTTGGAGGTGGATGCATCTCTTCTGGACAGGTCTTCAAGGATAACTCTGCTTGCCTTGAAGGCAGACTGATGTTTGATGGAGAACATGTTGTCTCCACTTTGCATGTGCAGATCAAAGCACCTGGAGCCTGCAGTGACCCCACTCTGGGCCAAAGGCTGAAGACTACTCTGCAGCCATGTGAGGGTGAATCTTGGACATGTCCCTGTTGGGCAAAAAGCTGCAAAGGTCCTGCCTGACAGCCTGACCTCCACAGCACCCCATCTCAGGTCCCTTTCTGGGTCATGCTGGTTAGGAGATAATTTGTTTTGATGTATTTTTGGCTGGTTGTGTGTGAGGTGCTGGGCAGAGTAGAGCACCTCCCCTCCCTCTCCTCCCCCATCCAGCACACTGCTGACTGTGAGTTCCCACAGCCAAACCCATCAGTCCCCTCACTCATACTTATTGGAAGAAATAATTGGATGGATTGAAGTGCAGCACCGTTTTACTTAACAGATAAGAAATTTCATATCTGCCCTGATTAGGGGCCAAGAGATATGAGCTCGCTCTGGAGCCAGCAGTAGAGGGAATTTCATTTCACTTCTGCTGATGGGGGAAGAAGTTTGAAGGGCTGAGCACTGCTGCGATTTGCTGCATTAATGTCACCACATGGGGGGACCTACCTGCTCCCAGCAGGAACAGAGATGCTCTGAGGAGCTCAGCCAAGGAGTCGTGTTGCCAGAGAGCCCTGCACAGTGCTCAGGCACAGCTGTCTGGCATCCGGCAGTGAGCACAGCATGAGGGCTTGGGGCAGTGTGAGATGCTCATCCTCCCGTTCAGCACCTGGAAGGCACAGGGGTCCTGAGCCCTCACTGCCTGTGCCAGCAGTACCTCACCACCTCTGCTCCATCATCACAAGTGCAAAACACCCAGACTGGTAAAGAAAATCAGACTCAAGCTGAAGCCTTCATGGCATATGGGTCTGTTTAAGTTGGCAACAGCATGGCTGTCACCCTGTATCAAGTGTAACACTGCTGTGATGTCTCTGGTGCCTCATCTCAGTGCAACAAAAGGTCCTCACTAAAGATATTGCCTAAATCTCTTGAGACAGAGGTCCCCACCGGTCCTCCTGCTTTCTGGCTGTCTTACTGCCACAGGGCCACGCCAAATGGGCTGTGTCACAGCAATGCCAACTCTTGCAGATGGGCCTGGACACAAGCCTGTGTCATGGCAGGGACACGTGTACTTGAGCATCTCTGACCTCAGCAGTGGCCAGAGGTACCCAGTAAGTCCATGTAATCACCAAGGTAGGCTGAATGTCCCTCATCTCCCAAAGAGGCCAGATGGCGAGGAAAGAAAAGGTCTTGGCAGCCCTGACAGCCACAGGGTAAAGCTTAAATAGGGAAAATTTGGGCAGCTCTCCAGCTCTTCAACCAAACCTGGAGCAGGTGAGGGTGCAGGTATGAAGAAGAGGTACAAAGAGGAGGACCTTTGCCTGTGCTTAGACTGACACCAGTAGACTTATTAATTGCCATCAGCAGGATGAGCCAGAGAAGGATATTACGCTGTGCCAAGGGAAATGGCATCTGAGGTTGAGGCGGCAGAGTCAGGAGGAGATATAAAAGACAGCAGGTGTGAAGTTGCTCCTTGAACACAGGGACCTCAATGTGCAAAAAGCCAGGGGACAGGGAAGGAGAAGACATGTGGAGCACTGAGGACAGAGCCACTGTTTCCCTAATGGCACTTGTCATGCAGAGAGTGCTGTCAGCTCTCACAATTTCATTCCCCAGCTCATGGCATTTGACACCCCTCCTTGGGGCCCAGTGTTTACAGGCATGTTTCTGTGAGCTGCAAATCGAAATATTTTTCATATATTTTCATATATTTTTCAATATATATATTTCCAGCCTGTCAGAGCATAAGCTGGGACCGTGTGACTGGGGGCATTGGCAGTGCTGCATCCTGGGCAATCCTCGGGAAGGAAAGGGCAGTGATTTGGCTAAGGTGGCATGATCTTAGGATGTGGGACCATCTCCAACATGGCCCGAAGCAGGCAGTGAAGAGCAGCAAGTTCACATAGTGCTGTTTTTAGGCACGTGAAATGCCTAAAAGCACCACCCGTCCCTAATGGATCCCCAAAATGGAAGACTGAGCAACCTCCACATACTGAGAGACTTTGAGGGAGTTGAGTACCCTCTCACACAACCCTGCACAAGGCATAGGGCAGAGATAAACTGGGGACGGAGGGTGGTGCAGTGATAAATGTCCTCCTGTTGTCAGCCAGGACCAGGCACTGGTGTTCATGGGAGGAAGCCGTAGAGATTTCACCTCTTTTACAAAACTGCTGTTGAGTTTTTAAATCAATAGCTTCACCTTCTAAAACGTTCCAGAAGAACCTGTAACGATTTTTAATCTATTCTAAATGTCAGAACAAACAGCATTTTCTTCTGAAAGGCTTTGCAGGCAGCGGCGCTGGGAGCCAGGCAGGCAGTGAGTGCAGCTGCTCTGCCTCTCCATCCCTCTGCTCCAGGTTACACAGCTGCCACAGCAGCCACCTCACACCGATCTGTGGTCCTGGGCTGCTGCAAGGAGCCTTGGACCAGGTTGTGGGGAGGAGCCAGATTTATGTCTTAGGCTGTTTTTTATTAAAGCAGGAATAACTACAGAGAGACCTGTGCCCTAGGGTGAAGCTTTATCACTATCTGTTGCTGCTATGTATGACTTCGGTTGGAACAGCCAGGCCCTGGGGATGTCTCAGCCCCCCTGTAAGGGAAGGATGTTAACTCTGAAGCTTGCTTTGACTGAAGGAAAAAGTCCCTGGCAGCTGTCAGAGCTAAGAGGTCCTCAGGGCATGCTTCATGCTCCCACTGCCTTCTAGAAGCCACTGGCTTGAGAGTGCTGGTGTCAAGCCTGTTGCAGTGAGACGAGGCATTCCCGGGAGCCAGCTGCTTCAGAGGAGATGCTTTCAGCAGTCCTCCGGTCCCTCTGGGGATTCACAGACAGCTCGAGTCACATCTGCCGCTTTCTTTTTTCTCTCTTACCTTTGCAGATACATTTTCCTCACACTTCCTCCACCAAGCCACTCCTTCCCTCCTCCAGGCTGCCTGAGCAGAAGTGGTAGAAAAGGGAAAATGCTGAATCCATGGAAATAGGTCAGAGACTCTCAGGTCTCTCAATGTGCCAGAACAGGCTGTTGAGATGGGTGAGCATTAAGCTATTTAAGCCATGAAATGATGCAGAGGCTCTTGCCTGGCACCAGGTTTGGTCACCCTCCCACCTCAAGGACATACCTTGTAAAGGTCTGCCTTATCAAGCTGAAAACAAGCCCAGACAGCCCAGCCCTGCCTGGCATTAGCAACTGTGAAATCCCTCCTGATGTGTGCCCTTTACCTGTTTGAGGTGCCAGGGTGGGAATGGGAGAGAAGGGTGTGGGTGGCCAAAGCCGTACCGCAGCTGGTGCCTGGAGCAGAGGTGCCATGTGAGACCGGAGGTCTCAGCGTACACCTGTACATTGTGATTGTAAATGCCAATTTCCTCTTGACATCTAATCTCTCTGCTGAGAAGCATGTACACTTGTCAATAGGCCAGGCAGGGATGCAGTATCCTGTGCCTGCGCCTGCTCCTATCTCTCCGATCAGGAAGCTATGCACTCAAGCTCTCCAAAAGTCCCCTTTCGGGAACCTGATTATGCCAGAAACCTCAGCGTTTCTCTTCCCCACGCTGCATGAGCCATTGAAGAATGGCTCTGGCTCATTTATAGTTCCTTTCTCCACCATCACATGCTAAAAATTACCAGGACCCCAGATTTCACCCCTGCAGCAGAGCCACGGCTTGAAACAAAGTCAGGCATGTTGATCCATGGGTACCTGTGCCATCCTTCCCACTGTGGGCAGAGAGGTGCTGGCAGGAGCTGAGTCAGGATGAAACCCTAAAGCAGCCACACGGAGCTGCCCAGGGCACAGCCAGGACCTGCCCAGCCTGCACCGAGCATCCCTGGGTAGTTCCGCTCCCCGGAAATCTCTCCAGGCTCTGCCCGGTACCACTGTGCTTTGGATGCCTGGGTTGTGCCCAGCAGTGTATGAAACATGTTTGGCACTTGCCAAGCTTGCCTCAAAGTGCAGTTTGCAGGATGCCAAGCTTTTCAGTCACATTTGTTAGCAAGTTTTGTCTGAAAATGTATGGGATAATTTTTTCCTGAAAATGTCAAAACATTTTGTTTAGACATTTTCTAAATGAAGTAGCTGGGCTTTCTTTCAACATGACAGTTCCATCTCAAAGCTGACGTATCTTTTAATATTATTTCTTTTAATGCTGAAAAGCATGAAACTTTGGGGATTTGGATTCATATTTTTCTTTTATTTTCTGAAAATGCCCCCCAGGTTTTCCATTTGGTTTGAATGGGCAGGTCTCCCCCTTCCTCCTGCCTGTGTGGGAGGGGTGGGGATGGTTAGCAGATGGTGAAATCCACTCTCCCCATGGTGCTGAGGGTACAGTCCTCTCCAGGGCTCTCCTTTTCTTGCTGGGGCACTGCCTTGCATACTCACACTCCCCTCCATCACCTGACCCCTCTATCCCTCCCTAGGATTTTACTCCAGTGCCCTGTTCCCTGGCCTGGGAATCAAAATGCTTCTTTCAAGGCTGCTTGTGTCTCTTCAACCCCCACACCATGTTTCCCATTAAAGCCAAAGATTAATTTCTGACTTCATTGACTGACAATGTGTCAAGGGGGGTGGGGGTGGGAAATGGAGTAGGCTGTGGGGGAAGGAGATGGAGCTGTGGGAGGAGAGGACATAAAATCAGGGATGGCATCCATTTGGTATCAGTAGTCCCCAGAGACTGACCCACCAGGGCAGAGGTGTGTGGGACTGGCTCTGGGATGGATGCAGTCCCCCAAAACCTGCCCTGCACAGTCCGTGGGGCTACACACTCCTATTGCACCCTCATGCCCTGGCCTGGCTGGGGGTGAACTGAGGCAGCCTGGGGGCTGCTACCTCCATCAGGAACATCAGGATGTTGCTTTTCTCTTCCCACCCCACTGCTGGCCCAGGTTGGGGAGAAACCTGCATTTCCCTCCATTGGTTTCCCCGCATGGCTGACACCACTGATTGCTATGGAAACCTGGGGGGATGCAGAGCAGGGGGATGCTGACTGGGGGGATGCAGAGCAGGGGGATGCTGACTGGCCGGGAGGGTCGCACAGGAGAAAGGGTGATTGTTGAGGCTGGGTGCCTCAGCCAGGGTCAGCCTAGGGTGAAGCCCCTGTGCAGGGGCAGAGGATGGGTGCTGGCTCCCCCTTCCCATCCCACTGACACCCCGGTGGGTTTGAGGTGCTAGTTAGTGCCTAGATCTTGCGCTTTTTCTACCTCGCTCCCTTTGCATCAGTCGTGACAGGAGCTCTCGGAAGAAAAGCACCTCCCTCGCCAGCTGGGGACTGGTGCCAGATTTCAGCTCTGCCAGCCTTTCTTCCTTAGTGATGTACAGAGGTTTTTCTTATATGTGCAGCTCAAAGGCTCTTCTGTTTCACTTTCTTGTGAAGACTATCAAAGTGCTTGTAGATTTTTTTTTTCTTTTTCCTTTCTTTTCTTTTTTTATTTGAATGTATAGCAGCTTTTAAGAAGGGTCCCAGCACGGGCGAGAGGCTCTTGTCAGGCATGCGTTCTATCTCCCCCTCTGAGAAGCAGAAAGGCAGCAGAGAGAGAAAGTCTCTTAATTAGCGAGCCAGTGCCCCTCTTTCTTTCTCTCCTTGCCCAAGCCCCAGCAGAAGGCCACGAGCATCCATCTGGGCCACCAAAATCAGCTTCTGATGACAGTTCTTCCCTTGGCTAAGCACATACATACCTCCTGGCAGCCCTGTGAAACTTTGAGGAAAACACATAACAACTTTCTTCTGCAAAGAGACCAAATTGGCTTTATCCACCCTAGGTATGTTCGTGGTTCTCTTTCCTCTCAGTCTCTCTTAGCTGTTAATGCAGGCGGCCTCCTGCTGCGGCAAGCGCTCTTATCTCGGTATTACAGGTCATGAAGTGACATGAGCAAAGGTTGTGAGCAAGCTGGCGATGTTAAGACGAGGTTATCTGTGTAGGCAGGCTCTGAAACAGGGCAATAGCACGGCCTGTACTAGGATCAGCAGCCAGAAACATATCTGAGAGGCATACGCACAGGGAGTATTAGGCTTTTAAGGCCGTCCAGGTTATGTTTCCTCCCTCTCTTCCCCCCGCCTCTTTCCTCTGGGGTAAATTTATACAGAGAAAATCCTTTCCAGTGCTGCTGGCTCTGCCCATGATGCACACGTGAGGCTGTTTGTGACCAAGATACCCAGCTCTGTGGTGACTCTCATTAATACGATGGACCCCTGGGGAGCCCGCCATCCTGAGGTGCTGGCTGGGCTGCACAGACTGGAGCTGGGGAGAGGATGCCGGTGCTCAGATCAGACCTGAGAGGCGTTAGTAAGGCAGGAGCTGACTCACTGTGCTGCCTGAGGCAGGCAAGGAACAGGAGCAAGCTTAAGGGACAGACAAGTGCTGTCTGTAGCCCTCACCAGGGAGAGGGGCAGTCTCCCTCACGCCAGTTTGGGAATGGAGGGAGCCAGAAAGGGAGCTGCTCCCTGGTGCTTGGCATCCCATTTTTATTCAGGAAGGTGGGTGTCGTTTTGACTCGTCCCCCGTATCCTAGCTTTGATGTGACAACCTGCACAGGGAGGTACAAAGAAAGGAGGGAGGTCTAGAAAATGCTTCTTGCCTGAGCCAGGGTTTAGTTAGACTCCTATAATTAACGACTGTGGCTCCCCTAAGAAAGATCCCAGCTGCTTTGCTCTGCAACCTGCTCTATCAATTTTTCTCTCACGCAACCGATGCACCAAAACTCATTCCTGTGAGGAAGGGAACAAGTATGTATAAATCAAATGCCTCTAGAAAACATGAGCAGGAGGGGAGGGGGTAAAGGGAGCACAAATTCCAAAGGAAGTGACAAATATCATCATCCCTGGGAGGATACAGGCAGGTTCCCCTGGGACAAAAGAAGCTTGCAGGGTCATATGTAGTGAGCCCTTCACACGTGAGCATTAGGTGAGGACCTCAGGCAGTGAGTGAGACCTTTGTACCCAGCACAGCGTACATGGTGCAAGATGTGTCCTCATTTTGTCTTGAGATAAACAACTCTCTCAGGAAGCTGTCCTTCTGCTAAACTACTTTGTGTTCAGACCAGCCCCAGGGGGACCTAGGACCTCCTTTTTCCCTGCTAAGCCCCAGTCTTTAGGAAGCCCTCCCAACCTGAACCTTCTAGCAGTCTCATCTGTCCTGTAAAATTACTGTATCCAGCACGGATCAAGGGAACATCAAACTGCAATGTACAGCATATTGTAGAAGAGCAGCAGCAGAAATCTGTTCCTCAGCTCCTTACAGTAAAAGCCTTTACTCATTTGGGGAACTAACCCATGCCCCTAAGCATGTAGCACATTGACCCAGGCTCTCTGTGCACCCTTGCTTTTCAGATCGGCTGCCTTTTCTCTAGACCAGCAGGGTCCAGTCCTTGAAAAGCAAGTAATTTTCCTGTCCTTTGGCAGGTTTGTCTTTCATTTCTGAAACTTTGGCACTTCCTGTTTACCAAGGGTCCTTCCCCACGGGCTGTTGCCATTCAAAGTTCAGCCAGTGTGAAGCAGAGTGGGTCAGTGGCTTCCTGGCTTTGTGTTTCATGGGCATGGACACAGGCACAAACTCTGGTCAGCCCCCGCATCCCCTTGGTCTAGCTGCCTACTCTTTGTTCCTCCATCCCATCTGCCTTTTTCTACATGAGCACCCCATCCCTTCACTAATTCATGCCTTCTCAGACTCTCCCAGATCTCATCAGGTTCTTTTGCCTCTTACAATTCCTGGACAGCTCTAAGTGCCCTCCCACCTTCTGATGGCCGCATCCATCCACAACCCCGCGTTTCTGTGGTGGAGCTGGAGGAGTCTCAGCAAATACCTCCTGTTGCCTTCCACCCGCGAGCATCTGTCTGGGCTATTCCCCCTTCTCCCACACCAGCCTGCTTTGTCGTCGCTCTCTCGCAGGGCTGGAGCTCCATTTGATTTGCAGACACAATTTTCTCCTGTGTAATTCAGCTCTGCCCTTTGAATTGGCTCTTCACTGATACATTTTTGCTTAGCTTGAAGAGGATTAAGTAACTACTTTTCACCACTGCAGTCCTATTTCTGGCCTCTGCCTGTTATCTGGGAACATAGGACAGTGGCAGCAGGAGGAAGCATTTCATTAAGAGGCCAAGGGATCTGCCACTGCTTCCCTGCTCCCCACTAAGCTTTTGCAGGCACTGGTAGATAAAGTTCTGCTAACAATAGCATCACCCCATTATTTCTGCCTTTGTCACCAAAGGCAGCTACTGAATTATCTTTTCCAAATGCTGTTAGCTCTTCTCTGAAAAGTTTCTATATTTAACACGAATCTTCCAGGTCTGAAGTTTGTGGCGAGCATGTGTGGGTAGGCAGGGAGGTGAAGGGAAGCCTGCCACGCAGCCTGAGGGACGTGCAGGCCAGAGTACGGCCACCCTCGCCTGGACACAGCACAGGATGCTAGCAAGGAGAACTGACCCCAAGGAGAAGCTAAATGAGGAGCTGTGTTGTTTCCTCAGTCAATGCCTTCTCAGCTGCTCTGGACACAAGGGGAAGAGCCTGAAGTCATTCCAGCTGTGCAGCTCTGTGAGCACAGCAGCAGGTCTATGACGGAGTCCACAGGCAGACATCCTTATGGTTCTAGCCCAGGGCACGAGCCTGCCAGCCCACAGCAGTCCTCAGCAGGAAGAACCCAGGCTGTCCCTGCTCTCCTCACAGCAGCTTCACACATGCAGTACCTGCAGCAAACCTTCCTCTGTACCCTCTGCCACAGCACCTCATGGAGCCAAGCCAGCCTGGTCCAGCACCAGCAACACATTCTTCTGCAAACTTCTGCCCAGGCAAACCATGCAGAGTTTGTCCCTGGGCTCAGCACCGCAGCTCGGGAGGGAGGTCCCCACATCTCTGAGACCATTCTCAGTGTCTTCTAAGCAATAGCTCCCAAACAGACTCTGGCAGTATGTCCAGGCAGTAATTCATTCAGGGTGAAATCCTGCAAGTTCAGCAATGTACGGGGCTCTCTGGTCTTTGTTCTCCCCTTGATAAGACAACACAAACCCAGGCTGACTGCAACAGCTCTTTGCCATGTGCAATCAGTGCTGTGGTAGATTATAGCAAGGCAAAGAGTTGTGCTTGAGCAGCACCTGCTTCACCTGGCTGACCTATTCTGAAGACCACATCTGCCTCCATGCTAACTCCTCAGCAAACAGAGCTTTATTATCCTCTGCTTTAGCATCCATGAAAGGCTAGTTGGGGCAGAAGTGGAAGGAGAGCTCTACCACATCCTCTCCATGGATGACTCTATTGCATCAGGCTAGAACAGCGCAAGACACAAGCTTTTTCCCTCAGTAACCAAGATTAGACCGTGAATAAGAGGAATTAGCTAAAGGTCAAGCCAGCTAGAACAAGAATAATGAACACTGGCTTAAGGAACAGCTGTGTGCAATTGCTCAAAGTACAGCAGATTCTGTCCTTTTTTTTGACTCAGTGGCTAGGGCAGGCAGAGACGTTAACAGTGGGCAAGAGTACTTCTGGCTGGGGGTGGGGGGGGGCGGAGGGGGAGGCGCAAGACCCATCATACAGCAAACACTTGGTGTTTCTGCCCTGCATCCCCCGAGTTGCAAACAAAACAGATAAGCATCACCTTTGATCCCTGACTCTCTGATGGGTACGACCTCTTAGAGCAGTCCGTGTTGCTCCCCTTATAAGAAGGTCCCTTGCTCCTGAAGTTAACGTGATGTGGCCGGGTGGCTCCAGTCCCTGCAGACAAAGGCTTCTGCTTGGAATCTTAGACTCCATAATTAACCCTTGGCCCTTCGGACCAAAAGGAGCTGGGGCCTGTTGATCTTTGGAACCCGTTGGAAAGTTCAATTAACTACAAGGACCTTTTCCGGGAGCATTAGTTGGGGAAACAAAGAGCTTAGAGAAGCGCTGGAACATTGTCATCAAATTGTTCTGAACGTCTCTATTTTTAGAAAGGTGAAGGAGAGAAGGAGCTGAAGACAATACTTCGGAGCCCATGCACATGGGCTGGCAGCGGTAGTCACAGGCCTCTCTCTCGGCCCCAAGTCCGAGCCAAAGGAGGAAAGGCAACGGTGATGATGGTGGTAGTAACATCTTTCTTTTCCTTTTTTTTTTTTTAAATTTTATTTTTTTTTAAGAGATGAAGTTCCATTTTCACCACCCCACCCCCATGGTCAGAAAACGAGACCCACAGATAGAGCTGAAGATAATGGCAGGTTGCCATGGAAATGTGCATTTAGTCTCACTGTTTCCATGGCAACTGAAAGACATACCATTCTATTCCTCTGAAGGATGCCAAAGGTAAATGAGCACTGATTAAAACAGGGGCACAAACTTGGGCTCTAATCAACCACAAAGACTAGGGCCATAAACTCTTATTGCTCAAGCAGGAGATACTAAGAGCCGCAAAAGGGCTGGGAAGGCCAGAGGCAGGAAGTGCCGCACACAAACTGCTCCCCATAGGGTGAGGAATCACAGCCTTGGTGTAATGGCCCATCTTGCTGTCATGAACAGCTTCAGCTGCCTCACCACAGCAGCATTTCTGTCCACAGCTGGATGTCAAACCCACCTCAAGTCCATGATCTACTGAGCTGTTTCCTGGGCAGGTATCCACAATCCTTAAAGCCAGTTGCAGCCTAATCCTGGAAACCACACAGAGCAAACACATTCCTCAGAACTCAGCAAGATCTAAACTGCAACATTAATCCTATATCTAGCTCCTAACAGTGTTTGGTTCAAGGATTCATCCTCTTTAAAAGGGGAAAAAAAAAAAAAAGGCAATAAAAGGATTGTCCAAAGCTAAGAGTTTGATACAATACAGGTGGCTGCAGTTTATCCTCCCCAATGAATTGTGGTTCTTCTTCCAGAGTGGCTAACAGTTGTGTCAAACACACCAGACTTTCTCTGCTGCCAGACTCTCCAGCAGCTACAGCCCATTCTAGAGGAGCACAGTGAACACCGGGTGAGAGCTTCAGCTGGTGTGCAGGGAAACAGGCAAAGAGAATTAAGCATCAAAACGGTGTACGTCCTATCACACCCTCTGCTAACGAACCCAACTGCTGCATTTGCTAGCAAAGACAGTCTGTGGTTTGTTCCACAAGCATGTGTTGTAGCAGCTCATCCTGGAACTACAGCACACTTGCTCTGAATTCAATAAACCCTTCTGGCCACTCCTAGTTTATGGTGTGAATAGCAGGGTTTATGCCTCTCGGTTTTCTTACTTCCAGCTGCAAGCAGATGCTTGAAATGCTTGCAAGGCCGAAGACAGTCTTGAATCAAGAGCATTTGCCTTCACAGTGTGGGACACAGAGAAGAGAAGGCGCCTTTCACACACTTGTGCCTTCCTCTTATTTCCTCCTCCACCATTCAGTGTTTCTTCCCCCAGGTGCTGGATTCAGGAAAGCCCTAAGGTGGCAGGAAATTACACAACTGTGGGAGGGAAGCAGAAGCCCCAGTGCGTGTCATCCAGGGGGTATGGGCTCCTCGCTCTTAATTGTCTTCTTGGCTCACTCAACAGTTCTGTGCAGATGTACAACTTCACAGGGGAGAGGACGGAGCTTAGCAAAATTTTGCAGATGGAAATCTGGGGGTGAGAGGGCCAGCTGTTTCCCCAACATCCACCCCAGGATGGCCCTTGGTCTTATAGGAAACACTCACCTCCAAATGCTCTTTGTAACAAGCAATACCACATAAAAGCCCACCATGGTGAGCACAGTATTCTCACGCATATCCCTAAACCACAAGAAAAAAAGCATGACAAAAATCTGCCAATTCTCTATCACTGGCTGGCTCGAAGTTTGGAAGAGGAACCCACAGTTAATAGGCGATGGTACATACTTTATTTGAAGAACAGAGCCAGAGTCACAGGCTGAGGATATGGATTTGCAGGTCTACTAACAAGTCCCTGCAGAGCTCCAACAAGCCCTCAACAAAGCGAGGATTTCTATTCCATCCTCTTCTACTCGCCTGTCAATGACACTGATGACTGTGCCCTTTTCCCTTGAAGTTTCATCTTAACATAGGTTTCCATAAATATCTTTCTTGATCATTCATTCCTTGTCAGGTGGGTGAACTGAGAGAATCCTCCTTCTTCATGTGGGAGCAGAGAAAGATTTTCCACTGCAGTTTCTCATTTGCCATGAAGCGAAGGCGGCATCCTCCAGCTCCGTACTCCTGCTTTTTCTCAGCGGTTCAGTACCAGGGCTCCCACCTGCCCCCCACACTATAGACCCCTCACAGACATGCCCTGGCAGCCCCTCACAGCCCAGACAAAACCAGAAGTCCTGTCCAATCTTCTGTGCCCTTCTCTTGGCACCACTGGCCCTGTCCCACGGCCTACAGTGTGTGCCACCTTTGCCCCCTAAGGCTGTACAGGCCTTGACAGGTTTATTTTTTGCCTTCCATATGAGCCTGGATCTAGCTTTGTCTGCCTATGCAGCCAAAATTCAGCAAGGTGACCCCTCTTTGCTAACACAGTCCCCTTTGCTGACCTCCTAACATAGTTAGAAGTTTTCAGTTTCTGATGTACTGACAGAGTTTATGAGAGTCAGGAAGAGCCTAGAGGTAACAGACAGCCCTCGGCACCCATTTCCTACTGGGAACTGGAAGACCAGTAGCTTTGGCCAGTAGATTACAGCAGCTCCCAGAAAGCAGGACCAGGAGGCCAAAAGCAAGGTGTTGCATAGCTGGAACCTCCCCAGCTCTTAGCAGGTTCTCTGATCTAGAGACCACACTGCTGCAACACCACATGAACTCAGCTCCAGCCTGCCTCCAAAACTAACAGCTGCAAAGAAACTTTTTGCTCTTGCCTAGGTCCTGCATGGAGCAGATCCAGCCTCATCCCAGAAAGAAGCCGAAATGCCTGTATATATCCAGCACAGCAACTCCAAAGGTGTAAGGGGTCCACCTAGTGCAGTTAGAGCAGTACTACCAGAAATGCAGGCACAGCAAGCCACACATGCAAGCTCCCCTGTCAGCCCAGACATGTTGCCGGTGACACTGGTGGGGACCCAAAGCCTCATCTTCTGTACAGTCCCTGGGAGGGAGAGACAGATTCTCTGAAAGGGCCATCACTCCACATGGACAGCACTTGCTTGATTTACTTCATCATTGCAGAGTGAGCGAAGGCAGGTGGCCCCTGGTCGGGTTGTACAGACATGGCACATTTACATTTAGTAAGAACAATAACCCAAGATGAAGGCCGCATGCTTACAGGAGCTGAAAGAAGGCTTTAGTTTAGGAAAAAAAAGCCTTGGTAGCTGCTGGTTTGCAACTGCCCCAGCACTACTGCTGCACTTTTGTTTCCCATACAAGATTCCAAAAGAGACTTCATCAAGGTCAGACTGCATGGGACAGGACCAAGAATGTATCTGTACTTCTGGTTCAGAAAGCAATTCCTTCCACCGTTGCTCAGTTATCCCAGATGAAAGAACTTGATGTCTTCTACCTATACAAGCTTTTAGGTCTTACAATCTTCAAAGGCACTTCTGGCTGACATCACATTCAAGACTTGGGGACATAAAGGCCAAGACATCCTGCAGGGGTTTAGACAAGTCTTTTAATCACATCCTTTCCTCTGCCTTTTACAAAGTGGGACAGCGCTACATCCAGCTCCCTCCAACAGAAACATAACTAGGTAGAATTTGTTGACTGCAGGAAACTGAAATGGAAAGGCGCAAAAGAGCTGCTGCTCCAAATCCCACCCATATTCCCCATGAGACAAAGTGAACTCCTGTAACATCTACAAATGAAGCCAAAATTAAGCTGGCTATCAACTGTCTGAACGATAGAAATCAACAGGCAAATCAGTGCTGTACATATGCCCTGCCAATTAGTTTAGAAAGGCTCTTGGGAAGCTTAACAACAAAAATGCCCATGGCGTGGAGTCTTAAAAAGCTCATGGTTTCTCCTAAGCAGTTTCCTTGAGACCAAAGTCATGCAAGTTCTCCCACACTCACGTGAAAGACTCGAGTCACAGACAATTTGGTTATGATCAGATAAAATCTAAGACAGGGAGCAAAAATAGCTTCCCCATCTCTCCCTTCAGCTAGAAGCAGGTGAATCGCTTTGATTTAAAAGACATCTAGTGGCAGATAAAAAGCTACAGAAAACAACTAATCAAAATGATGCTATTCTTCAAACCTGCAAATTTCCCATTCTATGGGAGTGTCAGAAAGGAAAAGAGCTATTTCATTTTTTCATAAAACCAAGCACAAGGTTGACAGAGATTAAATGGTAAAGCAAGTTATGGAAGAAGTTCTCAGACAACTAAGTCAAAAGTACTTTAAGACTGTTAAGTAGTAGTCCAGATCCTCCTCTGCACATATCACCTGAATGTCCCTTCCTGCTAGCAAGGGAAGGCAGCAGACACACCATGAAATCTGAGAGTTTGTACAACCTAAAATTCCAAGACAGGTTTAGTAACAGCCTAAAATAGCACTGGGGGATGGAGAATGGTGTATTTTACACACACACACACATATATGTACACTCTTAAAAGTTTTTTAAATAAAAGAAATAAGCTATTATTATTCTACCTCAATATTTTAACTTCACTTACTCTAAACAAGTAAAAACTTGCATCCCAGGGACTGACAGGAAAACCACTGAATGTTTCCAGGACCAAGACAAGCTTGATGGGTAAAGAACAGCCTGGGAAAGCCCACTGTGATTTGGGGAGAGGAGAACCAGCAACACTGGGAGATCTACAGGAGAAATACTCCAAGTCCCATTCAGCTGAAGGATAAAAGATTAGCAAGAGTAGCCTGAAAGAACCCAGATTCTACAGATTCTACCCACACAGGAACGCACAAGCAATACCAAACAATCTCAAATACTTTTTTTTTAGTAAGAACTTTCAATAAACACACACATATATAGCCATCTCTTGCAGAGACAAGCAGTTAAGTGGTTCCACATTCAGGACAGTCTAGGCAAGTCAGCACCAGCCAGCTACTGGTTCACAAGGTTCTGAAGATGCTCCATGTGAGCACTCAAGGCTACTTTGTGTTCCTGGAGGGAAGGCCAACAAGTCTTAGAGATAGGCTCAGTGCAGATGCACACAGCTGGAGTCGTGTAATGGCTGCATCACAGGGAAAAGAACAAGCAAAAACCCTCTGAAGACTGCCATGAATTCTCTGCAGACAGTGTGCATCCATGGGAAGTCCAGTCAGAATTTGACAGAGAAAGAAGTCCCGCATGAACAACCCTTCTCTGCCTGGGGGTTGCTCACCACCTGGAAGGAGCTGCGAATTAGCTCCTGGCTGAAGTCCACCATGGAACCTTTCACGAAGGCCAGGCTGTCCACATCCACGACCACACGGGCACCACCTTGTTCAAACACCCTGCAGAAAAGCAGCATATTTCACCATTAACTGTGCTGCAGACAGGACAAAGAAGCGCAGCCTGAGCACCTTCCTTATCTCACAGGCTTCCCCCCTTCAAGGCAAGCTACTGTCATGTCACTGTCCTGGATTCATCTGGGATAAAGTTAATTTTCTTTCCAGTATCTGCTGTGTTTTGGATTTAGTGTGAGAATAATGCTGACAATACATATTGTTTTAGTTGTTGCTAAATGATGTTTACATTAGTCAAGGACTTTTTCAGCTTCCCATAGAAGTTGAGAAGAAGCATAGACAGGACAAGCTGGCCAAAGGAATATTCCATACCATAGACATCATGTACATGATAAATGGGGGTTGGCAAGGGGGGGTGGGGAAGGAATGCATGATCGCTGCTTGGGATGGGTTGGGCAACCAATCATCAGGTAGCAAGAGCAACTTGTTATATCACTTTATTTTGTATAGTCTTTCACTGTTATTATTGTTGTTTTCCTCTTCCATTACTGTTTTATTAAACTGTCTTTATTTCAACCCATGCGTTTATTTGCTTTCCTCTTCTCTGTCTTCTCCCTACCCTACTGGCTGGGGGCAAGGGAGCATACAAGCAGGTGCATGGTCCTAGTTACTGTCTAGGGTTAAACCACAACAGTCACACACACACTCTTCTTGTCACCTTTGTAAAGAACAGTCACTTCTGACCACCACTACACCCCTTGCCTGTCATCAGGATTGATAACTGTGTCCAAGGAAAACTTGTACTGGAATCCAGAGCAGCCACCTCCTTCCACCTGCAACCTGAGAAACTCTGAACCTTCTGTGATTTCCAGCAGCCTCTGCAAAGAAGAAAAAGAACACCTGCTGAAGAAACTGGCAAACCCCCAAACGGCTCCCCTATGGGCCTAGACCAGAAAAGGCAGCTAGGAAATCCCTTCCAGAGTCACCGGAGCTGCCTCTCTGGGTTCCTACCTTCACACAGCTCTCACTGAGGAAGATCTGTCCTTCGCTGGGGTCGCTCTCCGTCGGGCCCGGCTGAGAGAAGGACGATGCCCACCGCAGCGGGCGGCCCACCGCACAGGCAGGGCCCAGAGGAGGCCCGGGCAGCGCACGTCCTCGGCACAGCGGAGGAGAACACCAGCTGTGGGAGACGAGAGGAAAGGGGGAGCCTCAGAGGGGTCCCCGTCGAGGGCAGCTGGCCCGAGCCCACGCTAGGCCCCCAGCCCCACAGCCGCCAACCCCTGTCGCAGAGCGGCGACACACGGGAAAGCTCGACAGGACCCCGACAAGTCAAAAGAACCAAGCGGGGCAGCCGCCGCCGCCGCGGAGCGATACCTCATCCGGATGCCCAACGCCAACCTCCACCAGCGTCTCAGCGAACCCGACGCCGCCATGCTGCCCCCGGCGACGGCCTCCGCCACGCCCCCGCCCGCCCATTGGCTGTCCAGAGCCACCGCTTCCGGCGAGGACCGCCATGGCGCTGCTGAGGCGGAAGTGCTGAGGCGGTGGGGTTCCTAGGCAACGCACTGCCCGCTCCACCGGGTGACCAGGCCGACCCGGGCTGTCCGCGGAGGCGGCAGAGCTCAGTGGAGTCAGCAAATCCTCTAGAGCTTTGCACAAGGTCACGAAGCTGCCGCTTAACCTTGGGGCTGGGGCCGTTTGCTTCCATATGTGGTGACACTCAAGGAGGGACGTAAACAGCAATAACAGAGTAAAGAGTAATAAAATAAATAACAGAGTGGTCTCCAGTGGGGTGTGCTTGCTTTGGAATTAGCTGTGTGAGTTGTTCATTCCAAGCAGCACCCGGAGACCCTGAGAAGGATCAAGGTGCTGGTGCAGGTGAAGCAAGCACAGGTCAGGCCAAAGAGGTTTTTAGGTTTCTTCCCTTGATCCTGGATTTTCTGTTTTGATATCCTTTATCAGCTCAGCTTAGAAATCCCCATGGAGGCTGGTTTTCCTTTGAGGGGCTGCTCAGCTTCCCACACATCCCCGCTATCCCTCCCTCTGGCTCCTCACCAGAGCACGGCAACACTTCCCTCAGTGCTTCACCTTCTCCCTGGTTTCTCAGATTTCCAGAGCCCTCTCTGCTCAGATCTGCTCCTTCATAAGGACTTAGTGGCTCTACTTTAACTCTTCACAGTCAGAAAGGCAAGCAGGCAAGCAAGGAACACAAGTGTATAAAAGGGTTGTACACCTTTTGTTCAAGGTGCTTTTCCTCTTGGAAAACTTGTCTCTAGAGAGTTGCTGTAGATGTGGCTTCTCTTACCCGTCTGAGTCCTGACCCTGGATGGCAGCCCTGAGTGGAGCAGCCCTCCTTAATTTCTCTCTGAAGCTAGATCATCTGGCATGTGACAGCACGTCTGGCTGGTTGCTCAGAGGTGTGTCATGGTTAAAAGGACCTTTATCTCTTTCTTCCTCATGTGCTTCTGGGGGAGGAATTCTATTCCTCACCCCTGGCCAAGCCCGTGGGGAGTCACACAGTGGGATGGTGGAGGAAAACCAGTCATTCCAGCAGTAGAGTGTGATTTAACGTCAGGGGACCTTGGGCACTGCTGGTTTGCTTTCTCACTGTTCCACTCTTAGCAAGGCAACGATTTTGCAACCACGTGCTTTTGCTTATTTGTCCCACCCTAAGCATGTAAATAAAGACTGGTCTGAGCTGTTGCTTGCTCTTAGGTTAGCTTTAACGATGTTAGGATAAAGCCAGGAAAGTATCGCAGGCAGGGGCCCGGTGTGTGTGTGTGTGTGTGTGCTGTATTAATGCAGGTACCTGCAATGGTAGATGAATCCTCAATCAGGCATATTGGAACACTTAATGTTTTAAAAACACATGTTGGGGTGTTTCTCCAGTTACTATCAATGTGCTGTCCCAAAAGGCAGATGACTTTGGAGGAGCAAATGAAGAACTTCTGGCAGAAAAGGCAGGGGATCATCATGTCTGCTTTCCGTATTGCAGTGGCTCTCCTGCAGGGTGCATTAGGCTGACCCCACTGCATTTCCCTGTGTTGCGACTACATGCACTGTGAACACATTTTGGAGAATGGAAATAGCCCCCCCAACAGACATTCTTACTTTCTCATTGCCTTCATTTTTACCAATGTTGAGTGTCAGAAGCGTGACAAGTATCTTCAAGGCACCTGTGGACGCTGCTCAGATGGTTACTCCAGACCAAAAGAATGAGAAAGAGTCCAGCTGTCCTTACTCTGAGTTAATTTAATCTAATTAATAATCCATTATGCTGAGGAGTGACTCAGGTGCTGGGGGCAAACTTTTGGAGCAGCTAGGAGAGGTGGGAGTAATTAAGGAGGACAGCTATTTCTTTACACCTCTTTCTTGTCACTGCCTGTTTTTTCATTCTGCCAGTTACATGGTATGATGGTGGTTTTCTCTCACCTAGAGTTACAGTCTAGGTTTTCTTCCTTCCTGGGCTATGATTCTGTTGGTCAGCTTGATGTAATAATTTTTTAGGTTTGGTTGTGTTTTGTTTCTCCCTTCTTATTGTGGTCTGCAGTATCTGGGTTTGGGGGGGTTCCTTTAGCTCTCCTTAAGCACACTGTATTAAAGAGATCTATCTGAGAGCTGAATTCCCTAGATATTTTGCTCTATTCTCCTCTGCAACGTGTGTGCTCTAAATCATCTTGTGCTTGTTTTGGTGGAAAACTGAGCTTAGCAATTCAGGAACTGGTGGTAATAAAACCTCTGGCATGGCATTGAACGTGAGAGCGGCTTGCAATGCATTTCAACGTGAATTCTGATGATTTGTAGCAAAAGGAGTACGTTCTGGCTGGAAGAACAGTAAAATTGATTAGTCTCTGTATGTGGATTTTCCTGAGAACCTGATTTGTGTATTCAGTGCTGCTGTAGTGCCCGCAGGTGCATCTGTTTACTGAGCTGTAAATGCAATGCTGTTAGAGGGATTTGGATTCATTTGGTGTCGCGAGCTCATAAAGTGGAACCGAGGATTTTTCCCCTCGTATAATAGAGTTGGTTGGATTACAGAAATGAAGAACTCCTCTATCGGTCTTGCCTGAAAGAACTTATCTGTTGGCTTTCTTAGCCTTTTTTTCCTGGTGTTTCTGCACCTTAACACAAGCTCCCCATGAAGCTGATAATTTAGAAGTTCTGCCCTCCCTGTCTGTAAAACAATGAGATCAGCCTAAAGTTGCGTTTGTTGCTTCTGAAGCATTTTGGTGAAATGTTACGATCCAAGGTGACCTGGAGGCCCATGTCTTGCACTGAATGTCAAAAGGGGCATTTGCTTAAAAGCAAGGTCTGTCAGGCTGATGACGGTCATGCTGCCCTGGGGAATTCAAGCTTTAGTGCTGTTATTGCAGAACTGGCACGATGGTAATGTGTGACACCAGCTAAAAACCTTGGGCAGAAGGTTTCTGCTTCTTTCTCGTGTAAAGGCCTTGGCTGTAGTTTTACAAACTTCAGAATATTAGGCTTTTTATTAATCTAGTTTGGGGCAGGGCGGGGGGGAATATAAATGTTAATTCTGTCCTAGATTCAACAGCTGTTGGTCCAAAGCCTTTTGAAATACGTGTATCCTTGTACGTATACAGTTGCTGCTATTGTGCAAAGGCATCTGGAGCCCGGTTTCACAGGGGGGCATCCTGATTTAATGTATTGTGGGATTTGCTCCCACGTGTGACGCTGCTTATCCCGTGAATGTGTGATTATTGTTTAAGATGTTGCTCCTCTGACCTGGCTGCGCTGCCGTTCCCGGTGGCCAGGTGGGCAGCTTTGCTTATCGCCTGTAAGACCTGAAGGACGGGGAGAAGCAAAGCCTTTCTAAGGGCACACGTTTCCACGTACAAGGAAAAGACTTCACATGGGTCAGTTACAAAGAGCGCTACATGGGCTTAAATATAGGGCTTAATCTCAGCAGGGTCTTTTGGTTGTTTTGGGTTGGGGTTTTTTTGTTTTTTTGGCAAGGCTGCTGTGAGCACCCTGTGCTTGCTTGCTTGAGGCCTCTGCAAACTGAATGCTTATTCAGAATCTTTTTTAAAATGTTAATAAAATAAAAGCCCCACTCTCCAAAGGAGGGATCCTTTGTGATTTTTTTTTTCCTTGTTTTTGTTTTTTCCCTGAACAGCTCATGTTGTCAGGAGAGAGATGCACAAGAGTCCCACTAACACCTCGGGGTGGGGCTGTTCTGGTGTGCCACACTCTGTGGAAAACCTGAACAAAATGTGGGGGTTCTGCCTGTGAGTGACCTGGTGTGGCCGAGGCAGCCGAGTGGACAGACGCCTCGCTGGGACAGAGGTCTGAAGGGACAAGCTGTGTCAGCTCTGCCGCCTTCCTACCGAGTCAGCGCTCACGTGCCTTTACGTGTTCCTGACACGACCCCATGAAGGGCACCGCTTGCTACCATGTGAAGTTGGGAGAGAAGCCATTAAGGTTTAGCTTGGGTCAAACATGTGCTGCAGCATCTTGGGATGTCCTCTGGTTTGTCTCGGCACTTGCAGCACAAAGTTGGGAGTCTCCAGCGTTTCCGGAGTTGGAAAAGCAGGAGGGACTAACTTGTATGCTCCATGAAAGGCCACATCCACGGCCGTTCCTCGGTAGCCGTGACTCTTGCGCTGGGCTTACACAGACGCCCCTCAACGTGCAGAAGGCGAGGTATGGAATAAATAAGGCACATGGCCACCGGCCGGTCAGTGACACCAGCTTCTTGATTCTTATTTTTTTTTCCCCCTCTTTCAGTAGAGGCAGTGAAATAGCTTCCCGGCCCATCACCCAGGCCGTGCGAGCGTGTCCTCCAGCGGGGACTGCGCTACTGGAGAGGGCGTCCGTCTGTCCCAACGCTGCGATTCCAGTGTAGCCCCATCAACCTCTACCGGAGGTGACACGCAGATCCCACCGCCGTCCTACGGAACTAGGAGATGGCTGTTCCCTGCCCCGCCACTACGGAACTCCCCTCCCCCGGTCCCGCCCCCGGGGCGGGGCGCGCCCCCGCGGACCGGCGGGCGGGGCCGCCCGCGCTCATGTGACGCCGCCGCGGAGCTGCCGCCGCCGCCGTTCCCGCAGCCACTGCCGCCATGGTGCCGTCGCCTCTCGCCCTGTTCCTGGTGCTGGGCGCCGCTGCCACCGCTCTGGCCGAGCCCCTCCGCTTCGTCGACTGCGGTGAGTGTCCCGGGGCGGCGGGAGGCGGTGAGAAGCCGGGGTGCGGAGGGGGTTCAGCGGGCGGAAAAGGCCCGGTAAACCCGGCTCTTCCTTGCAGGTTCTAAAGACGGCAGCATCCAAGAGGTGAACGTGAGCCCCTGTCCCACGCAGCCCTGCCAGCTCCACAAGGGGACATCCTACAGCATCAATGTCACTTTTGCCAGCAGTAAGAATCTCTTGCCCGGCTGGGGTGCTGGGGGAGAGGGTGGGGGCAATAGCCTCTGTGTCCCATTGCTCGGAAAGAGGTGGGGAAGGGTGGCTGGAGAGGGGTCTGGATGGGAAGAAGTAGCCGGTGAGGAAGAGTGTCACTTAATTGTGTTCTCACAGGGTACACAGAGCCCGGGGGTGTGTGTGTGTGTACATTAGAGTACGTGTCCCCTGCTCCGGTGCCATGCTCACATTTCTCTGTGTTCTGCAGAGATCGAGAGTCAGGGCAGCAAAGCAAGGGTGTACGGTGAGATGTTGCACGTGGACATACCCTTTCCCATTCCCGAGCCTGATGGATGCAAGTCTGGGATCCAGTGCCCCATCCAGAAGGGCCATTCCTACAGCTACCTGAATAAACTCCCTGTGAAGAACGAGTACCCCAGTGTAAGTAAGCAGGCAGCTGGTCTGCTCCTTAGAGCTACCACCCTTCCTGGGGCAGTCCCACCGCCTGCCTTTGAGGACACCTTGTTCTGTGGTGGTGGTGAAGAGGTTAGAAGCCCCCTCAGACCATCTGGTGACACTTTTGCTGTGGCTGTGACTCTGTCTCAAGTTCCCACTTTGGGACAGACCTAGCAGAGGAACAGCTGCTGAGAAGTGGCTTCAGCTGCCCAAGTATCTCCCTGTTCTGTACTGAGCTCCTGTGTAGCCCCCTGCAGAGCCTGCTGTGTTCAGCCACGTCTTCCCAAACTGGGGGTGCTTGGCTCCAGGATGTGGTTCAGCTGGGGAACTGCAGAGTGTTTCCGTTCTCTGCTTACTCAGAGAGTGGGGGATCTGAGTGCAGTCAGTGGAGGTCTCCTGTGTCACACAACTGAACCCTCCATCCATGTAAGATACTCCAGGGGTCATCACATGAGTGTGACCCATCTGCTGCAGTGGGGGCAATTCCCCAGCTCTGTCCTCTTGGTGCAGAGCTCCCAGGACCTCCTTGCCCCACACAACTGAGAGCTCCCCTCCCAGTGTTCTTGCCTTTCAGTTACCTGAACACACACTTCCCTCTGCTCTTCTCTCTCTTTCAGATCAAGCTGATTGTGAAGTGGGAGCTGGTGGATGACCAGGACCAGATGTTGTTCTGCTGGAAGATACCGGTGCAGATCACAAGCTGAGGAGCGCTGCCATTAGCAGGGCTTGGGGAGGGGAAAAATAGAAGACAACACAGGCCAAATTCTTTTATATAATAAGCATTTCTTACTGCTTCCTTCAGAGCTCTGCAGCCTCTGATCAGCCACTACTGTGTTCCTGCAAGGTCAGCTGCGGGCAGAGGGCTTTTGCCCCGTTAGAGCCCTCTGGGGTGTTCTCTCTCAGCAGCTCAAGGGGGAGCAGTGTCTGCTGCAAGAGTGACTGAGCATCATCCTCTAGCTGCTTTGCGGAGGCGCTTTATTTGTTTGAAATGGAGCTGTCTGTCTTCCCAAAGGAATTTCTCTGCGATGAACCTGGCTAGTGTCCGAGCTGCCACCTGGTAACCCTTCAGTGCCTCTTCTAGAACGCCGGCTGCATCCACCCTCCTGTGCTTCTCCTGCTCTGTTGTGACTGGGATGCCTCTGGCACCTACGTTTCCCACCCATGCAGCTGAAAGAGAGGGAGGGAGGCTTTCTTTGAGCCTGCTCTGTCCTGGGTCTCTTCTTGAGCCAGCAGGACTGCAGCTGGGAAAACTTCGTTTTTTGCGGTTGCAAAGCCAAACGGCGTTCATCTCTGCAGGGATGATTCTTTCTCTAACCAATGGTTTGCACTACTACTAACTTGGAGCTCCTGGGAGCTCCTGAACCTCTTTTTATAATATTCCTTTTAATAAAGGCTAGACAAAAATCTGCTTGTGTTGTCTTCTGCGAGTGGAGAGGAGCAGGAGGAAAAGCAGAGTGGCTGAGCATCCTCTCATTGGGGTTGGGCTGGTCTTACTTCTCAGCTGAAGGCATGGATGGAGGTGGTATGCTGGCCTGACTGTGGGTGACCTGTGAGCAGCCAGGTGACCCTGCTGCTGGCTGTCAGGGTGTCTGGCAATGCCTGGCTGCGCTGCTGCCTGACTGGTCCTGTGCTGCCCTGAAAGTGTTGTAAAGGCTGCGTGAGGAGGTGGTTGGTGTAGAACATGGCCTGGCTTGCTGTGGCTTAGCTAAAGGCATTTCTAGTGAGGGCTCTGGAAAAGCAGCTCCCAGATCTGTCCAAAGGCTCTTGCCAACTGGCAGAAATCTATGTGCTCTCACACTTAAACTGCAGCCCCCCTGGTGTGAGCGAGGCAGGGTGTGAGCGGCCACAACCCCTGCGCTCTCTGTGGGGGCTGGTGCTGGGCTGGGGAGATAAGCAGGTATTTGACCTGGCAAAGGGTCTCTGCTCTGGCTCAGGAGAAAGAAGGAGCAAGGGGCCAGGGTGAGACGGGTAAGAATTGATTTAGGAGGCTGGGGTGGCCTTGCCAGACTGGCAAGGGAGGGTAGGCATCCACAGGGAGGCTGTGGCTCTGCTACCCCTTGTCAAAGGCAAGACAAAGCACTGTTCTGACCAGCCCCAGTGTCTTGAGCCACAGGGGCCCAAAATAAATGTTTTATTTAACAACATGAGAGAAGTTTCCAGCAGACTTAGTTAAAAAAAAAAAAAAAAACCCAACAAAAAAACCCAACTCACCAACAACTTTACAGAAAGGAAGCTGGACCTGTCCCCCTGCCCAGCCAGCGTGGGGCACGAAGGCAAAGTGCAGGGTGAAGGGATGTGCCTGGGCTGGCTGCAGGGAGAGCTGGCCCTGGGGCCCCTCTGGCCTCTCCGCCACAACCCGAGGTTATGCAGCAGCTTTAGAAAGAAGCTGGGGTTGACTCCCCCACCCTGCTTAAAGTTCTGGCCCAGGGGTGGGATGCTTCCCGAGGAGTGGGGCTAGCGCCTGCGGTGTGGGTGAGGCTTGTCGCTAGGTCAGTGCAGCGGTGGCAGGGAGATGAACGCACTTTTGGGGCAGAGGCTGGGGCTGCGTGACAGGGGAAGGCATCCTGTGAGTCCCCATGGCACGGGGCGATGTGATGGCAGCTGGGGGCTGGGGTGGGCTCTGCTTTGGCAGCAGCAGGGGCTGGCGGGGCGGAGAGGGGAGCAGAGGCTGGGAGGTGGCGGGGAAGTTGTGCGCTTCAGAGGGGAAGGAGTGAAGAGCCTCGAAGCATCCACAGTCCGGGGGGGCCTCTCTCTGTGCTCCCAGCTCCTGGGTGCCAGAGCCACGGGCTGGGGGGGAGCACCCTCACCCCCTCTCACCCCCACTCCCCTAGAGCTATGCTGCTGCTGGGTGCTGGGCTGTCTGGGGCACACAGTGGTGGGGCTGGGCCAGGGCCACGTAGCCCGGCAAGCAGTGGCAGCGGTAGGAGCCCTCCGTGTTCTCGCAGGTGCTGCCCTGACACAGGGGCTCAGGGCCACCCACCTCCTCGCACTCGTTGATGTCTGCAAGGAGAAGGATAGGGGTAATCCGGTGGCACTGCTGTCCCACACCACAGCCAGCATCTTCTGCCCCTGCCACCCACCCAGATCTCCCCCCTCAGGAGCCCTGTGCCCCCTCCCAATGTCTCCAGGATGCCCACTGTGACCCCACCAGCCTCCCACACCCCTCAGCACATCCACAGAGTCCCCTCAGTACCCAGGGGTGACATCCCCAGCATTTGGCATCCCCCAGCACAGGAAGGCATCCCCCTGAGCAATGCACACCAGATAAATTCTGTCCGGTCCTCCTGTCCCCCCACCTCCTCGCCATGCTCTGCAGCTGGTGACACCCCCAGGTTAGCAGCTTCCTGCTGGTAAATTGTGCTAGCGTAAGATCTGGGAGAAAGGCCACCTCCAGCCTTGGAAAACACCCTTTCCTGATTGGACAAGGTCGAGGAAGCAGATGATGGTGGCCCTGAGAGGCCGATTATCACCTCCAGGAGCAGAGGGACCTCTTGCTGTGCAAACAAGGGCTTGTTTTATTAACCTGCAAACTGTGCCAAAGGGCTTCCCCAGCTGGCTTGCCACTGGGCTAAATAAAACATGCAGCTGCCCTGCTGCGACGGGTCTGCTCTGCTGAAGGCACTTCCCTGGGTACCCTGCCTGAGCTATCCCCAACTTGTGGTGGGGCCACCACCTGGGCAGAGCACCTCTGTGCACCCCAGAAGCCCTTGTTTGCAACCACAGGACCTCTAGAGCCCAAATCCTCACCTGTCAAGGCAGGTCCAAGCCCTGTGACAATTAACTCCATCCTCACTCCCCCACAGATTGGCAGGGAGTGGGACTGGGGAGCAGCTGATGGGAGGGGGCACCCAAGGGAGAGCAAAGGCCCCAAGCAGTAACTGATGGATCCCACCAGGGCTGAAGAGCTCTGTCACCCTGGGACCTCGAGTTATCCCTAGCACTGGTGGGTAAGCCATCTAGCAACAAAAGGGAAGTGAAACCCCAGAGAAGGAGGCTGGAAGCAAAAACCAGGTGCAGTGGGAGGAAGCACAGCCATAATAAGAGAAAGAAGGAGGAGAAGGGAAACTTGAAAGAGCTTGAGGAACAAAGCAGCCTTCATATACAGCCAAAGCAATGGTTGAAGAGGTGCTGCAGACTTGGGCTGAACCTCAGGACCAGAGCGTCACCATGGACGGGATGGGCTTGCTCAGAAGCCCAAGCAGGAGATGTTAGGAAGCACATCAAGGAAGATGTGCTCCACAGCCTGGGAAGCAGGGGGAGGAACCTTGCTGAGGGCTCCGGGGAAAAGTGAAAGCAGGAAGAGCAGACCATCCGCCAAATTGAGAGAAATAAACCAAGGCTATTCTAGACCAGAAGCACCCAAAAAAGCAGAAGCGGTAGAGTGGCACTAGCAGTGCACACCGAGCTCCAGAGCCTGCCCGCTCAGGCAGGGGTGGGAACAGGCAGCCCATCCTGTGGGGTAAGGGCAAGTTGTCCATGGAGGGAGACAAGAAGGAAAGCACTGCAGCAGCCGCGGGAGTTCCCTAAAGGCATCAGGTCAGCAAGGTGAAAACATGGGGATGACTAAGCACCACATGGGAGAACTGAAGGGAAAAAAATCAAGACAGGCTTCAGTGCAAAATGAGTGCTAGTTAGTCCAGGACACGAAAGGCAACAAGCAAATGCTCTGTAAATATGTTAGCAGGAAACAATGGGGAATGTCGGTCTGGTCCTTATCGGCAGAGGAAACAAAAGCCAGCCGAGATGGCTGGAGCAGCTGACTGTGGGCTTTGCTCCAGCCATCATAAAAAATGCTCGTGGTGACCAGACGAGGCGCAGACCATGTCTGATGTGTTTAGACAAGGGTGCGGGAGCACAGGGTGAGAAAGGCCGTGCCATGATGGAGAGGCTGGACAACCAGATAGATAAATTATGTACATCTATATTGCTAAAGGCTTGCTGCAAGTCCTCTTCACATGCTTAATACTTCTGCAGTCCCTGAAAAGTTGGCAGTTCTCTCTGAGATGGAGGACAAAGGAGGTCTCAGAGACCCTTCAAAAACAGAGAAGGGAGAATCCAGAACTACAGAATGTTCACCCCCATTCCCGTAGGCAGGCCAGGTTTGTCAGTGATTAGGTGATAACCCCCCAAAGCATATCAGGGTCATTAAATAGCTCTGTTAAGGCCTGATTACGTTAAGCCAATCCAGTTCCCTTCACTGACCTGATAACTGGTGTGTCAGATAAGGGAGAAGCGGTGGGTATGATGTGCCTTGGCCACAGTGAGGATTTCAACATGCTCTCACATGACACACTCAAGCAGACTGAGAAAATATGGTCGAGATGAAACCACAGCAATTGCACAACGGGCTGCAAAGCTGCACTTCAAAGATAATTAGCAATACCTGGCTGTTACAATAAAAGCCATTTAAAGCGTAGCCTGCAAGGCTCTGTCCTCACCCCTGCTCTCCTCAATGTTGTCATTAAGGTGGACAAAGGAAGAATCCCCGTGATTATGAAATGTATGTGTGCAATGCCAGCACTTGGGGGAAGTAGGGGGGCTGGGGTTCAGACTCATTCTGATCAAGCAGAGAAGCAGTTCAAAATCAAGCAGAAAAAATCCACTGAAGGCAAGTGCAAAGCACTGCAACCAAGGAAAGGGAAACTGAGTCCACAGATGCGGGCTGAGTAACAATTCAGGCAGCCATTCTACCAGCAGCATTTGGGGAGGAGGAGGAGGCAGAGACCATGGGTTCTGTATGGAGAAGCTGCAATAGGATGCTGGGAGCTGGAGTTAGTGCCCTGCCTAAGGAAGGAGGGTCTTCATCTGCTCTGTTGAGTGCCCAAGATCTCAGCTAGCTTGGAGATCTGCACTGCAAAAAGGGTGGAGACATGGCATAGGGATGCAGAGGAGATGCAGAGAGAAGCTTTAGAGACCATGTCTCATAGGGCGGGGTGGAGAGTGAGAAATTTCACCCAGGCGAATGTGGAGGAAAGTAAGCAAGGATAGCCAGAGTGGCTGGTGATGTACAAGAGTGTTATGTGAAGACTGGGGCAACCAGCTGCTCCTTGTGACATCCTGAGGTGCCCTGATTTAGCTGCCAGCAGAAAGTGGCAGGCTGATCCTGCAGGATGGTCCTCCCAGCTCTGTGGGACAGAGGCACCAGGAAGAGCGGGGACTCCTCCAGCAGCTGTCCCAGCGGACACCACCAGAGAGCGGCAGCTGCCAAGGGATGGATGCTGGGCCCGGGCGGCTGACACAGCCCCGGCTGCAGCCCCTGCTACCGCCAGGCCACCACTCACCCACACAGGCCATGCGGGTCATGTCCAGCTGGAAGCCATCGAAGCAGTCGCAGGTGTAGCCCTCCCGGACACGCACACAACGCCCGTTCTCGCAGCCGTTGAGGATCCCACACTCCTCAGCCTGCAGCCCCTCGAAGCCCTCGTAGAGGCCTGGAAGGTGGCAAGACAGTGTCAGAACAGGGGGATCCTCCACCCACCTGTGGAGGGGACATCAGGCATGTGGCAAGATGGGGCTGGTGGGGCCAGGATCGACTCAGAGCAGCCAGGAGCACAGCTTGCTCCAAGCCTGAAGCATCCTGGTCAAGGTGGGAGCTGCCAGGTAGTTCCCATGGACTACCTGGGTGGGAAAGCACATTTCTGTGTCTCCCAGTACTCACCAGTTTGGCTGGGCAGGTAGCGGGGAGAGGTCCGCCCTGGGCCATGGTGGAGAGGGCTGCCATGAAAGTCACTGATGGGTTCCCTCCGAGGGAAACCAGAATCGGGGTTTCCATACTCAGACTCCAGGTAATTGTAGTAGGGACTGGGAAGGCCATAGTGAGGGTCTTCCAAGCCTGGTCCATACTCATACCTAGGTCTTTCCCGGAGCTCAGCTCTCTCACTGTCTTCACTGGCCCCATTACACAGGAAAGCAAAATCAGCTGGAAGTGATGAAAGAAAAGGAAAGGTCAGTGCATCCTGGCTCAAGAGAAATAGGTCTGTTACAGCTAGAGGGGATGTGTCCACACTGGACCAGCTCAGTCAGGCCTGCATCCAATGGCCTCCAAAACTGCAGCTCTGTAGTTTGCTGATGGCACCCCATCTTTGAGAAGACCAGCTCCTGTCAGGGGCCAGCAAGTCTTTGGGCGGCAAGAACCCCAATTCGCAGTGTTCTCCCATGTCGGGTTGCCACTGCCTCATCTCTCCTAAGCGAAGCAGGTGCAGCAGGATGCACAGAGGAACTCTCCCCTCAGACACCTCAGACTCATTGCAAATGCGTTTCAGGTACATCCTCTCCATGGGTGCAGCTCAGCAGTGAAGAAGTGAAGGAGCCAGCACTCCTTGGGCTGGCTTTGGCAAAGCAGACAACAGGAGGAGCCCTCACTGCAGCCATATGCGGCCAATCCTGCCCAGCATGTCCAGCAGCAGCCCAGCCTGTCCCCACCTCTGCTAGGGAGATGCTTGTCCATGCCACCCCACTCACCAGAGGACCTGTGTGGACAGAGAGCGCAGTTCTGGCCCCAGGCTTCACCGAGTCGGCAGCAGCACTCGGTGTACGTGGTCTGCTCGCCATGCAGCAGGTCTTGGCAGATGTAGTCAGCAACGGTCTGCCAGCAGACATCCAGGTGGATTTCATACTCCTCCAAGGCATCTGTGGGTGCCACAAGAAAAGGATGCCATAAAAATCATCCAGAAGAGTGCAACCCTCTTTGTCCCAAGAGGAATGACTGTGTGGCCCAGCTCCTGCTCCCCTGCCCTGGCTTCACGCTGTGCTGGCACTGGCACCCCTCAGCTCAGCACTGAGCCCCCACCCACTTCTCCCTCCCAGGAGACCCAGCTGTGGGGTGGGATGTGTGGGGTGAAGATGTGCTGCAGCCGGGGCTTGGGCTCACCTGCCCTGCTGGAGAGGTTCACACACCGATTGCCTGTGGCATCCAGCACGAGGGGGAGGCTGCAGAAGCAGTGGTAGGAGCCGACCGTGTTCAGACACTCGCCGTTGATGCAATACACCTCGTTCTGACACTCGTCCTGGTCTGCCCACGCACAAGGACAGAGCAGCGTTTCAGGCTGGCAGACATGGGCAGTGCAACCCTTTCTCTGCCACCTCCTCTTCCGTACCCCAGAAGGGTCCCAGGAAGCCTGTCACCTGGAGATGGCCCTGTAGCGTTGGCAGCAGGGACAACTCTGGGTGCAGCAGCACAGCTGTCCCTCTGGGAGCCTCCACTGCTCTTTGAGACCATCTTACCAACACACTCAAGCTTGCTGGAGTCATAGAAGTAGCCTGTACGGCAGAAGCACTTGTATCCCGGCACTGTGTTCAAACACTGTCCGTTGCGGCAGAACTCGGAGCCAAATATCTCACACTCATCCATGTCTGAGGGAGGGAGAGAGGGAGAGAGGAAGAGGGGGAGAGAGTGTCTCATGGAGCAGGGGCATGGAAGCAGGGCAGGCTGGGTGCTCTGCCCACAGAAAGCACAGCACCTTGGCCTGGACTGGCAGGTCCCAGAGTGAGCCCCCCACCTCTTCCACTGGCCTCAGGCCTGGTAGCAGAGGGGGAAGCACCCACAGGCAGAGCAGGAGGAGGGATGACAAAGATCAGGATACTTTCACAAACAGGCAATTCATGTGTGTTTCTGCAAGGCTGAGAATGTAACCCCCTGAACGTGAACTGAAGACTGAGCTAGCCAGCCACTGGGACATCTATCAGTAACCAAAAGGGTTGTGTCTTACTGGACCTCATTCCTGGTTTGAAATGGGCATGAGAGGTTTGCACTGAGAAAAGAGTCACTGCCAGCAGTGAGTCAGGACTGAAGGAAAGAGCACTTCTGGCTCAGTGACACTGGCAATCTGGGACTTCTCTGGACAGAGCAGCAGCAGGATGATAGCATCCCCCACCATAGCCTCAGGGAGATATTTCAGTGGATGCATCTCTATGCTGTGCTGTGCATAGCACCCTCTCTCTTCCCCATGGAAAAAATGAAAGAAAATGGTGCTAGTACCTGTGAAAGAGACTTTTCCTGAGAGCAGATCTTCCTGGGGAACATAACCCTTCCCGAGAGGACAGATCTCTTGGTACTCCACTGGCCAGGAGGTAGATGCCAAGGAAAGAGGGGAAGAAAAGAAACAGCTCGTTTGCACAACCAAGGTGATGTTGGAGGGCAGAACACAGTCCTTGCCTGGTGTGGTGGGTCCACAGTCCTACCTGTGCCTGGGATGGGGCAGGGGTAAGTCTCACAGTTGTCACCCCAGGCTGCCCCCACAGTACAGCAACACTCCTCCTTGGTGATATTCTTGGCCAGGACGCTGTCACACAGGCGAACGTCACTGATGTGGTAGTAGCACTGCTTGCGCTCTGCGCTGTCAGAGAGGTGGGCTGCGTGTGTCTCAGGGCCCTCTAGAAGACAGCAGGGCAGGGACGGGATGGGGTCCTTGGCACCCCAACGCAGCATCCCACACCTAGGAGGTGGCAGAGCACACCCATCACCAGCAGCGTGACCTTCCCCACTTTCAGGCTCCTCAGCTCTCCCCAGACAAAAGCTTGCCCATGCCTGAGTGGGTTTGTACAGTCCTGGCAACCCCTCAGCTTTATCTCACCCTAGCCAGGACTACCATGCTCCTGGTCTAGCTGCCACCCATGCTTCTGTCCCAGCTGCCTACTCACCCATGGCTCCTCGGGGCTGGCACTGCCCTGTCTCTGTGTTGTATTCCTCGTGATCACTGGGGCAGAGGCAGAGGAAGGATCCCTCCACGTTCTCACAGAGTGCAGTCCCGCACACAGCGACCATCAGCTCACACTCATTCACATCTGCAAAGCAAGGGGCAGTGGTGGCAGCTGGAGCCCTGCCCCTGTGTGGGCAGCCTGTGCATGGTCTGCAGCATGGGGTCACTGTTCAGCAGGGAGCTGGAAACTGCTAGGGACGAGCTGAGCTCTCTTCACACCATCGCTCAACACAAGCCTGCCAAGAGCTTTCTACCTTGCTCTCAGTGGATTTAAGGAGCCTGAACTCCAGTTTGCAGTGAGTCACGGGATCACAGGACCATCCAGGTTTGAAGGGACCACTGGAGGCCTCTAGTCCAATCTCCTGCTCAAAGCAAGGTCAGTTATGGGATCCCACCAGGCTGCTCAGAGATTGTCTTGTTGTTGAGTCTTTAAAACCTCCAAGGGTGGTTGGTGACTGCGCAGCCACCTTGGGCACCGTTTCCACTGCCTGCCCGTCTTCATGGTGCAAACATTTTTCCATATATTAGACCCTGGCTATTCTCTCCACGCACTGATGAAAGTACCTCTTTAGCACCTCCAATGCCTCCAGCCCCCAAGCACCTCCTTTCCACCTGCACAGAGAAGCGCTCTGTGCTCACTGGGAGCCACTTGCCTTTTCCTTTGCAATCCTAAGGATCTGCTGTGCTAAGCGGAGGGGCTTTGCTGCCATGAACTGCCCTGTCCATGTCTGGGATTCTCCACGCATGGATGCAGTCCCCATCCATGCCCCAGGAGCTGTGACACAGAGGGGACACCAGCCCGGCACTGCTGATGGCTCTCCTTCCTGACTGGCAGAGCAATCTCAAGGGACTCACCAATGCAGTAGTGTCCGGAGGGTGAGCTCTCGTAGCCACGGTCGCAGAGGCAGCGGAAGGAGCCGTCTGAGTTCTCACAGAAGCCGTGGCTCCCGCACAGCGTCTCGTTGGCGCACTCATCTATGTCTGCAGCAGACGGGAAAGCAGGAATTGCCCCAGATCCTACCTCTCCCAATTGCCTCCTCCTGCCCAGGCCCTTCTGCTCTGATTCCAAGACCTAGGGATGGTGCAGGCATTCCCGTGATGTGAGGGTCTGGGTCTGGCTGCACCAATTACTCCTCTGCTTGGAGTGTGCATTTTAATAGATGCTTCCTGCAACATCCAGAGCTGCAGAGAGGCCACGTGGACAGAGTGATGGGAACAGGGTGGGAATGGGAAATGGATGGGAAGCATGGGAGGTGACTGGCAGGGGTGACTAAGGGCAGCACAGGTCCCTGCAAAGGCATAAAGGGACACAGAGCCTCCAGACTCATCAGCGAGAGATACAAGGGTGCAACTGAAGCATGTGGGACAAGTGCAGACAGATCTAGGATGATACCATCCTGCACCATTCTTCTTGACCTAGTCCTTTTCTAGCTGCTATAGATCCAGGGAGTAATCTCTGCCTTGCTCCAGCCTGGTGTGGTTGGACAATCACAACTGGGTCCTCTGCATATGGAGGGCAGTTTTACAGCCCTGCTGGCTGCATCCCACTCCCCTCCTACCACTCCACATAGCAAATTTATTTCCCTGGAGTAGACAGAGCAGCTATGTGCCCACAGCCCACTGCTCCCAAGGCCAGGAGCAGCTCCACATGCCAAGTCTGAGTCCTAGCACAGTCCAGAGCCCGGTGGCTGGCAGCAGCTCCTCCTTGCTGCAGCCTTCCCTAAGCCAGGGGGAGCCTCAAAACCAGCAGAAACCCCTTTGCTCTTTCCTTGTCGCTGGAGTCCGAACTCCAAACCCAGCCTGCCCAGCCTAGCACACAATGGTACCACAAGCCTTTCCCCTCACCCAGCCCTGCCAGACAGGTGACTGGCACAGGCAGCAGCCCCAGCAAGCACAGCTTACAAGGGAGCTGCCGTCCAGCCCCAAGCCTGGAATGGCTGTAACCTGCCCAGGACTCTCCCCAAGCGGAAAGCAGCACAATGCGGTGTCTGTTCCAAATGCCAGGAAGAGAGAAGTCTAGACACAAGCAGGCAGCTCAGCCAAGAAAACAAACTCTCAGCATTATCTGCCTCTCCACCAGCCACATGCTTCCTCCACCTCCTCCTTCTCCCCCGCGCCCCTGGCAGACACGTCCCACAGCCACCCTGTCCCTGCCAGGAGGAGGGACAGGAACACCCAGGGCTATACTCACCAATACAATCACCCAAGGGGGTCCAGTGGAAGCCAGGCTGACAGCCCATGATACAACGATAGGAGCCCAGGCTGTTCTGGCACCGCCACGTTCCACAGATGGCATCCCCATACTCTTTACACTCATCCACGTCTGCAGGGAGGAGGGCAAAGGAATGAGGATGGTCAGATGGGAACCCTGCTTGCTCACTGCAGCACCTGGGTCAAGTTCAGTTGGCCAGAGGCCCTGAGCCCTTGCTAGTCCTCCTTACACACCACCAGCAACTTTGGGTGCTGGAAGCAGAACTGTCCTCCCCCCTGCACTGGATGCATCCGTCCCCCCAAAACTCAGGGGGCTGGTCTGCACAGTAATGAGCTCTCACCCACGCAGTCATCAGTCTCCTGGGAGTGTTTGAATCCATTTTCACACAAACACCTGTAGGAGCCTTCTGTGTTCAGGCACTGGCCTTGTGAGCACCGGGACTTGTCTGCGCATTCATCCACATCTGCAAAATCAGGCCAAAATCATCAACCTGGATTTCACAGCAGGGGAGGCAGCAGAGGGCAGGTCCCAAGGTACGTCCCTGCCATTCTCCAGCTCACCTTGGCAGCTGACTCCACCGGCCGTGTTTGAGAACCCAGGAGCACAGATACAGAAGTAGGATCCGTGACTGTTGAGACACTCGCCATTGGGGCTGCAGATCTCGCTGTTCAGGCACTCGTTCACATCTGCAGAGGGAGCAGAGTCAGGGCCATACACCCAGCCTGAGGGACATCCTTCACCTAAGCCACATGGATTCCCTCTTCCCATTCTCTTACAGACAGCCTTTGCAGGGCTCCTGGGCCCTGTTGTTTTTTCCATGGAGACAGAGATCTTCCCTGTCTATGGTGATGCTGCAGTTGTCTACAACCTTATGGGTGTGCCATGCATGGTGGCATCACCTGCCTCCCTGCCAAGAAAGAAGGGGAATCTATAGAGACGCTGTATGCCCTGGACTTAAAGGGCTGCAGGGATGAGGTTCGTACCTTCACACATGGTGCTGTTGATGAGCTCGAAGCCAGCTTGGCAGTGGCACCGGTAGGAGCCTGGGGTGTTCCTGCACTCTCCCCTCAGGCACTGAACAGCCGGGTCCTCACACTCATCCATATCTGCCAAGCGGAAGCGCACAGCACAGTGAGGTCCCAGCTCTTGCTGCCACTGGAGAAGGTCCCCACCCAGAGAAGCCATCACCCAGATGTTGTCCTGCAAGGTGGGTTTGAGCTGCCCTCCCAGACCATCCCATCACAAGTAAGATTGGGGCAGACTCCTTGTTACTGAAGTGTGAGGAGTCAACCCAGACCCTTCACTCCCCTCCATCATAGGGACCAGGATAAACTGGATCCCAGCACCAAGTCAGTGGTGCCCAGTGAGAAGACCAGAGACAATGGGCACAAACTGAAACACAGGAAGTCCCATCTGAAAATCAGGAAACACTCTTTCACTGGGAGGGTTGCTGAGCGCTGGCACAAATTCCCCAAAGAGATTGTGGAGTCTCCCTCCTTGGAGATATCCAAAAGCCATCTGGACATGGTCCTGGGCAACCAGCTCTAGGTGGCCCCGCTTGAGCAGGAGGGTTGGACAAGATGATCTCCATAGGTCCATTCCAACCTCAGCCATTCTTTGATTCTGTAAGCACAGGGATACTGCTAGCCCAGCATCCTGGGGAGCTCTGTACTGGGTACCACAGCCACCAAGAGGCCAGTGCAGAGCCACAGTTGGTGACAAACTGCAAACATCAGGAAAGTATGCCAGCACCAGCAACACTTTCTGTGCCTCTGCTTTCCTACTTGCCAGACTCCCCTACAATGTCCTTCTCCTGGCAAAGCTGGCTGAGGACCTACATCAGTTCTTACCCAGCTGCAGAGCTCCCCACAAACCCTCTCCCTTCCAACTCCCCCAGGTCTGGGCCAAGAGCCTGCTGGCACTCTGAGGGTTTTGCTGACAGCAGAGGAGAGAGAGCACCTTCCCTCTACGAGGGGGCTGTGACATGCCAGCAGATTGCTGTTGCCTGCAGGCCCGTGAGGTAGGGGGAAGCCCTGGAGGATGCTGCCAATCAGAAGCATGGGCTGGTTTGCAGGCAGCAGAAGACATGCTAGTGGAGAAAGTCCTGCTGTATACTTCTCACCTGCCAGGAGCTAAAGCCCCGAGACTGATAGCTCCTGGGGGCAGGGCAGGGACCTTCTCTGCTCCTTTGCAGAGCACTGAGCATGCCACAGACATAAGTGAGCATCAGTCCCTACCACCTCAGAGCAGGATTCCCAACTGTTCAGTCTCAAAGGGTTGCAAGTAGCAAAATTCTGGACTCCTTTTGGAGATGAACCATAACCTAGTTTACTTATCACAAAACTATCAGGAAACCCTTATCATCTTTCAAGTATGAAACCCAGATCTACAGACAAGGCCACCAGCCAAGGCAGGCAAGAACGTGCCATTGTACTGTCGGGTCAGTGTGACCCAAACAGTACCGAACCCTGATAAGGTGCCCTTATGACATGGATGATGCAAGGTGACTGAGAAGGGGCTCACATGGAGTCTTGGGAAAGGGAGAGGGCAGATGGAAGTGATCATACCATTCTTCATCCATTGCACCCAAAAGTCAGATGGAAAAATAAGCTTGTTTCATGCTGGCTTTCTTGGGCACCAAAACAGAGAAAAGGGGGAGGAAAACCTCCCTCTCCTCCCCAACTGGAGGCCCCCATGCAGGGGGCGTCTTCTGAGAGTCACATCAAAGGCAAGATCTTCTGTTTGCCAGCTTTGTGCAGGCTGCAGAATTCTGCAGTGCTCCAGAGAGAAATCTGCAGCACTGGGCCAATCTTTAAACAAATACCTTTACCAGCTCTGCTCCCTCCTTTCCCTTGCCCCAAACATGGAATTTGCATCAAGCCATCTCAAGCCCAGGACAGCCCCTGGGGGCAGTCACCAGGGAGGGAGTTTCCCTGCCCAGGCTTTGAGGCTGGGACAGGGCACTCTCATGTCCGAGCAAAGGAACCAACACAGATCCATGCTGGTGTTAACTCTCTGTCACACATACCTGGCACAGCAGAGTCCTTGAACTACTCTTTCCTTTTAAAACATGTCCAAATCACACTAGGGACTAGAGAAAAAGATGAAGTCTGGGTGCCCACAGTCTCTCCACTGGCTGTGAACCCAAAGTTTCTCTCTCTGTTGATGTACAGTCAAGCCACATGCTTCCAGACACACAGTTCTGAACTGAACCACTCTCGACTCTTCTCTGCCCATTATTTCCAGGCCTCCCGTACTCCTCTGACCTTTTCAGCATCCTCCAGCTCACCAGGAGTCTCATCAATGAGTCCTTGCCCCCCATCCCTTTCCTGGATGAGGAAGATCACCTTTCTGCTGCTCTAGGTAATGTCTGATTGCACCCCCTCCCTCCGCTATCTGCTGATCGGAGAGCTAAACAGCTGGAGAAGGATCCTGAGGTTAAAGAAGTCCCTGGGCCCCACCAATAACCCAGCTATGGACACATCTCTACTCTCATTCCGTCCAGCACCCACTCCTTTGTCCCTGGGAAAGCGATACCTTCACATGTGCTGCCATCTCTGGACACGGTGTAGCCGGTGTCACAAGCCATGCAGGAGTAGGAGCCCTCGGTGTTGAGGCAGAGTCCAGAGGGACAGGCACCCTGGGCAGTGCACTCATCGATGTCTGCAGTAGCACACAAGAGAGAGTGGGATAAGTGGGAAGGATGCAGAGGAACCATCACCAGGGGCAGATGTGTGGAGGGAACCAGCCAACATGGTGGCCAGGACTTGGGCAGATCCAAGTGCTCAGGAAGAGCCCAGGGTAATGTCTGGACTAGGTGTGTGACACTACAGAGGGTCTGGACTCACGGCTCCCTGGTACCTTGACAGCTCTTCCCATCAGGTGCCACCTCATAGCCCTGGTAGCAGGAACAGCGGAAGGACCCATCCAGATTGATACAGCGCCCATGAGCACAGGTCCCCTCCGCAAGACACTCATCCACATCTGCGTGACACAGCAGAGAGCAATATGGCATGGGAGGGTGTTCAGGGCCTTCCCTGCCACCCAAATTGCAAGGGCACTGTGCCCTGTGCCCGGGCCAGGGAGGAGAGTGCTGCCCATGCCTCTGCTCCTTTTAAGGCTTGCAGGAAGCATGGTCACAGGGGGCGTGGGTGCCCATGGTCCTCACCAACACATCTCCCATTCCTGGGCTGGTAGCCATCCCCACAGCTGACACACTTGTAGGAGCCGAGCGTATTGACACACTTCCCATGAGGGCACGGGCTGGGATCCCCACACTCGTTGATATCTGCCAAGAAACACACTCCTTTCAGGCTCCCAAAGGCAAACAGTGCAGCCTTCTCCAGGCTATCCCTTCCAGCTGGATCCTCAGAGTTCTCGTGGGGACAGCAATGCCCAAGAGGATGTGCAACAAGTTTTCCATGGGCTTGGGCAACACTTCTTATAGTCCCATTTATCACTCAGGATCCTACACCCACACCTGAGGGCTGACATAATCCAGCAGTGAAACCTGCTGCCGCAGGATGTTGCCAAGGCCAGGAATGTGCATGGGCAGAGAAAGGGCTCAGGGAACATCTGTGAAGGGCTGTTTCATCAGGGACTTTCATAACTGTGATTAGGATGCAGCCTCCAGCTCAGGAAGTCCTTAAGGCAAGTGCTTTCTGGAGGACATGTGGGGGGAGCAGCATTCTGTGCATGCCCTGCTTCCTGTACTTCCTCCTAAAATAGTCCGCAACTCTCTTTTGGAGCTGAGCTACTGAGAAAAGGGGCATCTTTGATCAAGCACACCGTATGTTCACAAGATCGAATGTTCTGAAGGGCCCAGACCACGCCATGTGAGGGGGATGCTGTAGGGACAGGTGGTCTGAGTTTCTGCAGCCTGCTCTTCCCACACTCTACTTGCTGGCACAAGGGTTTGATGACAGAGTCAAGCTGGCATGAAAACACAGGTGCATCGCCTCCCAGGACAGGAAGCCAGCATGGGCTGGTCATAGGGGACCTCCCTGGGGAGGTGGGAGAGGATCCCATAAGTCCCCTCTCCCAGCCCAGAAAAGCCTGTCCCTCGTGTAGCAGAGGACAGGTAGCCCTCACAAGGAGACACAGAGCAGACAAACATGAGGAGGGGTGTCTCCTCCCTTTCAGGAGGACACAGAGAGTGGTGAGAAAAGGAGGTGTTCAGCCCTGCACAGGGTGGCTTGGAGGGCCAGGGGAACAGGAAGCAGCAAGCTTCACCTTCGCACTGTCCTCTGAGGCCCATGGCAAAGCCCTCCTTGCACTCGCAGCGGTAGGAGCCAGGAGTGTTGATGCATCGTTGTCCCCGGCAGGTAGAGGGGTGCTCACATTCATCTCGATCTGGCAACACACAAGTACACAGTCCCGGAGTCTTCCCCCTCCAGTGCAGGGAAAGCTGGGCGCAGGAGAGGAGCTGCTCCACCTACAGCAGGCTCTGCCCAGGGGTCTCCTCCATCCCCCCTGTCTTTGCAACCCCCTTTACCATGAAGCAATGATCAGGGCTGGCATCACAGGCTCCTGCCCAGATCTCCATGGGCAGAATCCTGCCCCTGAGTGAGCAGGAGAGGGTGACCCCCATGGATCAGGCTGTCTGTATGCAGGTCTGCAGAGAGTGAGGGTGTGCGGGTGTGCATGCAGGTGTGTGTGCCTGAGTGCGTGTGTGTGCACATGCATGAGAAAGCCTGAGGGCAGGAGACTGGGGAGACCCTGGGGAGGTGGCAGCCCTGTGCCAGGTGGACACAACTTACCCTGACAGCTCTGCTTGCCCTCCGAGACAGCCAGGGTGTACCCAGAGTAGCAGAGGCACAAATAGGAGCCCACACTGTTGATGCAGCGACCTTTTCCAGCACAAGGATCTTTCAGGCACTCATCTTCATCTGTGACCAGCCAAGGAAGGAAGACAGTAGTCAGTCACCACAGCAGCCTCCTGCCAGCCCCCTACCAGCCTCCTGCTGGCCCCCACAGTGCAGCGAGTGGGCAGGGTCTCAGCAGAGCTGCCAGAAAACCTTCCACCAGGAGCCTGAAGGACTGAACAGCCCATGGAAGCTTGACAGGCAGAGGAGGGGCCAACCTACCGATGCAGCGGAGGCGGCTGGGGTCCAACGTGTAGCCAGGGTGGCACAAGCAGCTGTATCCCTCTGGGGTGAGCACACAAGCACCAGCTCCACAGGAGAGGGGTGAAGAGGCACAACTACTGACCCCTGGGAGAAGAGAGCATGGCGTTAGGGGCAGTACTCCAGGGTCTGCCTTTTGTCCTCACCACCATGCTGGGGAGGCTGCTTTTTTCCTTGGAGAGAGATGGAGCAGGCTCAGCTTGCTCCTCTACATCTTCAGGCAGTTAGTGCCTGTAGGGATGCAAGGAGGTCACTGCAGACCCTGCCACCTCCCCTGGCCTGAGCCCAGCAGGGGCCCCTCAGACCCCTACACTGCCACACAAGGTCAGCAGGACCAGCCCCACACCTTGGAGGGCTATCAGCAGAGCCTGGCACCTGAGAGAGGGCTCCTTTTGGGGTGACAGCAGGGATCTGCCTGCCACCACCCTGCTAAGCAGTGCACAGGCAGTAGTGGGGTGGGAGTGGGGGGGAAGGGGGCAGTGGGGCATTGCACAGCCCTCGGCACTGAGCCAGTTAGGGGGGGCCAGCCCAACCCCAAACAAAAGGCTATTGAGGAAGATGCATTCCTCAGCAAGGTGCCTCCGCCAGGCCTGCTCCCCAAGGTGCTCCAGCCCCCGGCGGAGAGCAGGGGCCACACTCCCAGACACTTGAGCAACTCTGAAACAAGAGCGTCCTTGTTTCCGGCACAGTAAACAAGCCACCCCGGGAGCCACATGCCTCCCCTTGCGCTCCCACTTCCCGATGAGTCAGCTCGCACCACGGGGGGAACGGGGCCAAAGCCACCGGAGCGGGCGCGTGATCCCCCCTCGCCCGGCAGCCACCACTGCACCATACAAGCGAGCTGCAAGGGGGGAAAGGATCCCAAAAGCTCACGCCCTGTATGGGATCACTCTTGTGCCCCACCACGGGCAGCCAGCTTTTCCCTGGCTGGCAGCAGCTGGGGCCAGGCTGGGACAACACCCCAGGGTGGTAGGGCAGGGACTTTTCTTAGGGAAGTGGGGCATGTGAGAAGATAAGCCACCTGGGGAAGGGAGAGAGCCCCTGGGCAGAGCTCAGAGCAAAATTTCCCAATAGCACCAGGCAGGGAGAGGAAAAGAATCCCTAAGGGCAGTGGACACACACCTGAGCCCTGTGCTGGCATCTGTGTTGGAGCAGCAGCATCCCCGGTGCTGGTGTGTCCAGGCTGGGGAGGACCATGCCAGGACTCCTCTTCCTCTGCTGAGGAAGAAGAGAGGTGAGGTCCAGCCCCTGATCCCAGGCAGAGGTGAAGACCCAAGGTTTACTTGTGCTGGGTGCCCCTGCACTCACAGATCCAAGAGAGCACATGGAGAGGGGCCACAGGGTGGCTGTGGCAACCTCATCATCTTGTTATTTAACACAGCCACCTCCACCTTGCTGGAGAACCACCACCTCCCTGCATCCCTACAGCCCCACATCAACCACTGCAGCGTGGCCGGGGTCTCCAGTGCCACCCTGCAGCCAGCCCAGCTGAGAGCCCATCCTGCCCAGCACCAGGGGCTGCTGTGAGGAGGAGGCAGCTCTCAGCACCCCTGCTATCCTCCCTCCTAACTGCCCCATCCCCTTGGTCACCCTGACCTTCTGCTAACCAGGCACTCACCTCTGTGCGTGGCAGGCTCTGCGGTGGCATCAGCAGCACCCTGAGGGACAGAAACATAGCACTGCCTTTATCCACTGTCCTTGTTTGAGGTAAAATGAACCAATTTTCTGTTTTGTAATTTTACTTTTTTAGCTGGGCCTCTTCTAACTAACTAAAGTCTGAAATTAACAGCGTATTGTTCAGAAAACTGTTCACTCTCCCAGTGATAAGACCTGATTATACAGAGGAATGGTGTGCAGAGAGGCCCTTGCTTATACTGATTGCTGTAACAACCAAGGTCAGGGAATTGTGTTATTTGCCCCGTTGGAGGGTCGGAAGCGGAAAAGCGTAGAGAGGTCACATCTGTAGGGAGGAGTGGACAGGACAGGTGACCCAAAATTGACCAACTGGAGTATTCCATCCCATCCACATCATGCTGAGTATAAAAGCTGGGGGATCAAAGGGTCAACTTTTTTTTCTTCAATGGCTGATGTCTGAGGAGGACCCTGTCTGTTCATCTGCTTCTGATCCTGATCTGAGTATTCCTGACTCCAGATCTAGAATCCAGCTCCTGTTGGTCACCGAGTCCAGTCTGGAACTTTTCCTGATACCTGCTGGTGATGTGATTGTCATCCTGGGAGCTTGATACGGTTTTGTATATATTGGATCTATTTCATTATTTTCTTCCTTTTTTTTTGTTTGTTTTAATTTTAGTATTAATACTTCATTAAAGTAGTTTAGTTCATTCTAAACTCTTAAATCTCCTTATCCTCTTCCTCTTCCTTCTTTTTGAGGGGGACAAGGAGCCATCTGTCAATGGTTTTGGTAATTTTGGCTGAAACCACTACATCCACGTGCACGTATGTAGTTGGGATGCAGCAACCCCGAGACATTTTCCCACCCACTTTCTGTCTCCTCCTGTTCCCTGAGATACTGCACTGGGAAGAGAAGCTGCCAGAGCTGTGTGCAGCTGGGAGGGCCACGCTGTCCTGAGCACATTGTCCAGAGTAAAACACAGCTCCTGGCCATGCCCAGGGGCTACCAGCCAAAGGGCTGTGCCAGCACACCATGTGGGTGGGACCCAGGGCACTGCCACGGGTCTCCTCAAGGTAGCCAGGAAAAGCAGTCAGGCACTGTAAATACTGCCATTGTCACTGGTGGCTCTGGAGGGCTGAGGACAGCCCTTCATCCTGTCTCAGAGCGCTACCTACTAGCTACACTTCCTCAGCATCCCCTACTGGCAAATCCACGGCTACCAAAGGAGATGCCGGAGGTCTCTGCTCCGAGGAACTTTCCGCAATGGATGAAGAAAACAGGCAGCTGAGCAACACAAGTCACAGCTTAGCTTTGCTTCAGATTTGGAAGCTTTGCTTCAAATTTCTGCCCTCATCTGTCCTTGGGCAAGTCAATTCATGTCTATAAAGCAGGACAATGGCATTGCTGTCCCCTCTCTCAGAGGAGCTGCAAGTACATGCCAAGAGCTGGGCTGCTATAGCAAGGAGGGCACAGAGATGATCAGGAGAGTTACAGCTCAGCCTCTACTGACAGCAGAGATGAAGCCACATATTTTTCAAGTGAAACTCATAATAAAGAAATCCAGCCTTGGGAGACCTGGGCAGAGAATTGGTCCCCAGGCTGCTCCTGTCAGACAGGGTGAATTCATGCAACCAGTATGGGAGACCCCTGCCCTGACTGCTCTAGCAGGGTTTCTATTGTGACCATGCCAACACAGGGAGACCTGCCTGTAAGCTGGGCTTAAACATGACAGCAGGCTCTGCGAGGGGAGCGCTCCTTGAGCTGTCTGCAGTAGTTAGCCTTCCCCTGCTGCCTGCCTAGCCCCACAGCCAAGCCAGGCTGATGGCAGCAAATGCCAGCTGGAGTCAAGGCTAACCGTGAACTTATGCAGCAAAGCCCCCAGCTCCCATTTGTTTTAGCCAACGGCTTCTTAGCAAGAGCTGAGCAGGCACACGGCACAGTGCCTTCAGCCACAGCAACTCAGTCAGGCTGGTAGGGTTTGCAGTTTGTACACTGTTCCCTCTGGCAGCAGCTATTTGCTCTCTTTAGTGCTCTGACCACATTTCACACCTCCCTGACACCTCCTTCTATGACATCCCCCTTCCTGCCCATCAAGCTACTGTGGATGCAACCAGGCAAACGTTACTCACCTGCACAGCAGGAGAAATTTCACCTGAAAAGTGAAACAGTGCATGGTGAGCAGAGTCAAGGCAGGCAGGCATCATCCTCAAACCCTGGCTGCCCTCATTTCACCCCACCACTAAGACACCAATGCTCGGTCCCCTATGCTTCTCTACAAGAGCTTGTTTCCAAAGCCAACACACTCAGGTTCCTCTCCTGGTACAACACAGGTCCCAGGAGCTTCCACTTCAGCAGGTGCTGGCACAAGCAGTCAGTCACACTTCCATCCAGCTGGGCTGGACAAAAGCCCAAAGGCTGCAGTGTCAGGGCTGCCACACAGACCTGAGGACCAACTGGAGGCAGCCAGGCCAGCCAGCACCAATTGCAAAGCTGTGGTCACAGGAGCCTGAAACACTCAACCTCCTCTACTGAAGATGTGGTGTCTAATGCTCGAGGTACACTAGTGCGGCTGAAGACAACCTTGCATATCATACAGATGTAGAAAGCCCTTAGTAGCTAGAAGTCCGTCCATGGGGGCATGGCAGGACCTGGGAATTTGCCCACCCTTGCTAGGGGCCCAGATGGAGCAACTTTAAGCAGCAGACCCCACACTACCCTCTCCTGCTGAGGCACCAGGGTGGGGGAATGCCTCTAAGATGCTCCCACGCAGACTGTCCTGCAGTTGCTGTCTCCTTGCTGCCCAGTCCAATGTCCAGTTGCTGCTCTCCCCTTGCTCTTCCAAGCTGAGGGGCAGCTCTTCTGCCTCTGCCTTCCTCATTGACAGGCGGATATCAGAGCTGGAGTAGGTGTAGCCATGTCCTGCTGGGCAAATCTCCTTGAAGGCTTCTGTGAGGGAAAATCAAATCAAAACTTCAGAGAGCAGAGGTTGCAGGGATCACCTGGCTTACTGCACCCAGCCATGATGGTGGGACCAGCGGAAGAAAGAAATGAAGATGGACAGGCATGTATGTGAATGCAGGTACCAGTTTCTCACATCCTATAATTTTCTGGTGATTTCTAAGGGTTAAATCCTTATAGAAACACATATGGGCTTCAGTGTGTGGATGCTTTGAGCAGAAGGAATCTGCTCACAGGGCAGGTTGGGTTTCTAACCGTCACTGCCTGGTTCTTCCAGACAACAAACACTAAATCCATCCCCTGAGTCAGTACTGCTAGGAAGGGCTCGTGCCACAGGAAAGGTCCAAGCTGAGCAAGCAGCAGATAAAAGCAAACACCTGGTACACTGGCACTGAGCATTTTGAACATCACTCACGATACCCTGCACAAACCACCTGAAGATTTTTCCCATCCCTGAGGATTTTGGTGCTTCCCCCTCCGCCCTACCCCATGCTGAGCCAAACTGATCCTCACCTGGCTTTCATCCCAGCAGAAGATCTACAAGAGACAAAAGGGCTGTCAAGGAAAGCCAAACACAGACATGGCTGCGCTCTCCTTCTGGTACAGAGTGGTTTCCTATCAGGGATTTCTCTGTCTTTCTAGTATTGCCCAGGTCTGCTCCCTGGGCTGCTGCACCCATCCCCCACAGGCCAGCATTTGCATCACTCAGCTCTGGGTCCTGCAGTCATCTCCATGGTGGCAAGTTCAGGCAAACCTAAGCCTGAGTCTAACCAGAGTAGGCAAAGCTGAAGCAGGCACGTCTCACCTGAGCCGGGTACAGGGCACTCTTCGCAATTCTTCCCCCAGCCCTTGCCAACGCGGCTGCAGCAGCAGATCTGCTGGGTGATGCGATGGGAGAGGGGGAAGGAGCACACACCTCCAGCTGCTGAGCGGTAACACAGCCCCTGCTCCATCGACACGGCTTTGTCCGCTGAAACACAATGGCAGGGTCAGTGACAGAGGCCAAGCTTGATGCTCACCAGAGAGAAATGAGGACACTCAGCCGCTCCTCCTCAGGCCTTTCATTGTCTGTACCTCCCAGCCTGTCCCAAGGGCTGTCTCACCCTCTCCCCAGAACACTTCCTGGCCTTCAGCCATCAGGCCATCTCCCCAGCAGTGCCAGCTCGAAGCAAACCCAGCTCCTGTGGGAGCTCTCTCAACCCACCAGGCTGTGTCCTCTGCTGCTGCACTGCAGCCATAACCCCTCTGGGCTCTGCAGTCAACAGCAGCAGGGGCCATGGGATGTCCCTGGAGAAGAATGATGGATGAAGGGAGCCTGAGGCATAGGGTCCCACCCTGCCCACCAGTGCAGGACAGCACATCAGACTCTCAGCTGCACTTGCAAGAGGCATGAAGTACACTGCAGCCTCTGCTAAGCCATGGGACTCTGCTCAGGCCCGTTTCCCAACCTGAGGGATTCCCCAGAGCACTTACAGATGCAATGGCTACGAGATGGGTCCAGCATGGTGCCAGGCTTGCAGGTGCAGCGGAAACTGCCACGGGTGTTGACACACTCAGCATCTTTGCACAGGCCCTGCATCAAACACTCATTGATATCTGTGGGGAGGAGAGAGTGCAGGGAGATGTGGGGAAGCTGAGGGCGAACTGAACTCTCTACCCAGTGCTTCCCATTCAAGTGCCACAGATTGAGAGGGTCTCAGCTGGACTGGTGTCTGAGGCAGCCTCTGCACCGAGCAGTGTGGTGGGGACCTCTGTGGTGACAGCAGTCCTACATGTGCGGCACAGAGCTCACTCGCTGCAGCTGCAGGGATGGCTCAGGAATGACTTCTCTTCCCTGTAGTCCTTGTGGAAAACAGATGTAGCTCCTCCAGTGACCCACTCTGGCAGTGTCACTCTTACAGCCATCACAGGTCCCTGTTTGCAAGCCAGGACTGGCGAGTCCTGTCCTCTCACCTGACCCCTGGTCCTGCTCCCATGGAGGATCCTTGCTGAGAAACTCAGTGCCAGCCCACAGGGAGGGCAGTGACTGATCCCCGCACATGGAGTCCAGTGCTAGCTAGGCAAAGGGACAGTGGACCAAGCTCTGACTCGCTGCTGTGGTAGTGCCTGGAACTGGTTGAGCAAGAAGGAAGATGCCAAGCTCAAGCCCTGTCTCGAGCTCTGCTTCTGCCTGTGACTCAGCACACAGCATCAGACATGGTCTTCAGGACAGGAGCTGGGCTTATCCAAGGGAAACACCATCAGTCTCATCCATTTGGCCTGCAGCACCTGCCTTTCCTACAGCACCACATAGGAATGTATGAGCTAAGGCAGAGAAGACAGGGATTGGCAAAAGGTCCACAAGGGGGAGGTGAGGGCAGCTTTCACAGAGGAGGAAACTCTCATGGATTGATGTAGCTTTATATCTTCACTAAAGTGCTTGGCACCAGGAAAGCAGGAGTGCTGACGAAATGTGCCATGTCTGGAGGCACAAGTGGTGCAGGAAGAGCTGGATGGGAGCACGGAGCAGCAGAAGCTGGATGAACCTCAGCAGTGCCCTGGGACAAATCACAGGAACATATGCTACAAGCTAAGAGGTGGGAACAGGGGGTGAGAGGGACCTGGACGCACTCACTGCTCATAGGACAGCTGCGAGCAGCCAAGACCAAGAAAAGCCAACATGATGCTAGGCAGAATCATGCCAAATACTTTCCAAAGAAACAGGACAGTCCTAATGCCAGTGTACAAGACCCTGGTAACATCCCAGGTCCCCTGAGAGCACCCAGTGTTGCTCTAGAGACTGTCTCAAGGTGGAATGGGTGCAAAGACAGGCTGCTGGGACACTCAAAATAATAGAGACAGTGGAAGAGCCTGACTGAGAGCAGGTATGGCTTTCCTAGAACTACCTTATTCCTTGGACATGAAGCATCATGCTTGGTGGAAGTAGGGGTATCACACAACCAGCTATGACTGCTAGAGTTCAGACTTAATGACCCGGGAGGTCCTCCCCAGTCTTGTGCTCTTAAACTCCTCTGTTCACCCCACTGCCTGCCCTATACATGGCTGAGACATACAGGGGCCATCAAGATCAGTCAATTGGAAGTACCAACTCTACAGGGATGTCCAGTAGGCCAGGGACGGGTAGGGTTTTCCTGTGTAATGTAATGGTCTCCTGCACTGTATCAAGCACAAGACAGAGTTCATGAGAAAAAACTGCGGCCAGACCCCAAATATGCTGGGAACCCCACTCAGAGAAGAGGCTTAGGCTCTCTGGAGGAGAGATCTCTTGGGGCTCATCCCTGTCACTCCCCAGCAGTCGGGGCACTGTGTCATTCTAACACACCAACTGGATGAAGCGTATGGCCTCCGCGTGAGCAAAGGGATTGAAGGGATTAGAATAATGGGAGCACAAAACAAACAAATACCAAGGGCTGGGCTTTATGAGCTTAATATAAAACAGGGCCATGTCCTGGCCTCGTTCCAGCCCCCTCTATTCCACTGGAAGCAGAGGACCAACCCGCAGTGGAAATCCCCACAGGGACAGAACCAAGCAGGCACAATCAGAGCCACGCACTCCTACCCCTTGCAGCGTGCCAGGGATAGGGATGGCCCCAGGGACTGCAACCCAAGATCTGTAAGGTGTCTCAGCTGCGTTCTCCCACCCCACACAAATCTGCTAGTGCTCCTCAGAAAGAGCCACCCTGGATCAGGCAGCCTGTAGTGGAAAGTTGTGGGTTGATTTACACTGGTGCTTGGTGAGCAGAAAGGACCTGAGTCAGCAGTGGACACCAAGGATATAGGGACACCAAGGTGGTGGTGTGCATCCTGTGCAGTGACCCCTGTGCATGCACACCTCCCTGCCACTGTCTCCAGGCACCCCAAACTGCAGCCTCCACGACAATCTTTGCCTCACGTCTAGCAAACATGTTATCCCTTCCAGTGCCATCCTTCTTGCCATCCCGGTCCCAAGAGCACTGGGAGGTTTCCTGACTGGGTCTGCCAGACACTCTCAACTCAGACTCATTGCAGCCTGGTTCCTGGCTCCTTCCATGGGGTTCAGGAAGGAAAGGAATGGAGGTCTTGCAGAGATAAGGCATTTGCTCCTCTGCTGGAAGGCACCAGAGACAACCCTTTCTGTCCATACAGAACAGAGGAAAATGAACTCTTGCCAGGGCCCTCCTCCAGTCACTCATCTGTGTTTTGACAACAGCCTGCAAAGTCAGAGCTCAGCTTCTTCCCAGTTCAGCTCCTCTCCTAGAGCCAATGACCTGAGGAACCATCAGCTGCTGTCCAGCCCCTTGGCTCCCCTCTTACCTGGGCTGGCAAAAGAAAGCTCCATGCAGCCTCTCCCACAGTCTGTCACCTAAATTGCTCACTCTGGACCCTAAGTGAGGTGGCTTCCTGACACACATCCTACTGCAACACAGCAGAGATGGGAAAAGCACCTCAAGGCAGCAGACTCTCTGCAGAACAATACTTCTACAGCTCGGCTTACAAAGGAGCACACAGAGGTACAGATCTCTGGTTCATGGTTCACATTCACACTCCTCAGGGTGCTGAGCCTCTCTCTGCTCCAGAGGGGACACAAATCCAAAGCAGTCATCGCAGGTCCCTGCTCGCTGACATGAGTCCCCCAACTGCTCTGCTCCTCCGTCTCCAATGTCTTGGGGTAGCTCCTCACACCCACAGCATTGTCTGTGGCTGCATAAGGGATGAGATCTGAGCACCAAGGAGGAGAGAAGCTGTTGTCTTGTTGAAAGTTCTCCCCAAGGACAATGTGGGGAGGTTGAATCACTAATTAAGTAAGCATGGTGGAAAGTCCCAGCTAAAAGAGATGAGTCATTGGATTGCCAGCCCTGGCAATACAAGTTTGCGTGGCTGGGGCTCAGGCTCCCCACTGCATCTTCGAGATGACACCTCTCAGCTTATCGTGAATCACAAGAAGGGAAACATACAATTCCAATTCAGTCACAGCATGGAAAAAGGGGTCAAGAGATGCCAAATAAATATGAACCGAAGAGAAAAGCAGAAAGATGGTGCCTTCCTCGGTCAGAGATGAGGGATCACAGGAGTGAGAACTGGATAGACCCCAGCAGTGTGAGCAAGCCACATGCTCAGAACAGAAGGACTTGCTTTTATGGCACTCTCCCACTTGAAAATGAACAGAGGAATAAGCTGACAACCTTTCCAAATGTTTTCAGGCAACAGAATTTATGATGCCTCAGATGATGGGAGAAGTGATTTTACATTTGCATGTAGCAGAGCAGCAATCCTGCTTTCTTGCAGCAGGAGGACTTAGCAGGTGAGTTTTCTTGTGCTGGCCCAACTATGCACTGAGTATGCTCAGTCATGTAGTCCAGTGTTACTTGTTTTTTTTTCATGCTTGATGAAAGCACAGGGATTATTATTAGTCACATTATTTGTAGATCTGTATCAGGGAGTTAGATAACTGTATTTTACTTCTGTATATAATTACAGCTTTGACAGTGGATGTGGGAAGGAGAGAGAGAGATGAAAGCAGCATCCTTACCCTGGCAGTGGCTCCGGTTCAGCCTCTTGTATCCTTGGGGACACTCCACCTGCCCGTTCTCAATCACAGGGTGTGCTGTGAAGAAAGCAAACAGTGTGGGATGTCGGTAATAGAGCCAGCCAGCAGCGCCTCACCTTCTTTCTGCCCTCCTTTCAGAGGGCAAAGGGTCTCTAGGTCTGCCTTGGATGGGCCTTTGATGAGAGGGAAAGGTGGCAGCAGCCTTATTTCCCAAGCAATGTCTTCTGCTGCTTGGCAGGTGCCAAAATAGTGACCCAGAGGTGCTGCCTGTGCTTCATATCTATCACTGTGTTACTGTGGCTCCTCCCAGGCCAGCTTGGATACCCAAGTGGCACATGACAAAGGGAATCAAAGTGAAAGGAATGACAGAGGTCCTTGACAAGATGCTGAAATAATAGCCCAGGTTCTGTTTATTACATTTTCTCCCTTTTTAAATGCATGTGATTTCCTGCCCTGATCACTCTCATCGAAAAAAAATTTCAAATTGCTACTTAAAATAGTTTTGTGGGTTTCAAAATGGCCTATAGCCTGCACAATTAAATCTCCCCAAATTATTTAAAGGCAAGTAAAACGTAGCCCATAAATTCCAAGGTCAAATTTAGGCAGAGTATTTTGGAGCAAAGGAAAGGGAATCCAGGAGGTAATGGGTTGGGAAGTGAGTAAGCACGGGGTGGGGTAAGAAGAAGGGTGCTTTGTCTAAGGATGAGATTTTTCCAGGGTGGGGTTTCTTTTTAATTTTCTGGGCTGTATGCTTGGAAACAAGAAGTGTGTGCAACAGCTAAGTGACTGTCCAGCTGTATTCCCACCACTCAAACTCCTCCTGCCTGGCATCAGTAGCTCACACCCTGGTGTCGTACATGGAAAGCCCTCCATGGCAATAGCTAAATCAAAGATCTGGCAGATTCTTAACACATTGCAGCTTTTGAGACCCAGTGACAAACTGAGACCATCCTTGTGGCAGGAGAGACAGTCAGAGGGAGCCTGCAGAGGTTAAGAACACAAACAATGCACACGTGTCCATAATTCTTTGTCCTAAACACTTTGACCCTAAAATGCAGTTTAAAGCCATTCTAGGACACTTCTTGAAAGGCAAAAGTTAGGGGCCAGCCTTCTAGGATGAAGGTGCTTGGGAAATTAAAGGCAGGAGAACAACAAGCCATTCATCAGCCTGTACCAGGAAGAATAGAAAGCCTGCTTTCCCAGGTATATTAACTGAAGTTTTCCGATAGCAGAGAGATCCTCAGCAGTTGGATGAATGACTAAGATGAAAAATCTATTCACAACCTTCAACAGCTCAGTCATGAATTGTAAGCAGGAGGTGCGTACAAATATCTGGTTGTTAAAGGTGAGGGGGTTGCTGGTGATACTGGAAATCACTGGGTACATTTCCAACCTTCTGGGAAGGGAAAAACAACCTCTGGCTCATGGGCTCCAGGCTCAGTGCCCCAGTGGGATTCCAGGTCCTCCCACACCGCAGCCTGTGGGCTCAGGGCTGCTGACAGGCATTAACTGTGCTTGGAAGCATCTGTCAGCCTCAGCAAGATGTGATAACAGACGCTCAAACGAAGCAGCATCGCTATGTGCGAGCCCTCCGACAGGGAGCCAAGCACGCTGGAGATCAAACAGCGATGACATGTGTCGGAGCCCCGCTCCCTCTCCGAAAAGCCTTTGCGGCGAAACAGATCCTGCAGCATCCCTTCGCCAGATGCTGCTGGGGAGAGGGCAAGGCAGAAAACACCAGTGGTGGGGGGTGAGCACGCAGGTCTTGTGCCACCTCAGCACTCCTGCGACTCCGGTCTACAGAAACCTGCGGCTCATTACTGCAGCAAATCACTCATGAGGGCTGCGGACAAATGTCTTAATTTTGCAAAGAAACTCGCGTTCCCTGGAAAGAATAGATGTAATGTAATGTGAGCAGATCTCTCTGTACCAAGGGGAACCAAGGCAGTTTCTGAAGTACTGGATGGAGGCTGCTCTCTTGCTGCCAGGACCTGGCCGCAAGGGAAGACAGCGTGTGGCTGCAGGAGGATGTAAGCTATTAACTCTCAGCTTTGTACTTAGTTACTCGAGCAGAGGGCCATTTCCTTCCACAAGCTCTGATGTTGCCGAAATACAGCAGAGACAGCCAAAACCCCTTGAAAAAACAGCTTAGGACACCTGAGTTTCCGGCAAAGGGGATCAGCATTTACCCCTCCCCAACACAGCTGGTAGAACTGGGAAGCCATTCCTCTCAAACCCAGCAAAGGGCAATGCCTGGGGAAAAGCCAATTGGATGATTGGAGAGGGCAGAAATATGTCAGCACCCACAGCCAGAGTGGTCCCAGCCTCCTGTGTGTGTCTGTCTGTCTACACTCTCTCCAGGAATGAGTGTTCCTGGATCCTGATGCTGGGGACACAGCAGCTGAGCTGCATCTGTCTGGCAGAGGATTTCAGGCTTGCTGAGGGTGTGATTTTGGAGCCTCCTCTCCCAGGCACTTCAGCCCCACAGGTGCTGCACCGAAGCAATGTGCTCACCCAGTACCTGCACGCCAAGATTCCCTCTTGGTTCTCCTCATCTCTCCCTCCAGCTCTACTTCATCTCTCATTGCTCTACAGGCACCAGGCATCCTTGGTGGGATCGGGCTCTCATAGGGGAGCATGCATCCAATAAGGTCACAGATCCAGAAAGGAAGAGGTGAGCATGAAGCAACCACAGCTCAGGACTCCCAACCAGCACCTTTGTCCTCAGCTAGTACAATACTCGAGCACAGCAGAGTAAGAAGGGGGATGAATGCACAGAAATCAGGCAGAGTTTTGCAGCCCAGCAGGATGATTTTTAAGCAGCCAGGCACACTTCAGAAGTTATCCGTCACTTTCCAGGAGAATATGCTTTAACCATGGGCCCTGGCTCCCCAGCCGCTGTCTGAAGACCTGATAAAGAAGCTCAGGCTGTCAGTGAAGTAGAAAGAAACCACTTCTAGTGGTGGTAGCCACAAGGGTCTGAGCAAGGCAAGGTTTGTAGGGTGAGATAATACATCGCCTGAGGCCAGCCAATATCACTCGGTTAAAAGGGGAAGAGGCAAGCCTGTGGTCAGATGAGAAGTGATGAAATGCTTGGCTGCTGAAAGCTAGCCCATTTATTTCAACTCTTTCCATTGATCACACAAAAAGCACTATCTCTCTGAGAAACCTTGCCTTGCTGAACTCCTGTGCCACTTTCAAGACTCACAGACATTTTTGGAGACCCTGGAACAGCTCTACAGAAGAACCCCAGATCCAGCTGGACCCTGGGCATCTCTCCATGCCCACAGTGAGCACAGCCATGAGGGTGGCTGTGGTGCCTCTGCTTGTTCTGGGCTTTCCAGCATGTGGGAGATGAAGGGAGCCAGAGTGCTTCATCCTGTGGAGTCTGGAGTGGTGGAGGTGGTGGACCCGGTCAAGCCTCAGCTTGGTTTAGTGTGAAGCAGAGAAGATCAGCCTCCCCTGCAAGAGAGGACCTCAGCTGCTGAACTCGCTGGCAGAAGAGCAGCAGAGCTCTGACCCCAAAACAGCCTCCAGAGAGAAAATGTACTGAAGATGCCAGACCAAGAAGTAGACAGGGCTGGGCCATGGGGGAAAGCTGGATTTCCAAGCAGAATGGACAAGACGGAAAGGCCACAAATCCTTCAGTCCAGATATGTCATGACCACTCTCCTCTCCTCCAGGTGGTCTGTGGTAGGCAGGCTCCCTCAAGACTTTCTCCAACACCCCAGCAAAGGCAAGGTTGAGGAGGGCATGCACCAGTGCTGATGTGCAATATGCCACTAAGCCCTCTGCTTTACTCATGGTCAATAAAGATCTTCAGGGTGAAAAAGATGCTTGAAAGGAAAAAAACATAAAAGACTCCGGTAATTACTGTTGGTTTTTGGGCTCATTTCAACAGTGAGAACCTCATTCTGCTCCCACAGAGGCTTCCAGCTGGGACAAGACACCTCTGTACATAAAAATCCCCACTTTTGCAACACTGTGGTGCTCTGTGCTGAGACCATAGTGCTGCACATGAATGACTGGCAAAACAAGTACTCTGCAGAACAAGACAGTCCTGAAAATGCTGCACTTCCCCAAGTGTTTGCTCTCTGTGGTACTGCCACAATCTTGCAGGGGTTTCAGCTTCTTTCCCCACATCCAGCCCCTCTTTACCATCTCGGCCAGATTCCCTGTGGCACATGGTGTAGCAGTGGCAGAACCAGCCCGCTCTGTAGCTTCCTTCCCATATTTTCAGGGTTTATTTGGTTTTGGTATTTTTTTCTCTGTATCCTCCTCGATCTGATCACAAGAGCAGACCAGAGGGTTGATTTTCAGGGGGCTTCCTGTGGCTATTTCAATGCCTGCAGGCACAGCTCAGGGGACGTGCAGCTTGCGGAGCCGCTCAGTGTTTCTGATGACGACGGCTCCATGGGTGAGCTGCCACCCCACTCACGGTGGGAGGTCTGTTTGGGGAGTGCTGCGGACGCCAAACCAGACATTACAAGATCCAACTTTCCAGTGAAATTCAGACTTTTCTCTAGGACAAAAAACTTGAAAAAACACTGGGAGTGGGAATAAAAACAAAACAATAGCCTTCAAAGACTTGTTTCTTAATGCAGTTAAAACCCGTAGGCAGGAGGAGAGAAAGCAGCCCAGTGAGCGCAACCAGTGATGACTTCAGCCTGAAATAGGGGACATTGGGCAGTGGAAAACCAGGACCTGGAAGATGCAGGTTTACTGCTGTAGCCAGAACGTCCCCCCAAGCTCCTGAAGAAAATTGCTGCGCAGCAGAGGACGGGGTGTCCATCACCAGTACAGGATTCTCCTGGAACACTGCTCATCACAGAGCTGTGTGGTCTCAGGGACAGGGAGGAGGCAAAAGAGGAGGGCTGTGAACCCCTATGGGCAGAACCCCTTGCCTTGTCTTCAGAAAAAAAAAACAACTTTCTGCTACCAGTTTCTTTTATCCCCATGTGTCTGGGGAGGGCCAAGGCTCCAGGGAAACCAGCATCTAAATCCACACCTTCCATGGGGTCTGTGCCGACCTGCAGCTTGGGTCTTGTTGATTTTTGTTTCCACGGACCATCTACTGACCTTGTTCCAGTGTGTTCTTCTCCACAGCCCACTGTATACCCCAAAACAGCATATGGTCTGGCAGGTAAGTGGGAGCAGCTCGGCCCAGAAGTGTGCCTGCTGCTGGCCCCGCATCCTGAGCTTGCCAACAGGATAGGACATTTCTTCCAGTGCAGCTTCCTTACCAGCACTCCTCAAATACCCTGCTGGTCCTTGGGCTTCTTCCCAGCCACATCCAAATGTCTTTACATCAGCTGCACAACAGCATGCAGGTGTCCTGTCACTCTCCAGGGCCCTGTCATTGGTTCATATCTTTCTTTCATGGGTTGGTTGATAGCCTTTGCCCCAACGACTCATGGAGCAAGGTCTCAGCTCTCCCTTTTCTCCCAGGGCTGCCTCTGATGTATCCTCGGGATCCTATCTTCAGCTCTCACTGACATGAGCAACAGCAAAATCCCAGTGACTATATCCATTTCTGTGCCAACTTCTCTGAAGGGGTCTGACAATATACACACTCCCAGCAGCAAACCCGATGGCCAAAAGCCAGAGCAGACTCTAAGGAAACCTCTGAGAATAATGTAACACCCACTACAGAGTCCTGGCCAGGTCAATCCCACCTCTACCTTAATCCTGAACTGAGCTTTTAACATAGTCTCCTTCAGATGCAGACAAAGCATTCAAGTGTCTTGGCTTTTCTGATACTGGGCAAAACATAAAAAATAGCAGGGATTGGTCATGGCAGGTTCATTCGGACAGACGCCTGCCTCCGATTCTTCTTCTCTGATGTCTTTCTGCACACAAACACGTACCAAACATGAAAGCTGCAGTCGACGGAGACATCCGGACATATCCAGACTCTACTAACAATCAGTGTCTCGGGCAGACAGTCAATCCAAACAAGTTCTCCATTTGTCTAGCCCTTGCCTGGCTGTACTTCTGTACATTTGTAAGTGTTTACACTGAACTAGCTTCTGCCATTTCTGTCTCTGGTTGCTGGAATTAAAATCCCAGTGCTGTCAAGTCTGCTCTGGTACACGCCTCCCCGGGACACACGAGCATAAAGAGAAGTTCTCTCTGAAGACCACAGTGCCAAGAAGAAAGCTGGAAACAACCACTGGACATGTTATCTCTGTGCACGAGACAGCAGGTCACTGAACTACAGCCCAGTGACTTTGAGTGAGCACAACAGAGACCAGCACGATCAGGAGACGGAAGGGATATGAATGTGGGATGTGCTGTACAGACAGAACGATGTGGAGTGATGCCTTCACACTGGACAGGCATGGAGGTGGGAGCCCTGGCAGAGGAGGCACAGGGCAAGGAGAGGTCACAGCACTCGGTGGCTCCATTATAGCAGTAAGACTATGGAGAAAGGACTGTTTCCCTGGCTCCAGCCTGGGGTGAGAACTGTTGTCTGCAACCACACCACAGTAAACCAAAACATGCCAGCATCTGGGCTTCTTACTTCACAACAGCCAGGCTCTCTTAGGCTGCCTTACAGCTCCCTGCACTTACACTGTGTGGTCTCCTGCATGTGGGGCTGGTTACAGAGCAGTCAATCAGAGGTAGCCAAAGGAGGAAGATACTTGCACACGATTAAAGAGGATGAAAATGGCCCCTTTAACTAGACTGAACTCCGGCCAAAAGCAACAAGAGCCATTTGGTCTCCAAGGGAAAACTTTATCACCCAAAGCCAGAGGGACTGAGAATGGGATTTTCTTGCGGCACAGGAAGATGGAAAACCCACGGGGATACATTTTTCATATCTTCATGGAACTACTCTGAAAAAAAGCCAGACAAGCACCTGCCTACTCAATGTAGACCAGAAGTGACTACCTCCCTTGAGTTTCAGCTGCTGCTGGGACACAAGGGGTGTACCGATTTGTGGAAATGGGACCTGCTGGAAGCCAGGAGGCATTTAAGTGCATTTGCTTTACTGGCTGGCTAACTACAAGAAGCACGTGGGGTATTTCATGTCTGTTTTTATGTCTTGGAAGGCTGTGATTAGAGACACGTTTTGAAACCTGAAGGTCTAAGTCCAGCAGAGCAATCACTGCTGCAGCTCTGGCCACTGAGTGACACCCAGCATCCTGGCATGGACAAACAGAAAGGAGGTGCAGAGATTTTGCAGCCATCTGCAGTCTGAAGTGTTAAATGGTCCTCCTGCTTCCTGACCAGGGGGGATCACAGAGAAAGAGGGCAAGTAAAAGGGAGACTGCTGTGAGATGGGGAGGAAAAAGCCATGACTAGGAATGTGAAAGCTGAGGAGGAAGAAGAGGGGACTGAGGTCAATGTGGGACATTTTCTTGTTTGTGTTGAACCTGGAGACCGTGATCGTTTACAAACCACATGTGCCCAAGGCTCTCTTGGGGCTGGCACATGAATGAGGGCAGGCAAGCAGCAGCATGGCCCAGGGCCACAGCAGAGCTGTGCAGAGTGGGAAGATGACAGCAATCAGAGCTCCTCAGATCTGCACTGGGTTCCAGGATGCTGACAACCTCGTCTGTGATTGCGAGGAATTTGGCTCCAGCCAGCCCTACCCCTGGCTGAGGAGGAACTGAATCAAGGGAGGACGACGAGACACAAACAGCTCTTGGGAGCATGCATGTGATTGAGTGGGACAAGCTCTGGGCAGAGCTAGAAGGCACCAACACTACATTTGCTTGCACAAAAACTTGCCACTTTGGACACCTCCACTCTCCTCAAGGGTCAAAGTCTCCTGGACCACGGGATCTGTTTACTTTAGTCCTTTGATCCAGTGAAGGCACAGGAATGAGCAGCCAGGCTGTGATGAAAGGTGGGCAGGGGAGAGGTGAGCAGCTCCCTGCCCTTGTTTCACTGGACATGTGCTGTAGACTCGATGAGCTCTGGCTGCCCACGGGTCTGCCTTCCTCTGGCCAAGAGTCCTTCAGCACAGCGTCTCCACCACAACATAGGAGGGGGGCTGCGGCACAAGGGGCTATACCCATTATGGAGCACCCCAAGCGAAGCAGCTGAGGAATCCCCATCTACAGCTGGATCAGCCCATCCATCCCCCAAGCACAGCAGAAACAGGGCTGGACGCCCATGCCCTTGGAACAGACCCCGGGTGTGCTCCTGCCAATTGTTTGATGTAGTGTTATTTCCAGAGCCTCTGCCAAGCCCGTGTCGGCCCCAGAGCAAACCCGTAACTCTATAGGGCCGAGTCTGCAGCCTCCTCCACCGCTCTAGGACTGTACCTCCTAAAACTATGGCCGCTCTTTTCCTGTTTCTCCCTTCGAGCGGGACTGGCATGGCAAGAACCACCCACTGCACCAGAGCTTTGCAGGTGCAGTTTGGGGAGAAAGCACTGAGCCTGGGGCCAGCACCCAAACCAGAGCACTCCTTGGAGCAGCAGCAGAGCAGGCATGGCCCCATGGGCTGCCCTGGACACACTGCTTGTCCCCAAGGGCCTTGGGCAAAGGAGAGCCACACAGCAGGAGACCCGCGGCTTTGCTCCATGCCTCCTCAGCTGTGTGAGGCAGCCTGACCATTTTTGCTTGCCGAGGGTGCCATACCTCGCATCGCACTGTCCCTGCTGGCAGCAGCACTCACCTGGCCGGGGGGGACATGCCAGGCACCGGTCCACACCCCAGAAGAGCCCAACGCTGCCGCAGCAGTCCTCCAGCTTGGTCAGCCCTGGCAGGGGGTTGGTGCACTGCAGAGAGAGGACCAGAGGATCAGGCTTCTGCAGGATGGGGAGGGACACACACCCACCCGTCTGCTGTAGCCAGCTGGCACAGTGGCGGCAGAGGTGGCACAGGGGACAACAGTTTGGGACCAGAGGCTGGCATGGCCCTCCTGGCACAGCTCCTCACCAGGGCACAGTGGAACTGGGGATGCGCTTAAAGACAGTAAACAATTGTGCAGACAGAAGAACATGAGACTCCCTCGACTGTACCTCTCAGAGGGGAAGGGGACATCAAAAGCAGCAGGAGATGAACCAGAGATGATATCACCGGGCAAAGCCCTTGGATCAGCCCCGTGCCTGGCTGATTAGCCAGCGAAATGGGTGCACCACTCCAGCCTGGCGGGGAGCTTGTAGTCAGGCACTTTCCTCTGCTTAATGAGTCTCTCTTTCCCACCCTGCTCACCCCCCCTCCCCAGCAAGGCCCTCTGGATTACAGGCTTCCCCATTAGAGCGGAGCCGCTGTGGCCCAGAGGCCAGAGCTGGCCCTTCTCCAGGCGTGCGTGGCCGCCTGCCCAGCACTTGCATACCGATCGGCTCGGCTGTGGCGGAGCAGGGAGAGGAGAGAGCTCCCCACTGAGCTCCTCACCCTCTCCCAGGCATGGCATCACCCCAGCTGGGTGAGGTGTGAGCACAGCAAGGGTAACCCCCTCACCACACACCCCTTGCCTCCCCTGGAACATCTCCCACAGCCTCTCTGGACATCCACAAGGATCTCCACACATCATCATTTGCTCCCAGGCATAGAGAGCCACCGTCTCCCCACAGAGGAGTGGGACTTTTCCAGCACCAGGGTGTTATCTCATTTATTTTTGTGCTAGGGAATGGTTGAGAGTGTATTCCGGTAGGATGGGAGGGACTGAACCGGGAGCAGCCCCCCAGAAAGGGCTGGGGAGTGGTGTGGAGGGGGCTGATCCCCAGGTTACACAGTCAGGGGTCTTGCTGAGCGTGAGCTGCTCCGGCAGAGCTCACAGGTGTTCCTGTGGGTGCCAAAAGCCTTCGATGCTTTTCCAGTGACGCAAAAGAAACATATGGGGAAAGACAAAATAAGAAATTATGATGACTGCGGGACAGGGGTGAGAAAGCCCCTCACATGTGTTTGCTTCCCAATGCTCAGCTGAGCTGCCCGGGAAGGCGTCGTTCCATGGAAATCAGACTTTCATTTATCGTCTGAGAGGGAAAGGAATTTTCCTATGTTTTATACGTTTCCTACAATAATCGCAGAGCGTGGCTGTAAATGTTGCTATAAATAGGGCACCCTTTTTTAAAAAGACCGTGTGTGAAAGCCATTAAGTCTGGGCTGTGCTGCCCCAGGGCACAACCTGGTCAGGGCAAGGCAGTGAGGTCTCCTTGTTGGGCCAAAACAAGGGATATTTTTCCCAAGTATTAACACATTGCTATCCATGACCCTGGCACCTGGGTGATGCCCACAGTGACGCTGAAGAGCTTCACACAATGAAAGACCACCCTCCCTGCCCCATAAGCCAACGCACCTGTGCCCCAGAACAAGAAACACATCTCCACACGCATGCTCCAATGTTGGGTGACCTCTTACCTGCCCATGGAGAGCCTCCCGAAAGCACTTCCCCAGCAGTCCCGGGGCTTGCTGCTGCTGCTGCTGGCCACTCTCTGTGGCGATGCTGTTGCCATTCCCGTGTGTGTAGGTGTACCAGGGCACAGCAGCCAGCTGAGGCACCAGGACCGCCTCCACGCTGTTCTCCTCTGACACCTCTGTGTCACCTCGTACCCTGGCCACCTGGTGAATCTGTACTGTGGCTTCTGGAGGGTGATTGATGTGGACGTTCACCAGGGAAGGGTTTAGGGAAGCTGGAAGATGAGTTTATACCACAGTTATGACAATCTTGCAACAATCTGGCAATCAAAGAGCATCTTGTCATCAACAAAGTCACAAGAGAGGAGAGGTAGACTGACCCCAGTCTTAGATTGCCTCTAAAACACTTCTCTGTTCCAAAACCAGGACAAATGTACTGAAAACTTTCACCAGGCACCTGAGCCCTTCAGAAACTAAGGGAAACACTTTTCTAACAACCTGGCCTGAAAAGGCACACGTAAGGAGGTAGTGTCCTCCTTGGGCCTGTTAATGAAGACCTGAGGAGCACCCAAGTAGGAGAACTAAGAAGTATGAGGGAAATGAAGAACCTGGAGTCCCTGGCCACACTCACCCAGCTGGTTGGACAAGGGCAGGGTATAGGTGGACTGCTTCATGGAGCCACCAGCGGTGGTCTTTGGGGCTCTCCCTCCTTGCTTCTTTTCCAGAGAAGGAGCTGGCAGGTGGCAAAACTTCCCCGTAGAGTTGGAGGGGCACCAGCACTCATCTCGGCCCACGCAGCGCCCTCCATTCAGGCAGGGGATCTGGCAGAAGTCTGCAAGGCAAAGAGAGGTCTGCTTAGCAAAGAAACTGACCCACTGCCTCAAGCCAAGGGGTGTCTGGGGGAGGCCAGGCAGCTGGATCTGGACCAGCACTCATCCTCAAGGAGCAGACCCAGCACCAGGCTGGAGTCAGTACTTGCACCCTGGAGGGAGCCCAGGGTCCCTGCTGTGCACCGTCATCCAGCAGGTGGAAAAGTTGGGTCCTCCCCGAGCTCTGGTCAGGGTTGGAGTTATGGGTTCAAGGTGATAAGCCCTTCCTTGGGCTCTGGGGACATGGCCAACCTGGGGAACCTACGCCCTGTGAGGCAACTTGCCAGGCCCGAGGTGGTGTTGCTAGCACACACAACAGGATCCCTTGGAGTAGTGCAGGAGCTCCAGCAGCCACATGTGGCCGAGTCAGCACAATTCCTTCTCTTCCGCATCGCCCCCTCCCCACTTGGCAGGGTTTTTACTCCCAGCCCAGAAGGGAGCTCAATGGGAAAGGGAGAGGCAGAAGGAGAGAATGGGCAGAGCGCCACATCCTCAGATCCTGTCTCCCAGCCAGCCCTGGCCCTGCCAGCAGCTCAAGTGGGAGAAGCTTGGAGTGGGACAAAGAAATCAGGAGCAATTTGTCTGCATAGACTCGGAAAAAGCATCCACAGATGAAACTGAAATCATGTCATTTCTGGCCTCATCAAGATGCTTGGAGCAACCCAGAGTGTTTCTCAGTGTGAGCGACACTCAGGCAAGGCACGGGATTTCCTGATAGATCATCCTGACTCATTTTAGAATGAGATGAGACACTGCTGTTGTACATCTCAGGACGGCTTGCTGGGTTCATCCCAGGGGATGAGCTTCCACCCTGCTCTGCATTCATTTGCTGAGCCCCGGCAACGAGTTTTGGGGGGAGGAGACACATCTTTGGACTGGGATCTAGACAGAAATTCCCCTGAACCCTGTATCAGTTGGTGTCCACAACAGCCAGACTTTGTACTCTCTCACTGTTTGAAGAACTTGAGAGTTAGAGACTTTCAGAGGATGAGTGCCATCAGGTCCTGCAGGCTGCTCGAACTGGCTCCAAGAAGATGCGCCCAACCCACAGCTGGGTATCACAGAGACCTGACAAGCAATCCCAGCAGCTCTGAAAGGCGAGCAGAGGTTTCAGCAGCCCTGTTTATAGGAACAGCTTGCAACCTGCAGCCAGCTCTCCTGGCTGCCACGTGAGTGAAAAGAGAGAACAGGAGGAAATTAGGTGATGAAAGTCAGCCCCAAGACTGGATGCCAATGAAAGCAGTGAGCTGGCTCTGAAAAGGAGGGGGTGGCGAGGCTTGGCTGCGGGCCTGACTCAAACATACGCGTCCCCCCTACCTGGGGTGGGATGGAAACAGAAGTTGCTTGCCCAGGAAAGAGAGCAATGAGGCAAGGACTGTCTTCCTCCCCCAGAGAGAGAGATGGAGTAAGCCCCAAAGATCCCAGCAGCCATCTTCTGAGGCACTGGGAGAGGCCATCTCCTCCTACCCCTATAGCAGCCCAAGCCCCCAGTCTGTAGAGGCAGAAAAGGCCGGAGGAGAGTGGGAGAGCAGGCAAGAAGATGGGCTGGGGGCCTCAGGGTGCTCACAGATGCGGAAGCCAGACTTGGGATCATGGTCATGCCCCCCTTGGCTATAGAGAGTGGTGGTGTCTCCTTTCTCGCAGCTGTTGTAGCAGCGCCCGCTCCGGCATGTCTGTTTGCAGATGGTGGGTGTGAAGACAATTTTTATCTTCCTAATCTTCTCTGTCAGGTTGGCCCCTATGAAAGAAAAGGACAGTGTTAAGTGGAAACAGCATATCCAGGCCAGGGGGCTGGTAATCTGCCGTTCAAGCTCCAAATCATTCTCAGAGCAAGGAGGAGTCTCTGTCCCCAGGGCAGTGTCTCTCCTTGCCCCTCATTCACTCCAGCCTGTTCTCCTCTCCAGCATCAGTAAAGGCTTGTCAATGCATGAAAAATGGCCAGCAACACTCTCTGCCTGCCCAGTTGTAATGGTGTAATGCCCTGTGAAGGGACACACATGCACTAACTAGAGTATAAAAGTGTTTCTCTGCTTTGAACGCTATTCCTTCTCAAGCCATGTCAGTACCCAGGAGACTGGCTGCCCTTAAACCACTGGAAGGCTTTCCACACAAATAGTGACACTGGTATCCATCAAAGACAACAGCAGGACTTGAGAAAACCAATGTCTCCCTGCAAGCGTCCCCTGACCTCCTACGGTTATCTGTGGTCCACCCTGGTCCCTCACCATCCTCACATTAGATACCAGGAAGTAAATGCCACTCAGAGCTCTTGGGAGCTTGTGGAAGATGGACAACAGGCAGAACTATTGCGTAACCACGAACCAGCTGGCTTGACACCACAGCCATCCATCCCTGCCCAGTGAGACAGCTGTTTCTGTGGGTGCCCCCCTTGGTGTGTTCACTCCCAACTCTCCTCATTTCAGCCCCGACTTTCAGATTACATCTTCAATCAATCAGGCTCATAAGGGCTGAGATGCCACATGGTGTCTCCCTCCTCAGGGAAGAATGTCTTCAGGAGAGACAAGCTGCAGAAGACAACTTGCATCTGTCCTAGCTGGGGAGATGCTGAGATTCTACTGCATGTCCCAGCAGTCTGGCCTGATCCCTGCTCATGTCAGAAGGCACCAAGGGAACAGCCAAAGGGAAAAACTAGATGCTGGTTGCACAATCTGATCTCAAGAGCAGCTCAGACTGAGGAGGAAGTTGGAAGACACCACTCCTAAAGACTGAGGTAATCCCTCTTCAGGGCAGCAGTGCTGGAGTGACATTCAGCACCTCTGGGAGGCATCTGTCACATCCCCCCTGGCTCCTCTCCCTGGCTGTCAGCATTTTCCTTCCCTCATTTGTTCATCCTTTGGTAGGATCTCTTTCTTCACCACGCCCAACAATGCCCATGCTGGCCTTCCCTTTCCATCCCACCCAGTGACACAGTCCTAGGAGTCCAGGGTTTCCTGAGGATCCCCACTCACACCATTGCCCTTCTCCAGGACACCCTGACAAGAAGCCCCAAAAGAGTGACAGCCCTGAAGGCCTTACCCCTTGCTGACAAGGTACGCTCCTGGGAAATGGCGTGTGGCCCAGAGCTGCTCTGCTCATGTCCATTCCCATTGGGTAGTGCATTAGAGGTGAGCTGGCCATTGCTGGCTGGGTAGCGCCGGACAGTCCGTGATGGCCCTGTGTGCTGGGGGGAGACAGGAGAGCCAATTCTGCTCCGTGTCCTGTGGAAGAGAAAAAATGAACCAACACTTCTCATGAATAACTGCATTGCCCACAGTGCCTGTCCACCAGGATGCCCTGTGGCAAGCTTCACTGCCCAGCTGCCTGAGCCACCACCTGGACACAGCACTCTGCCTTCCTGAGCAGGGTCCCATTCCTCACCTGCTTTCAGTCATCACAATGGCACCATTTCACTCTAGGGACTGTGCCCCACACCCTGAGCCTAGCAGGGAATAGTGCTCAACAAGATACTCTCCCTGTACCCATCACAGGGTGCCCTTGCTGCCTTGCAGCACCTCTGTTTGCCCATTGCACTCAAGGGCTGCTCCTTGTCCCAGTACATCCCTCCCCCAGCAAACACAAGCAGTTCTAAATCAGCTTGATTTTGTGATGGGAGCTTTCTCAGGATCTGCCTTCCCAGCCGCAAACGAGCATTGAAAAACCAGCAAGGCAGGCAGAAGAGAAGCCAGGCCAAGCCAATAAACAAAACCTGGCCCATGAGAGCCACAAAGAAGAGAAAACGACCAAGAAGTCCCTCCTGTAAGTGCAGTTACAACTTTCTGCAGTAATTGCACTTATGACTTTTGGTGTTTTCTGGAGAAGCCATCCAGCTCATGAGGACACACTTCTATACTCCATGACAAAGCCATGTAGACCACTAGGCAGTGCTCTTTGCATTAAACTGACAGAACCGCATATCTTGCCCTACTGCACTTGCTCCCATTCCTTTCTACTGACTGGCAGCACTACGCCGTCAAGAGGCTGCTCTGTGCTTATCAGCAAACGTCTCTCTCACTCTTGCCTGTGCCACCTGCAAGGAAAAAGGCTTTGGTACACCAGGGGCCAAAACAGGTTGGCTGCCCATATGTTCCTTTGAATGTCCATGCCTTGGATTCCCCTGCAACCGAATTTAAGCACCAACAAGTCTTCTGCATACCCTGTCCAACACCTCCATCTCTGACCAAAGGGCTAGGGCAAACTAGCTCTGTACCACCAAATGCCCAGAGAGGTTCATCCCACTTTATGGTTGTCACCATTTTCTCTGTCACAGCACAAAGGAGGTGTTTCTAAACCCAGCAGGACTGGATGATCCAAAGTGAGTTGGTTGACAGCAGCTCTGGCTCACTGACATCCCTGGCTTGGATAGCTTGGAATAATGGTAAGATTTGGGAAGATATTGCTGTGCTGGTATTCTAACAGGTCAAGCACAATACACAAGGTAACTGTCAGCCAGCGAGCCCAAAATCAGCCCTGAACAACAGAATGGAAAAGATGATGAACAGGTCAATTAATTGGCAACTAAAGGAAAGGAATATAGAAGTGAGGTCAAATCTACAGCGTCTACAGAGAACCGCTCTTGTCAAAGGAGTCTTTTTTCATCATTTGCTAGAATTACATACACGCACACCGACAGGCTGAGAGCCCACGCTATTCCGATAAAAAAATAAACAGGGCAGTACGATGTCAATCAGGCACATGTGAAATGAATAACAAACTGGCTGTGTGACAGAACACAAGAAGCAGTTGTCGCTGGGGAGGGAATTAGATGGGTTCCAGGGTGATCAGTACGAGGTCTGGCACGATTCAAGGATTTCATCTGGAAATAAATATTTTTGTTTCGAAATAAACATACGATCGACAATGATAATATGTGCTGCTGACATAAAAATTTGCAATATGGTGTATCGTGATGAGAACGGAGCAATCACAGAGAGCAGTTTGGATTGCTCTGGAGGGCAAATCCATCCAAGCAATATGGGATTTTAATGGAGCCAAATGCAGAATTACACTTCTAGGAAGAAGGAATGCAGGCAGCAGCTGCAGATAGGAGACGATCCTGGAAACCAGCAATGCTGAGAAGATTTTGGGGGTAATGACAAGCAATTAAATATGAACTGTCAATTCAATGCCCTGACATCAGAGCAGTGAAACACTGCAGGAACAGGGAGGTATTTTTGCCTCCCTACACATCCTCATCACAGCAGGGAGTATGTATGCTAAAATATCACATCTAGTTCTGATGTGAAATATGTCATATCTTCTAAGGGATGTTGAAAAACTGGAGAGGATACAAGAAATAACATGACAAAAGTAATTTGAGGGCTGGTGAAAATGCCTTTCTATAATAAACCTTCAGTGTTCAATCCCTTCAGTTTAGCAAAAAGAAGATTAAGAGGTACTCTGATTACAGGGCACAGGTTTCACCACAGGAACAAAATGCTAGGTGTAAAGTGCCTTGTAATCTAACCAAGAAAGGAAAACCGTGAAACAGCATCTGCAAACTGAAGCCGAACAATTCCCTTCTAGAAATCATGCGCACATGCAGAGGTTATAGTGGATTCCCCAACTCCCGATACCATCGCCTCAGGACGGGAATGTCTGCTGCTGGGAGGTATCACTGGAACAATGCAAATATAACTAACTAAAGATGCATAATCTGTACTGCCATGGAGGCAATTTTAGATTATCTATTGATCATTTCTGGCCTGGAGCTGTAGGAATCCAAGAACAAACGGTTTTAATACTAGAGACAGAAGCTCCCAGTCTGGATACTCATTACCTAATTGTTTCTAACATAGGAAAACCTTGAAAATGAGTTGCTGAGCTGGTGAGAGTAGGAATGAACAGGAGTCCTGAGAATAAGCAGTGCAGGTAATCCATGCTTTGCAGGCTGAAGGTTCATATGCTGTTCGGTGCGGAGTTTGGCTAGAGGTCATTCCGTGATGGAAATAGAGCGAATGGGATAGGTCAAAGGGCACAGATGGATAATAAATTATCACCTGCTGATAAAGATATTTGTTGTCTTGCTAAAAGACAAGACCTAAATTGAGATGAGGACAGCAAACAGTGCTTGGTTTTCAATAAACAGAAAGGCCAACCAGAATAACTGCAGAAAACAGAGCTTTATTTCAGTTCTACCCCAGTTCCTACCAGCCTCTTTCAGAAGCTCTCCTGAGATTCTGCAGAGTACCACATACTCCTGATGGCCATGGGGGCCAGGCATGACCTGCTGCTAGTGAAGGAACTTCTGGTGCCTGTTACCTACGGCTTTATTACCTGGTGTGCTACTGCTGGCTTTGTCAGTGGCAAAAGAAAAGCTGTGCAGAGCTCTAGGGAGACTCCAAACATAGTCCTGCGGGTGAATGTGGGTGGCTTTCCAAGGCCTTTTACTGCATAGATGGAAGCACCCCAAGGAATAGAAGTGAGAGTTCTCCAGCTCATCAAAACTCACTGTCATAGTGCTGGTCACTTGAGGGCAACTTGAGCCCTGTGTTTTGAAGAGTCGTTGGGTGAAAGTGACCAGTGGCATAAGACAGGGAAATATCAGCTCTTGTCCTTGAAAAGACTCACATCACATCTATCCTTGAGGATGAGAGCATGCTACATGCAAGTAGCAGGGCTTGGCTGGGCGCTACCCATTGCCTGCCTGAAGTAATTCCACCCCTTGGCTTTATGGACAACTGTCATTCCAAGGATCATCAGATTTTGTAAAGCAAACCAAACCAAAACAAAAACAAACAAAAAACCCCACCAAGAATCCAAAAAACAACATATAAATGGCTTTAAATAAAATAATAATTAGCATTTCAGTTACACAGAAAAGTGGATTCTATGTGCTTACTGCAAGTGGCAGTGCCAGCTTCACAAAGGAAAAAAAGAGTACAAACATTACTCTATTGCTTGCAACACTTGAGGAAGAGCTGTCCTACTGGGACACTGTTGGCAAAGCATTCCAGTGTGTGTCACAGCAGGGGGAGGCAGATTTGCTTTGAATTAATTTGTTTATTTGTTATATTCTAGGCAGATGAGTTCTGGAATTTGTACACTGAGTTGAGTAACACCATCCTACCCTGGGCCACAGAAATCAATGGCAAGGGGTGTCTTTCCATCTCAGTTTGTCAGTCCCAGTCCATCCCCAAGTCATGCCAAGTGGCTGGCTCATGGTCAGGGAATACAAAACAGAGCTTCTCCTCTCCAAAACTTCAGAATCAGTCCACGCTGGGCAGACGGGGACTGGCTTGCCTGAAGGATCTCAAGGAACAGCCCTGAGCTCACCACATCAGTACAGAACTGGGCAGGAGGCATTAGCAACGCCTAACCATCTGGTGGATCTGAATATATATGGCCAGAGCTTGTCCACTTCCTCAGGATCTGCATTGCCATAAGTTTTCTCTCCCTGGTGATACTCTCATAAGGGTAAGAGGAAAACAGATGGGGCAGCTCCAGATCAGCAGAATGGGCAGCTTGTGCTACCACTTCCAATGCCTCCACCTGCCCAGGGAAGAGGCACTGAAGAGACAGAGTTCTGGGACACTTAAAGTCCCAGGGCTTCACATTCATTCAGCCTCCCTCCGTGTGGTGTTACTCACTTCCACTCCTCCAGCCAGGCACGTGGCCAGCACACATCTCTGCAAAGAGGCAGTGGTCTCTTCCTTTAGAGACGACTGCCTGCCAAGCAGCTGGTTTCCCTGCTCTTCATCCGTTGGAGCTGCTGACAGCTTTCTCCATGTTGGGCACAGCCCATGGGGCAGAAATAGCATGCAGACTCCTAGGACACCTCTCTTTCTGGGACATCCTGGGATGCTCACCTCTGCAGTGTCCAGCTAACAGCAGCAGCGGTCCAGGGGAAACATGGGTCAAGGAGAGAAGGTAGAGTGAGCAGCATTCTCCTTCCAGGAGCATGGATGTGTGTGCTCCTGCTGATCTCTACCAGGCTGATGGCTGATAGGCCACTGGCTGAGAGGCCAGTCACCAGCACATGGAAAGTTTCACTCCTATAGGTATCATGTGCTAATCAAAATTAAAAGAGATTCAGGATGTGAGGGAGCCATGTAGAGTGACTCACATCTACAACAGGTCAAAACTACCCCACAAGTAGTTGTAGCTGCCCCCTTCTGAGGTGTGGGTCAAGGACCTGGACTCCTCATAAGCCCCTAAGAACATATGCCATAAGTCAGAAGAAACGAGGTCCCTTACGTTCTAGTGTTACAGATCCCTGCAGGATCCAAATGACGCCTGTATGACTTCCAGCAAGGGAGCTACATGCCTACCACTGCACCTTTGCCTGTGTATAAATGTTTTATTTTAAACAGGCTTTGTTACTGGTTATACTCTGCTCTATATTTACTTTAGAGACAGCAGGCTAGAGAAGATACAGAAATGTTGTGTTCCCCAGATAGGATGGCTCTCCTGCCCAGTCCCAGATGAAACTGTTCCCTGTCCAGAATCTCTCACTCAGCTGGGGACAGTGAGCTGAAGACTGAGCTGGCAGGCTCCCAGAAACCACACAGATAAACAGGAGGACTGCAGTTTTCTGAATCAACCACAAGTTTTCTTAAGAGCCTGCAATTTCAAGACTACGTACGCAGAATCACAATAATCAAGTCAAAATCACTGAGACCATGGGGTCCAGAAAACAATACTGGTTTTCTAGCCCATTGTATACAGAAAGAATTTTTCAATTCTCTGATCACTTTTAATGATCAAAGTTCTCTGGCCATGCAAAAGCCACAGGGAACCCCGGTGGGTGTACAGCTGTGGCTTCTCCTAGTGACCTAAGGCCAAGCATCCTTCTTGGGGTTGGAAGCAAAGGTGGCAAACTCTTCAAAGCACTTCCCTCTCCCCAGCAGCAACACCTCAGTCTTTCCTGGATTTAGCTTCTATCGGCCACTCTTCATCCAACTGTTGACTTTGGCCAGATCGCTAGTGAGCTGAGAAATGGTGTTTTTTGTGTTTGCGTAAAGGGAATGCAGAGCCAAGTGCCACAGGAGTATTACTGGCCTTTCATCCAGCCTGCCTCACCCTCTCCCCAGCCAAAGCCTGGCTGACCACAGCAGGGTGGATGGCCCAAGTCACTATGGAGAGAGTGAATCCTGGACAGTGCGGTCAGCAGGGAGGGGTGCTCACCCCAGACAAGGCAAGGGCTGGCCAGATGAGGATTGGAAAGTCACTCTTCCAGCTGGAAACAGAATTACAACCTGCTGAGCATCAGGTGGAGATGACAGAGACCATAGACACCTAAGGAGCAATTCCCAGGAGGCCACAAAGAGTGGGACACCGCTGGCCAAAACAAAAACTGATGATAAGAGACCCTCAGAGAAGCAACCCTCTTCCCAGAGTCTAGGAACCCCCATCTCATGGTCCAAGCTCAACAAACTCCATCTTTCCAGATACAACCAGCCTACTGCCAGGAAGTGACTGCTGCCTCCGGCCACTGGGAGAGGCAGTGGGGCTGCCCATGGTGCTGGGAGCAGGGTCCCAGGGAGGAGAGATGCTGTAGCATTGGTGAGTCCACCCCAGCTCCTTGAGACTGCAGCCTGTGCACACAGATCCAAGGTGAGAAGGCTCAGCCAGGACAGGGGCTGAGTCATGCTCAGCCCCTGATAACCTGCCAGGACAACAGACGGGTTCTCCCCTGGTTTTTAAACACCGAACAATATACTCGGTGTCTGTCTTGTCCATCTGCCTGTCCCTTTGGCTAGATGCCTTCCTTGCTTGGGGCCACAGGGACCAAAATCAGTGATTCACTTCCCTCTTTGTAATGCTCGGCAGTTGCTGATTTTCCACTAAAGCATTGCAGAAGAATGGGCAGCCTCAACACCAGTGTCTGTGTCTACAGGGGGAGAGAGAAACAGCCAGCCTTGGAAAGCAGCAAATTGACCGCAGACCAGAAACTTCCCCTTTCTTGGACTCTGAACAGGTTCCTCAGCAGGCAGACAGGATTCATGGCTCAGGCTCCAGGCCCTGAGAGGCATTGCTTAGAGAGCACTCAAGTTTATTATCAATTAGCTCACAAACATGCTGACAAGGAAGACAGCTCTTTTAGGACTCAGGGAGGAGGGGGGAAACCACACCATACAAGGCACCTGACTTCGAGCCCACCCACATTATGTCCATAAATCCTGGCTCAGTTTATTATCCCCATGAGCAACAGAGATAGTTCAGAAACCTGACGGCTTCAGGACAGTTCCACTGTCCTTCCTGCGACTGCCTTCAGCCCCTGATACCCCCTGTGCAAGTGAGTGAGACACTGAAGCCCAAAGCCCCATGATCCCCAGGGTTTGGTGGAAGGCAAGGGAAGTTCTCCTGGCCATAAGAAGTAGCTACCAGCCTCCCCCAGGCAGGAGACATTCCTGGCTGAGCCAAACAGGATCTGCATGCAATGACCATCCAGGTGCTTTTGAGCCTGATTCACAATCACCTGCAGCCAGATCTCGTGCCAGGTCTCAGCTGCCAGGGTTTCCCCTTGCATGTTCACCTGCCACCTCATAGTGACACAGGCACAGCTGACACGCAGTAAGGCAAGCAGGAAAGGAATCATCCAAGTCCTCCCTCCCCTGCCAGACCTTGAGACCTCCTGAGCACAGCGGTGCCACTGAAAGCACCCTTTGCCTTGAGCACAAAGAGCTGTGCCAAAGCATGGCTGCAAGGCAGGAATGAGGATCAGGCTCCCTGCCCCACAAGCACACTCAATGCCATTGGCATATGCCCAGTCCAATACCCAAATGCCACTATAATCCCTCATCGCAGCGAGAGGCTGTCACTGAGCCCTCACTGCTTTCGTTTTGTGCTCTCTCCTGTGCCATCTTGCCGTGGTGACTCCAGATTCCTGACATATTCACTAGTGGCTGGCTGAGATTTCTCTGGATCTCTCACTACAAATGGCAGCAACAGATGTGTAAGTCCATGGGACAGTAAATGCACCAGGTGTTTGCCCCATGCCACCAAGCTCAGTCCCTCCACTACCCCAGCATTTTCCTTCTTCTCATCCTCAAAGCAGTTGTGCTGGTGCTGCAGAGCCACCCGAGCTGGCTCCCAGCCCACTGTGAAGTGCATGAGAACAAAGAGGGAGAAGGAGGTGGGCTGCGAACGCTATTTTTATCTGCTCAGGAGTTGCCAGACACCCTATAAGTAAATGTCTATAAGCACATAGACAGCAAACAGGTTCTCTTTAACTGGTCCCTGGGGGTCCAATTTGCTCCTTAGCCAAAGAGGCTGCTCACACATCTCCACGCAGATCTCTGCTGACATTAAATGCCCTTCCCTTGCCACACGTGCCACCTGCCACTCTGCGAGGCCTCCTCTTTACTCTCATGTATTAGGGAGTGAGCAACTGATTCCCTGGAAGCAGTCCAGCTCTCCAAGCATGGGAACAGCACCTGCTTGGCCCAACAAGGCTGCAGAAACATGCCCTGCACAAGGGCATGGCCCCAGGTTGTCACCAGAAGCAGCAGATCATGCTCCTGGTTGGATCCTTCAGACCTTAGTGCTAACCCATAAAGTGGCCAGAACCATGATTTCCAAATGCCAAGCATGATGAAGAGCTGTTTGTAATCTGCCTGTCTCCAGAGCTGAAGTGCAAGCCAGTGCCTTCCAGAAAAATGAAAATGCAGCCTGCAACTTCTCTGAGCTTCAAGTGGAGCCAGCAGAGGAACCAGGCCAGGCTACTTGATTACAAGTGCCACATCTGGGCCAAACCTTGCACATTCTGTAGACTAAAACAAGAATTTAGAAGGAGAGGGAGGCCAGGCGAGCTACCACCCCTCTGGCACAGCTGGCCTGTGGCTCGTGTGGCAAGTGGCAAGCGAGATGGGCGGCTGAGTAGCCCTCCTCTCCCCAGCTTGTCTGCACACTCCTTCGGGCTGAAGTGGTGAGAAAACTGCTCCAGTTGGCTTCCCTGCCTCCATGCAGGGGCTGGTGTTCAGCAGCACGATCAATGGGCATGGCACCATAGCCAGAGGCAGTCACACGGCTGCTTTCACACCTTAGTGAGAAGAGACCCATCCTGAAGTGTCCTAACAGTTGCCATCACATGAAGGTCTCCATCAGTGCCACCATCTTACTGCAGACAACACCCCATGGCCACAGCTTTTGCGCTATTACAAAATCTGGCATACGAAGCTGGCACAGTTGGAGAGCTGGGTCATCTTCTGTGTGATGTAACCACCCACAGAGGGTTCAGCCACCACCACTGACCACAGCAATGCCTCCACTGCCCCTCTCCTCCTCCCTGTGCCCCCCAGTATAGTGAGCAGCAGAGTCCTGCCTGGCAGGGAAAGGACCTGGATTTAGGGCGGAGGCACAGAAGAGGAGAGGACAACATGTCAACGTGCCCTTGTGCCCACAAGCACACTGAGATCTCCAGACCAGAGGACCCTCTGTCTCCATAAGACACAATAGCTGTGAGCTGAGGACCCAGTCCCCATCTAATGAAACCTGCTACAGAGGCATTTGCCAGAGAAAAACTCACCACCAGCCATAGGGAGGTCACTCGTCTCCCCGGTATAGCAGAGAGAAAACAAGCACTCTGGAGTTTCATTTCCATCTTGTTGACTAGCAACACTCACCCCCTCCACCAGGCTGCCAGCTTCAAAGCCCTGAAGAAAAACACTTTGGCTTATTCATCCTCACACCCACACGCACCCTGGGGAGCTGGGGGAGCCAGCTGCCTGCCCCCTGCTTTATATGGGACACAGAGAGGGCAAGCAAAGCCTCTCTTATCCCAGGCGTGCGAGTGGGATGAAAAGCTTGTGGCTGCACACGCACATACAGAGGGCATGAGAGCAAGAGAGTGGAGAGGGGATGTGTGTAGTCCTCTCATCTGGAGAAAGGGAGGCTCTTCATCTACAGCAGGAGGTACTGGGAAGTCTCCTACTCATTCTGGAACACTATGGGTCTCTGGCATACTTTAGTCTAAAATAATGGTTGAACAACCAGCAGGACTCCTGGCTTTTGATTCTATTAGCTTGGTGTAGTTAGGTCTCCTCACATCTCTTCATCCCCTGCAATACATAGGATTCCCTCACCTGCAGCACTCCAGCCATGAGAGCTGTGCTGGGATGTGACACTGCTGCTCACTCTCGAAGTCCTGTCCCTGACAGGGATCAGGAAACGAGCATCCTGGTGATTTTATTCTGTACTGTTCTACACTGGCTCCATCCCTCCAGCTGCTCAGTAGACAGAAGACTAGAGCCTGGTGCGGACCAGGAGCACTCCTGGCCAAGTATGCATGATGCCTAGTAGCAAAGCCAGTGCTTCCAAGGGTACCGTGATCTGGAATCTGCTCTCACATCTCTCACACGTGGCCTTCAATATCCACACCAAGGAGCATCAGGGAGGAGAAAGTTTCATGGCACCCCTGGTGGGAAGGCCTCTGGAGCAGGCAGAAAGGCTGTGCCTGCCTTGGCAGAGCCTGGGCTCCAACTCCTCAGCAGAGCAGCTCCAGAGTGATGGAAAAGGCAGAGCTCCAGTGTCGTTATCAACCTGTCATTACATCCCTGGAAGAGTTTGGCACTTTGCTGTTGTAGAAAGCCTCGTAGCTGAATAATTAGCACAGCCACGCTGGCAAGGTGACAGGCAACCTAATACACCCTGTCTGCCCCCTCCAGATAGCCTCAGCCTCTGAGTATGCTCCCCATCCTCCAAGGTCAGTGTTTGGCTCAGTTTTGCAGATGTGGGTCTGTTAACCATTCCCCTCGGCTCCCTCCCTCCTTTCTTTTGTAGTTCTCAGAATTCCTTCCAATTTGTCAAGATCTTTTCTGGCCATAAAGAATCCCTTGACTCAGTGCAGGACCCCAGTGTGTACAGGAAAAAAGTCCATGTGACTCGGGTCTTTTGCCTCCAAAGTCCTAAGCACTGCTGGTCTCTTGTATGTGGCCACACTGTACTACTCTCCACTGTTTAATTTGCTGTTCGCTCCTACTCTGCAAAATCTCAGCCTCTCCTTCTTCCAGATTTCTTCCACCCATGAAGGATTTTTTCCTTCAGTTGTAACAGATAACATTTTTCCAGCTTGAATCTCTTCTTAGTTCCTGCCTATATGTTTAATTTCTGAAGACAGCCTCCATGCAAGTGAGACAGAAATGGGTTGGTGTGGGGAGCTAGGTACCAACCCCACCTAGCACCAGGCACTTGGGGCAGACCTTCTCGGGGTGCTTCTGAAGAAAGGAGAGGTGAAGGAACATGTTATACCCCATACACCTCCATTTCAACTGCTCCCTGTACCAAATAATCTTCAATTCATCCATTGTGTCCTGCCAGCATTTGGTGATTTATGGAAAACACTCAAAACCAAAGAGAACAGCTTTGATTTTGCTTAAGTATCAGCTTAAACCAAATAAGGCAGCAGACAATCAGGTATGAGAAACTGCAGTGTAACAAGGGAGTTGAAAGCAAGCTGGATGACAATCCTAATTCAGGCATTAGGAGAAAACTCTCCAGAGATCCAGAGATCATGTGGCCTTAGCTCTCTTCTAACATCTTTCTTTTTTTATACAACTGCTATATAAATTGTACTGTCATAAATGTCCCCAATGATATATGTATAGTATATAAAATAGGCTATAAACCGGATTTTCTGTACTACCTCACCTACCACATGTACAATGCATTTGTCCTGCACCCTGCTCTCTTGCCTGTAGTCTCAGACTAAGTGGACAGTAGCAGCATTTTTTCTTTCAATTAGAGGGAAAAGTCCATTTGAACTTTTTCTCTCAAAGCCTAGAGGCTGAATTAAGCTATAGGAACGGCTCCCAGAGAGGTGCAGAAGAACCAGGCCTAATGTAAAGACCATATTTGGAGTTAAAAGGAGCCTGAAAAGCCAGCTATCCTCCTGCTGCTCTGAAGCATATGTAACCCCCTAGAAAGTAAATACATAAAACACATAAAGCAGAATGGTGCTGACAGCTTTAAAACACTAGAAAGTAGAGCAACTGTATCTGGTGCCAGGCTAAAGAAGGTATATCATGTACTTTAAAAATAGAAGTATTTTTATGTAAGAAAAATGACATTTATTCTCCTCTGGGGTAGCTTGAGTTTTTCCTTTAGGCTTCCCAGCCAGCTTGCCAAGGGCTTTCAACTATGTCAAAGCAATAGAGGCACCTAGATTGGGAGCTTATGGAGATCTCATTTCCCTGAGTGGAATCTCTTTTCACATATTCTCACACAGACTGGCACTGGCTTTTTAGTTTCAGTTTTTTTAACAAGGTCTCAGGTATCTACTAAAGTTGGCTCTCAACCAAGGAACTAAATGCTTGGCCACCTTGTGAAAAGTATGTTACCAAGGGGAATCACCTTAGAAAGATGCAATTAGGGCTTATCTGCACTGGGAAAATATACATAAATAGGCTGTAGTGGTGGAAGGCAAGGTTGGCTCCAGTGTTTTACCCCAGAAATTCAACGTCACACACTGTGGATCTCCTGGGCTGATCCCATTCCTGCCACAGCCCATGCCACATGAATACTCTTATACAGAGGGGCTTCTCAGCCAGAGTCAACTTTTGTTTTCTCCACTGTTTTGGGTATTAGTAAACTGTAACCCTCGTAACTGTAAAGTGAATAATAGTCATAAATGAGCAGAAGAGCAGGAGGTGTGATCAGTAGTACACACCTCCTCCTAGCTCTATACATATTGTGGACAAACAGTTCTGGACACTCAGCAGCAACCCAAGTAAGGCAGTAAGAAAGCTCCACGTCTCCTCATAAATATGGAAATTTCAAACCTGGCAAGACAGGAGGCTCCAGATCCTGCTTTAACAATCTGTCTCTGTTTGGAGCAGCATCTTTAAAAAGCAAGTGATCTGGCAATAAACTTGTGTTTTATCTGCTAGTCCTCAGGGACAACAAGCTCATCAAGTTGACTTTAACAAGCCACATCTCTCCATGTTGTGTTGTGAGTGCCCACCCCAGTGTGGAGAGCCTTACATCCACCCCTGGGTTCTGCTCTCCTCTGGAAATGACCACGCTAGTATTTAATTGCCACCAGAATGGGAGCTGCTTTCAGCTAATTTTCAAAAGAGCAAAAACATACTTCCTCCAAGCAGCAACCTCCGCTGCACACCCAAGATCCTGCCTTCTGCTTGCTCCCTGCTATTCTCATCCTTTGCTTCCAGGAGAGAGAACAGAGATTTTGGCAGAACCTCCCTGCTGGCATCAGGTTCCCAGTGTCCCCAGGCCAGGAACACTTGCCACAACTCCTCAAGGGCTGCATACAGCCCTTCCTCTCATCAGGAAGGGAGGAGATGTCTCCTCCAAGGCTCTGAGATTAGGAGTCAGTGGGACGGGCATGTCGCAACTCAGCCTTCTTCCTTTTCCATCCTGAAAACACCAGGCAACTCCCAGCAACTGCTTTGCCTAAACAGAGCCCTCTTGAAGGAAGCTCCCTGCCCTCAAGAGCTTAGCTGCATTAAGCTGTCTGCAGAGTGTCTCAGTGTTTCATACCACAGCTATGTCCTTTCCCCTTGCATTTTTGTTGGTAAAATGCTTTGCAGGTTCCAGCCATCTCTTCTATTCTGTGAAAAGTAAGGATGTCTTGCTTTCCAGGCAGCCCTCAGACAGCACACACATCCCATCCGGGCAGCACAGCTCCCTTGTGTAGATGTTGGTTACAGATTTATGCCCATCACTCCTGCAGGAGGAGCCTTCTTGGGTGGCAGCAAGAGGACCCTTCTCAGGTGGCACCATGAGGACCCTCCTCGCACACTGCCCAGAGTCAGAGGCAGCTGTCCATCCATCACAACAGCGAGGGACAAGGGCACAAGCCCTTTCCACTCCCTGCTAAATAAACAGGAGTTCTGCTGATACTCCAGCCTTAGGAAAACAAAGCTGTTTCCATTTAGCTCGGCTTCTGGGCTGAGGTGCAAGCTCCACCCGCACAATCATCCGTCGGGGCTTTGCTTCTCCGGGCAGAGATTCAGGCTGAGATCAAGAAGAAGGAGGATTTGCAGCTAGTCCATGCCGGGAGGGCCTCTAACACCCCCAGGATTTTGCTCTCCAGAGCACTCCCCGTTCCAAGCAGCACAGTGCTGAGGCCTCCCGGCTTCTGCAGCAGCGAGCAAGTCCCCACAGGCTCCCTCAGATGCCCAGCTCTACACCTCTGCTGAGCCACAGCCTGCTGAAGGGGCTTGGGAAGTGGTACTCATTGCTCAGCCTGTATTTTAATGTCTGAAAGCTTAAGCGTTATCAGCTCCGGTGTCAGCAAAGTAAAACCAGAGCTGCCCTTCTTCTAGCCGTGTCTTCCCCTGGGCAAGTGCTGAGCTCAGATAAGGATGGGTATGTCTTCTTTAGTCCCAGAAAAAAAGAAGAGATAGCATGCACCATGTGGGCAAGTGAAGGATTCTTTGATTCTTCCCTGGTACCTCCTCCAAGCAAAGGCACCAATGGCTACATGAGATATGGCAGCACTGACACCTGATGCTGAGGCTGGCATCTATGGCCCCATCTTCCCAGGACTGCCAGTGTGCCCAAAAAAATGGATCTATGTCAGCTACACTGGGAAGGCCCACAGATCCATTTGCTAACCTTCACATCTGCCAGGTGCAAATACAAACCAACCAGCACAACCAGTTGTATATGACCAGTACAACCCCGTTGGTCAAGGAGCTGCTACTTCTCACCAAGACTGACAGTAACTTCTCTTCTGCTGTCACATTTGTGCTTCCTGGGCTCTCCTGGCAGGGAAGCCTCAAAAGGCATTGCTGCTGCTGCTTCCAGGTGTGAAGCTTAGAAAGCTTAAGCACATCTGCCAGAAGCAGGTCCCTGAAAGCAGGCAGCTGCCTCTTCATGCTTTTCACTGAGGCTTTAAAGGCTCCTCCAAACTCCCAAAGATGTCCTGCTTCCAAATCAGGCTACTCACCACAGCAAAGGGGCAAACAGCACAAACAGCAAGTCCAACTAGCTGAGAATTAAAATTCATTTTAAAGCAGCCTCAACCACTCAAGCAAGTGGGGAATATTTTGCTGCAGGCCATTCCTGAAAATCACAGGAGGCCAGTCTCCTCACTTTCTCTGAATACTTGCTTCAGAACTCACTGAAATCAAAAACAACTCCATAACTGCTTAGCGAGCTGATCTTTGGAGAGGATTCATGGGTTTTGTTGCATGTTTATACGGCATCTAGTACAACATTGTTCTAGTGCACAACTTCAGAGCTTCTGATTGCTACCTCTATACAAACAAACACAAGCAAAGCCAATACATACACAAATAAACTAAAGGAAAAAGCAAATTCACTCATGTGAGGATTGATTTCCTGTTTTGACACTGAAAGATGAGGCTTAGAGGTCTATAAACTCCAACTCTTGTGCAAGTCCTCCTTATTAGCAATGTGAATGTGCAGGGAGGTTGGGGAACGGTCATATGTCCTGGATCTCATAGTCTTCTCACAACCACTGTCTTCTGTCCACTGAGAAACCCAAGAGTTTCTTCCTACCTCTTCCTTATCAATGAATCAGACAAGCAAGACAGCTACTGTGGGAACACGGTGGGCTCACCAGAAAAAGTCAGTGTCCCACCAGCACAACCCATTCTTATCCAGAGAAGACCAAGGACTAGAAAACCCAAGCTGTTCCTGTCAGACTTGATAGTGAACTGAAATTCAGTGAAGGTAACCCCAAATTTGCAGTGTCTTGCAAATATGAGCATGGTCTACCTAGTTCCGGGAAGGCCAATATGCTTCTCGCTTTTGCTGTAACAGCCCAGTTGTATGGAGAAATCCCAACGTGGTAGCACAGAAACAGGTGATGTTATAACTGCAAGAAGCAGGCTCCAAGTTCAGACACGCCTGAGAGCATGGTTTCATGAGACAAGTGATCTACCTAATGAGTGGCTTCCTTCAAAAGGGGAATCCACCCCTTTCCACCTTCCCACTGCTAGCCTTGCAAATCCAATCCTTCTGGTCCCGGTGTAATATTTCAATAAGGCAATTTAGCCCACTGAAGTGGCAGAAAATTATCCTTAATTTTGCTGTGCTATTTTTTTGCTGGTTTATTGAACTGAGCCATCTTATCTGGGGGCCAGATGAGCTACAAACACCAGTGCAGAGGAAGCAGTGGGAGGGCACAGCCAAGTGCAATGGCAGCAAGAAGCGCGCCTTCGGATGCGGACTCTCATTCTTACAGCGCTCCACAGTTAGCTCAGAAGTTGGCAGGCTGAAGGGGACACTCAAAAAACCCCCAAAAAACATTTGGGAAACAACCTGTCTAACAACAGCAAGACTTTCAGGTCATGCTAGTTGTCTGTCACATACTGTATGTTTCACAGACAAAACCCAAGCAACTGAACTGTACAGGAAAATGCCCAGAGGTGTAAGTGAGGTGTTGTGATGCAGATGGGTGCTGGGGTGCAGGCAGCCCCACACGTGCCCACGCAGCACTGCTCTGCATCGCCCAGGCACGGTACAGGACGGCTCCAGAAGGCAGTCAGTGGTGGCCGTGTCCCGGGGACCCACCTGCAGCCATCGCAAAGGACGAACATCAAAACATTCAGCCCTTGCTGAATCTTGTGGGATGAGGCGACGTCCTATGGCCTCTGTGGGGAGGGAAGGGGAAAAGGCACGGCATGGTCCTTAATGGAGTCCTATTACCTTGGGAGAGCGCCAGAGGATTTAAGGTACGGCAGGCAGCTGGGCATTCAGCAATCCCAGCTCAGCGATGGCTAGCCACTGTGTCTGACTGACTGGAGAGGAATGATCTGCCAGTGCCTGCACAGCCCCCCATCCTCTGCACGGAGCCTGAGGTCATGTTCCTTACTGGGAAAGCCTTCAACAGGTGCTGTATCTCCAAGGGCACTGCTCTCTCTCCCCTCCAGTCCTTGTGCACAGAGCGGTGGCACAGAGGGGTAGGAGGAGGTCATCACTGTGGGGAAACTCGTCGGCAATGACCAGGATTGCAAGCGCGTGAGAGGACTGCGTGCTCACTCAGGGCAGCGATGACAGGGGCTTGTCCACCTCTCCTTGCCAGTATCACCTCTGCCTTGACTGAATTTGGTTCCCATCAGATAGTCTTTCATTTGGCCACCAAGGTATGCCTGCTTCAGTGAATTACTCTGGGTCAGTCAATTCCTCATCAGTCATTTGAGCCCCCGCAAAACTGCAGATGGACAAGAGTAAGTGCCTAGAAATGTCTCCAGCCCATGCATTGCCTCTGCTTCAGAACAGACAGAAAGGCAACAGCTACTTTAAGTGCAATAGACACTTTAAAAACAACCTGCAGAAATACAGAAAAACAAAGGATGACTTGCCCTCTCCTCAGGCAGCTCTAAGTGATGCTGACAGAGAAAGTCAAGAAAACTTGGAGAAGAAAAGGAGAAAATGAAGTTACCTCCTCGTAAGGCATCTGTAATTTGCTGTCATGTCTTCTTGACTTTGACTGAGGGACTCGTGCTAGAAGCCATGGGCAAATTCTCTGCTATGGTGGCTACCAGCAAAGCAGCCTTTCTGGCCCAGCAGCCAGGTGAGTAGCAGCATGGGCCTTTAGAAGTGATGCAGTCTAGACTCTTTGCTCCCATGTCCATGGACTCTTACAGAAAAGCAGAGGTGATTATAAAAAAAAAAAAAAAAAAAAACAAAGACCTGGGTTGTTGTAAGCAAGCAGGCACCATTCTAACCTCTCCACCACACTGGGTTGCCAGCACCCCACAGATGCTTGTCATGGAAAAGCCTCTTTCCCACCCTTACTGCCTCCTTCAACAGAAAACCGACAGCTCCAGGGGGACATCATAAAACACAAAGCGTGGAGGAGTTGCAGCTCAGGTATAAGAGCATCTCAGCACTGATCTGAGGCAGATGCGCTGAACCCATAAACTCTTTCTTACCCAGAAGGAGCAGGCAATGCCACAGTTGTCATTCCAAGCTTAACACGCTCCTCAAAGTTTCTCTCCTGCAGGGACCTCTGTGAGCTCCTGCAGCTGCATCTTTACTTCTGTACCTGATGTACGGGTGCCTGCCTGGGTACCAAAACCATGCACACCACAGCAGGGTGACACAGAAATATGAAACAAATGGTTCAATAACAGCTAGAGTCTGCCAGGAAACATCTTCAAATATAATCACTTTGCTCATACCAGCATTTAAGAGTGCACCTTGTATCTATGCACCTTCCTGTGGATACTACCTGGTCATATTGCTCTAAACACATCCTCATGGGAAAGAGATTTAACCCCCACTCCTCCATCCACCCTGCTGCTACCACTGCTTATCAAATGGACAAGGACAAACTACCAAGCTTCACAGTCCTCCTTCACCATGGGACCACCACTAGCCTGTCCCATTCCTGCCTGTGCCTGAGGACTATGACACAGTGCTGGGGAAAAACCGAGTCCCTTGGAGGGACAGCAAGGCCTGACTCCCTTCCATCACCTCCCATTGCCCACGCAGTAGCCTCCACTGGGACCCAAGCTGCCAGGTCTCACAAAGCAGAGGCTGTGGCCCCACTGAGTGTGGCATTAGCTGTCTGTAGGTTTTGGGAAGCATCCTGCCAGGAACCAGGTTTGACTTACACAGCTGGGACATGCCGTGGAACAGGAACCTGAGGCCCCCGCAGGGAAGCATCCCGCCCTGCTGTGCTGGTCCTCCTTCGGAGGGAGCTTGCTGGGGGCTGGAAGGCAGCGGCAGCACTGGGAGGGTGGTACTCCTGCTCGGGAACAACTTCTTCACACCGGGAACCCTGGAATCCTGAGCGACAGGTACAGACCTGGGGACGGCTGCAGGAGCCCTTGTTCTGGCACGGTGGGTCACAGACAGCTGGGGAGACACAGAAAGATGGTTAGTGGACACAGGGCTTCTGGCAGTGTGCTCATCCCAACAGTGGTGGCACCCAGCTGGGGCAGCACAACCAGGTGTGTCCCCTTCTCCTCTCTGCAGGCAGGTGGCCTTCAAAGTCTTGGTGTCAGTGCTGCTGTGGGTCCCTAACACAGACACGCAGAGTTGTAGGAGTTGGAAGGGACCTTTGATAATCATCTAGCCCAACTCTCCTGCCAAAGCAGGTTCAACTGGAGCAGGCTGGACAGGAATGCATCCAGGAGGGTTTTGGTCACTTCCATCAGATTAGTTTCTGTTCTCATTTCTCCCCACTGGTCTCTGTGAAGCTCTACTCCAGCAATGCTCACTTCAGAAAGCTCACAAATGAGCAGCATGGTCTGCAGGGAGCATACAGCTTTCAGCACAGCCCACAGCTCTCCAAGCAGGAGTAGGATCTCAATCCCAGAGCAAGGGAAGGCAACGACTGCCAGACAAGAAGACAGAGGACAACACACTATCACAGCCTCTTGGGAGTAGTTTGCATGTTACCTTCCTGCTTCAGTCTGTTTTGGGGTCTGATTTGCATGATCCCCTTAGCTGTCCCCTCCAGAGCTTTCCAGCTCTCCTTCCACAGTTGGTTTTGGAGTTACTGCACTCAAATTCCTCCACAGCTACTGGGACTTACAGTTCATTAACTTCATGCCCAAATCACCCTCTGAGCCTGTGTGTGTTCCTAATTACAGCACATCAGCTTCAGTTTGCGCCCTGGGAGGAAAGTGCTATTAATTATATGCCAGACCCTGACACTTCCCAAGTCAACAAATGCCAAATTGGGTTTATAGCCCAGCCAGCGAGATCCAGGAAACCACAGCTTGCTCAGGTAGGACTGGGCTCGTTGTTCTGAGCAAGACTAATTGAAAAGGTGCTGGAAAACAGTGTTGCCCCTCAAAGAAGGAAAAGGCCAGCTGGCCAAAAGGTAATGAAACCACATCCAGCAACACAAGGTGGACATTAAACTCCAGCTGTGGTGGGAACCCTGTGGATAGGTTGAAACATGCAGCCATCACTTCTGCTGAGGGTTCCTTCCTCAGGACTACCCCAGGGATGCTGCAGGAGCATTTGACATCCCACCACCTTTGCACAGAGCTGTTGAGTACATCCCTCCTTCTCTGGCTGTGCTCTCCATCCCCGTGAGATCCAAGCTGCCTCTGGGAAACACATATAGAGAGCTCTAGCCTCATGTGCCATCTGCACTTCTTCCTACTCTTGCCAAGTGAGCAAAGTCCTTATACAGGCTCTGAGGTCCTTTCAGAGCAGTATAGCCTCCATAACCCTTCCCTCACCCCAAAACTGGACTGTCATCAGCTTTTCCTAACTAGATCAGGGATATGTTGGCTGGAATGCTTCATTTGACCTTTATTACCATGTTAACACTCAGAAAGAGAGGGAGATCTCAAGGAAAGGGAGAACCCAGGTCACATAGGGCTGTATAGGTTAAAGCCAGAGGTTTTGATTAAATCCCCCAGTAAAATAAATCAGCCACCACTGCAGACTCTGGAACAGGGACAGGGTCCTAGTCAGGCAGGAATTAACCGTGTCTGGGAAGTCTGGCACTCCAAAAGTTGATGTAATTTATAATGCAAAACTCAGCTGTGATTTAAATAGGCTGCCAGTCCCTACTGTTATCTTCGAATAAATGCCTGTTTTAACAAACACCACCAGACCAGGAAGCCTGCCATTGAAAACAACCGCTTCACGTGCTGAAATACTGCAGAGCTGCGACGCCAGGACGTGGGACCACAGTGGTTCTCACAACCTCTCCCACTAACAATGTTCATAGTCAAGTTAGACTGTGCCCTGCAGCAGGAAAGCAGTGATAAGCAACCAGGCACTCTAAAAAGCCCCTAAGGCAGCTGATATAGAGAGGAGGAAGAAGGGAATTGGATTAGTCTTCTGGTCCCTTCATGCAGGATGGGTGGGGAGCTGCCCTAGCTGAAATATTCCAGCTCTAGGATTAATCCCCTTCTTGGTTGCCTTTGCAGACTCAAAAAGAGCTTGAAAAAGTCACTGGTTTTCACTCAGCCCAGCTATGCAACGTAGGGAGAGCAGATTGTTCAGCAGAAGTATTGCCAATGCCAAGTGTGTGAAATCACGAGTCAGGCCTCCAAAACCAAAATATTGACAGAAGAAACAAGATGGTTGAAAATATATACATATTTGGAATCTCTCCCCAGCTGTGGGGGCTAGAAACAATTTCTGTTAAGGTGACAGCCATTCATTTCTTCTCACTGTAGTCTCATGTAATGACCTGCTCCAGGAGCTGGGTCTTAGGAAAAGCAAAAAGTCATCTTAAAACTCTTAAAGGATGAGATTTGGAGTACTGCTAAGGTATCATTAGTAGCAATGCTAATTTGTTTAAGAGCATCTAGTGGTGCCTTCACAGATAGATTTGGTGCTGACAGGTCTTCAGTGCATGAGGCAAGTCCTCCCAGCAAGGTCACACTGCAGGGTCAGCTGCACCATGACTCTGACCACCCACCTAGGCCAGGCAGGCAGGACATCAGAAGGGAAGGTCACTAAGTCCAACCTCTCATCTCTTTGCAGGCACACCTGGTCCAGGATTGAGCAATGACATTGCAAAGTGACATTCAATAACTGCATCCCTGCCACTCTGCATGTTCTTTAGGTCTAGGAGAGTGATGTGATCTTCACTGTAAGCAGCTTCTGCTCCATCCCATTTAAATGTGGGGGAACATGTCCATCCAGCTAGGCATCCACAGGAGAATTGAGAAGATGCTGAAGGACTTGTACCACTGGGGTGATACAAGTGCTTATAGGTATTTAGTCCACTTTCTTATGGATAAGTTTGCTTATTGATGCAGAGCAATACGTAATCTCAGCTCTAACTTAAAGCTCTGACTGCGTTAGCAAAGCCAGAAGGGATGAACAATTCCACACAAGTGAGATCTGTGCAGGCTGACTGGCAGGCGGATCAACAGCAATGCAGGAGTTTGTAACAGAGAGGGAAAACAGAACTTCAATGAAAAACAGTCTGGGCTCAAAAAACCCCACAGTCACTGCACAAAGAGAGACAATAGGAGAGAGCATGTGAATGTCATCTCCATTTTGCAAATATGGAAAAGCCCCAGGTGCTAATGTGACTGTCTGAAGACACACTGTGAGACCACAACAGAGCCAGCAACTCATCCTGGAATCCCTGCGCCTTCATCCAGTATCTTAACCGCAAGACCATCTGTACGAGATTAGAAAGTGCATGAATTTATTTAGTCCTTCCCAACATGCCAATTGAAAATGTCTCTTTTAAGCTTTAAAATAGCCATGTCAGAAAAAAGCTTCACCCTGCATTATCAGCCCAGCCCAGGCTGCTGTCTGGGGAAGCAGCACAGAACCATAGTAAATAATGCTGATGAAGGGGGAGGTTGATGAACTAATGTTGGGAGGCTGAGCAAGAGTTTTCCCCTGCTCTGAAGCAGAGGGGAAGGATGATGAGCTAATAGGCAGCAGCTAAATTATTGACAAGTGTGCACTGCAGTCCCTGAAATACGGGCAGTGTAAAGGGGCTTCTGGCCAGCTTGTGTGTATGGGTTTTTCTCCACCAAAGCCAAGACATAGCCCCCTGAGTCTCACCCCAGGGTGAAGTTAAACAGGCAGGAGGTTGGATTAACTCCTCGGGCTCAAGTTCAGATGTAGCTCATGCTAATGTCCCCTGCTGCGGGAAAACCTCTGGAGCCCCACAGGATGTCCTGTATGCAGTTCAGAGTGGTGACCTGGCAGTGTGTGGGTAGAAACCAAGCTCATTGCAAGCAGGTGAGATGTTCCTCCTAAGCTCCCTTAGCTCACTTCCACTTTGCATCAGTGTCCCAAAGAGAGAGAGATTTCTCTTGTTCATCTTCCCAGTCATTGACTCTCTGAAATCTCCCCGAGTCCTTACTACACTTTGGTCTTCAAAGATGGAAAAAATAAATAGTCTACAGAAACCTGTCCACGTCTTGGGTTCATTCATATGCAAAGATGTTGCAAGAGGAAAGTCCCTGGAAAAGCATGTGTGGAGAAGGAAGAAATCTACACTGCTGAGTAGATGATAGGACACAGATGAAGGCAACAATTTGGCCTATCCTCTTTCCCACACCCAGGTTCAGACCCATCAAAACCAAGGTCCTGCCCAAGAACTAAATGCCAACTTCTTTGCTGCTTCATTGCACTGTTTCCTCTGGCTGCATCTCTATCCCACTAACTTCCCTGAAACGTCCCGTATCAAAAGACCATGGGATCAGACATTAAATAGTATTACAGTGCAGAAACAACTGGGATGGGCTGTCCAGCTTGCCTTGGCAGCCTTAAAAACAGCTGAACATCCCCAGCAGCTTGAACTCCATCAGAAAAGCCCAGCGAGGGAGGCAGCTAGGAACGAAACGATGTTTACATGTCACCGGTCTCCATCTAAAGCCTGTCTGAGATTTACCGTTCCTGGTCAGGGGGGGACACAGTCAGGCCCAATCACGTTGACAGTGTCCATTTAATGAATCCTTGGGAGCAAGAAGGGGCCAGCACCTGAGCAACCACCAGACAGCCTGCGTGGCAGCGAGCCCAGATCTACTGCTCCTACGAAAATCCCTAATGAGAGAAAGATGCTGCCACGGCTGGCCCCGCGCTCTGTTTACAGACACTGTCTGGCAGCACAGCACGCTCTCTACCGTTTGGCTTCCGTCGGCCCGGGGCGGGGGGAGAGGGAGCAGGGAGGTGAGTCAGCCCTTGGCCCCTTGCTCCTGAACAGCCATCGTTAATGCAATTATCCCAGCGTGGCCGAAGCGCCATGAGATCCCGCAGCAAACAAAGCTGTGCCTCTTTTCCCCCAAAACATCTGGGCAGCTGCTGCCACTCGAGTGAAGGCAGATGCTCTTGGCTATTCCGGGCAAGGGAGTTCCCACCCAGAAAGCCAGGCCGGTGCCTGTGTGCTCCCTGTCCTCTGAGCTGCCCGGGGCCTGCGGGTGGGCTGGGTGATGTAACCCGTCGTTTAGGGACAGGAATCACAGCAGGGGCCAGGCTGTGATTGCGGAGCTCCTGGGGATGGAGACGACAGTGCAGCTGCCTCTGGCATGCGTCGCACTGGTGCCTGCCCAAACCCCTTCCCTTCCAGTGCTTCGCTGGGGAGGTCAGAATGATCTCAGCCCCCAGGGCTGTGGCAGGGTCCTTGGAAGGAGCAGAGCCCTTTTTAACCCCACTGTGGGCAGGCAGGAGGGCCCTGGATGGGCAGTTTCTGCACTGCAGGAGCACCCTACAGCCCTCCGCCATTTTACACATCCCATGTGATGTGCTGCACCACGCTCCAGCCCTGTCCATCCCAGCCTTTGTGCCAACTCCATTAATTGCTTTCCTTAATAGCACTCAGATAATTTGCAGCCCTGATTTCTTCCCCCTCAGCATCAGCAATGCTCACCCGTGTGAGCACAGCCCCACTCTGCCGGTTCCCACCTGCTGGGACTTTCAAAGACCTGCCTTTTGCTCCAAGCAGGACGATGAGAGCCCAGGGCTTAAAACTTGCCTGCAAATGTGCCATTGCAATGCCTTGCCCCAGCAACATCCTGCTTGGGATGGACACTAATAACAATAATGAAGTAAAGCCATAATTATTCAGCATGCTCAGACATAGCCAGCAGGTGGGGAGCGCTGCCTACGCGGACCCCACAGTCCATCTCCTGCCCTGGCACAGTGCAGAGGATGTGTGCAGGGTCACAGCAGAAGTCAAACGCTTTTTAGGGATGCATCAAAAGCCCTGCACCAGCTGAGACTGTCATACTCACGTTTGATGCAGCGGTTTGTGCCGGGAGCTGTGGTCCATCCTGGGCAACACTGTCTGCCGCAGACATTTGGCCTAAGCAGAGAGACAAAGCAGCGTGGTTAGGAGAAGGGAAGCTGAGGTCTCTCTGCAGCCAGCACCTCTGAGTCACCCATAAAATTATTTCCTGCAGCATCTGATATTTCCTTCCAGATGGACCAGCAGCTGAGATCAAAACCGATGGGACAAGGGCTGAGCTGTTTAAGTGCTTGGAAAAGAAACCCCCAAGGACTATGTGAATGCCACAGTGTGAGCAACCCCTCAGGGAGTATCTCCCTTTTGAGCTAGCATTACACTGTGCTCCTGGCACAGAGGAACTGCTTTCCTCCCAAAAGCCATTGGAGGCTGGTGGCCTGCAGTCACTAAAGATCTCACGGCACTTCGTGGTAGTGGGGTGTAGATCGGGCCTGATTCCAACTTTAGTCATAGCATCTCGCCTCCGCAAGTGTCCCGAGCTGCTTCGGCAGCCGACAACGCTTCATTCTCTGCCTGACTGCTGCTGCTCATTGCTCAGCCCCACCTCTGAAGGGACAGCAGGCCAGCAGCCCCACTGGCTCGCTCTCCAGTTGTGAGCACCCCAGTCCCACATTCATTATCTGCCTCTGGCAAAGCGACCCTGGGGGCTGGGGAGTCTTCAGTGCGATGAAATTTGTGCCTGCTTGACGTGCAGGGTGCTAGACTAACTCCAGGATGCTCACATCGTTTCCATGGTGGCTAATTCCAGCACTTTGCTGCAACAACTTTTTGACTGCCTTTGCATAAACAACGTCCTCCCCACCTCTCCCTTATTATGTGTTTTCAGGTAGGGATCACTGCCAACATACAGCACTCAGAGACGGTGCTGTGCCTCCAAGACGTGCTCCGCAATGCCCAAGAAGGCTGCTAATTCTGCTTCCTCCAGTCTCATCTCCTATTTACACACCTATAATAGAAAGGAATAAGAAACTTCAGGTTGCTTTTCAAGCATATTTACTCATCACAGAGGGAAGGCTTTGGGAATGCGTAACTGTTGCATGTCTAGGTAGATGGGAGAGTGCAGTCATCCAAAGATAAAAAGTTAGAAATAGGCAGCCTGAAAGTGCTGGAAACCTTCTGGAAACAAAGTGGGGAGCATGGTTTATTTCTAACACTGGACAAGGCAGTCGGAGCTGCTGACAGAATTTACAGGAACCATGGAAACATGCACATTTGTCTTCTGGATCGACTTTCACATGAACACAACAGGGTCAGAAGATGATCCTGCTCTGAACCGGCATCCTCGTGACTCCTGCATCCACATGGCATGAGATGAGACTCCAGAAGTGCCAGACCTCAAGCTGTGGGGCTCACGTTTTAGGAAAACCAAAAGCAGTGGGTAGCTAGCATGCCAAGGATTGTTCTGGTGTTCATGAATGAAGCTGCCTGGAGAGATACAATCACTCCATGTGGGAAGGGGAAGTGGTCTGAGAAGCCACATCGTTTGTAAAGTGTTATCCAGCCCTTCAGGATCAATGTTTTGTTAACCTGAGTAGATTTTTACAGGCAGAAAGCACTTAAATTCCCTTGGTGTGACTTCCTGCAAACAGCACAAGGCAAAGTAATTCTTGCATCCACTCACATCTGCTCTGGCTGGGTACAGCACTGATTTCCAGCTTTTTGTCTGTCAACCCAAGGAGATCTATGGGTCTCTTCCTTAAGACATCCCCAGAAAGGATCCAAGGAAAGCAAACTTTCCTTTACTTACTGCCTGAGAACCCATGAATGACCTTAAACTTTTTAAAGATGCCCAAATCAGTAAAGAGAGGAAACCACAGAGCTGGAGCAGACCTTGAGGTAATTAAGGTCTGCTGAGGGACTCTGCTCCAAGCAGCAGCATAAAAATCTTTGCTTGGACTGTCACAGCTTCCATTCTTTTCTCGGCATGGCTGAAACACACCTTGCAAGTCATACTCTGCCAGTCGATTCAAGGAGAAAAGTCCTTGCCCTTTCCCACCTCAACATACTGACATAAACAGAGGTTGTTTTTCATAGGGAAACTACCTACCTTCTCCAGAGAAGCTGTTTTAGCCTTGAATCACACTATTAGTTCTTCTGAGAATTAAAATTTAAGTTTTATCTACACCTCTCATATGCATGCTGGGGGGACTATGCTGCTAATTGGTCTCAATGCCAACAGCGAGTCAGAGGTTGTAGGACGAAAGGTATAAGACTAAAACGGACAGGGTCACAAGCCTGAGCCGACAAGACCACTCTGGAAGGCATGAAACCCCTGTTGGGTTCAGCACAAACCTCTCAGTAGCAGAGACCCTCTATGTCACTGCCAACTCCAGACATGCATTGCCAGTCTCAGGTGAAGGGAGATGTTAGTGCCGGGGCAATGCTCCTTGAGGAAGGACAACCCAGCATGCTCAGAGGGGAGCAACCTGGCAGAGATGCCCTTGGGGTCAGGGGCAGAGGGAGAACCTGGGCAGGAATGTCCCTTCCTTCCACAACCTCCTGGATGAGAGGATGGGCAGAGATAGAGGCAAGAAGGACCTCCAGGACTTGGGAGGAGCAACATGTAGATAGAACTGGAAGGCAGAACAGAAGGACAACGACCACAACTATTACCCAATTTCTGCCTAGTGAGCAGAACCTCATATAGAACATGGCTTCAGGTGAGCAATAGCATCAGCAGTGGGGAANCTGGTTCTACTTAAAGCCATTAGTTGACATTTGCATGGCTTGAACGCCACGTGGTTTTCACTGCCTTACAAAGAATTCAGAATGAATCCCTGGAGGTTTAAGGAGCACGGCATATTTACGGCGTGGAGGAATGGTACTCGAGAGAGTGGCGCCCCCCAGCTGCATGTGACCTGCTGCACGTGCCATTGCCAAAACTTTGGGCAAAGACGTGGCTCAGGCATGAGCCCAGGGGACAGGGCTTCCAAGGCAGCAGGCAGAGCTGCCCAGCAAGGGGACGTGCTAGGTGCCATGATGCACCAAGCCCCTGGCAGACCTAACAACGAAGTGAGACAAAGCCACACTCGGAACTTTGAAGCACTCAGCTGCCGCGTGAGGCTGAGCACTCAGGCTGCCTCCTACCTACCCACCCCTTGACACTGGCCACATGGCAGCAGGGAGAGGGGAACAGGACTCTTGCCCTCACCCTGGGCAGCCCTGGGTGCAGAGGGACCAGAGGACGGGTGGGCAGGTGGAGGGGTTAGCAGCTCTCCCAGGGGGAAAGAAGCTCAACACAGAAGCTCAGATCACAGCAGAACGGAAGGCGTCCTTACACAGACCTCCCAAGATGAACACTCGCACCAAGTCACACTGCATGGGCATGCCCTATCCCCAGACCTGCCTGATGCCAAAATAAGCCTTGGGCAAACCATCTGTCTTCCCTATCTCTGTCTCCTTATCACTGGAATAGGTTAATTAACACATTTACCTTCTCAAGGGCCAGGTCACCTAACACAAATCTTTCCTAGGATCCAAACATTACGGGTGATGTTCCCAGGTGCTGGGACTTGATTGCTTGTAACACTGGACTCCTACAGGGCCACTTAGCACTTTCCAAAATAATTCCATTTCAGCCCCAACTCAGAGCAGAGCAGAGCAGACAGAGACCATTTCCAATAGCCAGTTTCCCCTTTTTAGAGGGAAAGGGAGTTGAATAGCACAGAGAGCTGAATAGCCACAGTGCCAGGGAAAGTCCTAAGGCACAGCTCACCAGTGCAGACCTGGGCCCTCAGGTTTGCCTGTCTGGCCAAACCCAAGGTGAGGAACTAAATCCACATCTCAGCCCCTGCCTGAATGCCAGATGCACACCGGGGTTTCCAAACAGCACAGACAGCACTAAGCAACTGCAAACCAGGCTTGCTCCTCTCTTTGCAGCTCAGATGTGCTATCCATGCCTGGGCATAGTCTCCGGCACATTGTGAGAGCTTGATGCACAGACAGCATCAGGTACTACTCACTGGACTGCTCCTTTTCTGGGAAAGGCATGGCCCTGACACCCCTCACAGAGCTGAAGCCAGTGCCATGGAGCCTCCCTACACCCAGAAGTATCATTCGTGGCTCCGACTGGAGGCACTGCAACAACCTACAACTTGGGCAAAGGAGCTGCAGCAATCGCATCCTTCCTCACCCACTTTGGTGCAGCAGCCAGAGACCACCATCAGGATCAGCCCCCCCTCCTTTGCAAAGCGGTACCCAGGGTGATACAAGGCTGCGAGATCCAGCAATGTTTTATGAAACCAAGAGCCAAGCAACTGTAGCAAGCACTAGGGGGAAGGAAAACAAAAAAACAGTAGTAAGATCATGGCTTCACATAGTTGCAGCATGTGCACAGCTTCACCGATGATCACATCCTGTTTCTAAGCATTCAGTAGAACCATTTTTTTTTAAGATTTATTTTAACAGTAATCTATGCATCATCTTTCAACATCACGCAGCACTCTCTTGCTTGCCAGATACACTGACTCCATTCAGGTCATTTACAGCATCCTTGCAGAAGGCCAGGGGGACTATTAGATCATCAGGTCTGCCTTTCTACTGCAGGACAGTGAACTTCATCCAACTGTGTATGAAATATTTGCAGTTAGACCCAATGAAGAACATTAGCAAAAGGCTGCTGGCATCGATGAGCCACTGAAAACCCTCTGCCAAGTCCACATCAGCATTAACTGCCTGTGCTCCTGAGCAGTCCTACACACACACACACTGCAGCAAGAACCTATATCCCACAAAGCCTTGGTAAAGCGAGACAATGTAGCCACAGATGGTGTCTACAATAGCAATTAACCAAAACTGGGGTTGCAGAACGCACAAAAAGCAAGCGGGAGAGAGAAAGAGAGAATGTGGGACTCCCAGCCTGTTACCTGGGGAGACTCACATGCCCCTGAAAACTGTCCAGGCAGGTACCAGCAGTGGAGGCTTCCCCAGACTAATCCCCTGTTACCTGCTTTCCTCTGACTTCATGTACATCACCTGAGGATCACCACTGCGACACACTGTCCCAGACACAAGGCAGAGGAATGAGGAGGATCACATCCCAGGGGACAGAAATTAGGGGTGCATCTTGCATAGGAGCACAGACACCACTGGCATGTGTCAGGGCTTGGGAGCTCCCTACCCCACCACACTCAGAAGGAAAATGTTTCCATGGACCAGAAGCTGCATCAATGAACCTATAAACACTTTAAACATCAGCCTAAACACACTGGACTGGAAAATCACTTGCTCCATGGCACTGCGTAGAAATAGTTCAGCTGCAGCAGCGGGGACTGGTGTCTCTGCAAACCAGGTGGGTGGGGGTGAGATAAACAGGCAGGTTAAGCAGAGCACAGCAAAGCCGTGTTAGGAGACAGTAATTTTCTGTGATATTGGTTGTGGTGTGAAAAGTCACCTCACAATGAGCTATATCAATCAGGAGAAAATACTAAACCTCAGCTCTTACAAGACTTGTGATTGGGTGCACTCATGGCAGGGTGGCAGCAGGTCCCACCTGCAACAAGGTCAGACGTGAGCAGGGTGGCAGACACATCTAAACAGTCCCCAAGAAAAAAATCTCAATTTTGCTATCAAACAAGGCAAGAAAACAATTATCCAGAACAGGATATAGTGCTAATAAATGGATTTTTAAAGCAAAGATTGTGTGAGGCCCCGTGAGGTACCAGCAGAGAACTCTGACTGGAGAATCAGGAAAGGCAACCCACGCACGACTTGAGAATTTACGCCAAAGTAACTGTATAAATAAATAGCACCAGGGTTTAATGCAGAGTGCAAAGGTACCTAAGTAAGGGGAAATTAAGGTTGTCATACTAGAGAGTAGTAAGAGTTCTGTGGAAATAGAAGAACAGAAAATATCCCACCTGGCAAAAAAAATGAAACATCATAAAATGAAGTTTTTTAGGGGCCCTGAGTTTCCTGGATGGAAATGTGTCCGGTGCAGCAAGGGACATCAGAAGATGGATGAGGTGGAAGGATGGAGTCTCACTGAATGGCTGGAGGCAGCAGCAGCTCGCTTTCCATGAGGAGTAAAGCCATGTGGTTACTCACAGACAATTATTTCAGCTAGGCTTTCCCACAAGCTCCGAAGACAGTAGGTCATAGAGGAGTTTAAAAAGTGCCGACTTGGAGCTACTGACAAGCCATTATATGCATGTTCCAGAGCTCAAGTTCTTTGGGATCAGAGCAAGTCCTATATCCCCAGCCCTCATCTTCCAGGGCAGAGCGGAGGCAGAGAGAGCAGCTCAGCCTGCACAGGAAACACGGCACACAGGCACAGCTCTTCCTTTCTCTAAGGCAACAGCACTCTTCAGTGCCCCAGAAAGCCAAATCTAGCATCAACAGAGCCTAAGCACCGGACCAGCCAGTCCTGTTTACATCCTTGGTTAAGGGATGACAGAAAGGTAGTAGCAAAGAAGTTCGGCACTCTTCTGGGCACAATGTGAACCTTGGGGCTGCCCACCCACTCCTGATAGTGGTGCAGGACAGCTGTTGTCACCAGAGGCTGCTGCAGTCTGAAAACCTGGTGGAGACTATTCAGGGTAGCCATTGAAAAGAAACGGGCTACAACTCAGATGACTCAAATCCGACTGAACTGCCACATGATCCCAAAGCAACACTGACAACACTCCAACTGAGCCCAAAGAAGCCCAAACCTGACTGAGCAGGACTGGATCTTCTCAAGACTCTCCCTGACAAAACCAAAGCAAATGGACTGGGTAAGCCAAAATCTGCTCAAGACCTACCTGCCGCTGTCTACCCGCTATTGATAAATACTTTGCATATCAAACATAACAGGAAGAACAAGTTTGGGTTTACTGCTTCTGTGGATGTGTTGAAGGAAACTATGCTGAGGGGACATCTCAGTCTTTAAATTTCACAGGGGGGTGAGTATGGGAGAGAGAAACCTCAGGTATTAAGATGCCTTTTCTGTTCCGGTGAAGCTCCCCACCTGATGTTAGCAGAAGTTTCTGCCTACGTCAAAATAAGCCCTGGTCACAGAGAGTGGGCACATGCTGTCCCATAGGTCAGTCAAACTGCCCGCACAACAGCTTTGGTAGCCCTTCCCAGCTGCAGAGGAACTCATCACGAGGGGCATTAGCCACAGGGCAGCAAAGAAGGAACTGGAGAGGACGGGGCCACAGGGTATACCAGCGCTGTGCCAGGCGTCCCACACGCAGGCTTCCTTCATAGCAGAGCAGCTGGCCTTGCCATACGATCTCCCCTCCACCTCCACAGGGCTGCAGCCAGAGACTGGAGCTGGAAGCAGCCCTGCCAGGCAAGTCATAGGAAGCCTCCCTCGGCTGAGCCAGCTGAAGCCATGGGAAGCTGCCGCGCTGAGTGCTTACAAGGGGCCCATTTTGGGAGGAAGGAGCCAAGAGGCCAGGTACCTGCAGCAAGCGTGGCAGCAGCCAGGCTCTGTCTCACAGAGCCAAGGGAGCCCCTCCAGCCTCTGCCGCCACCCACTCACCATGGCCACGCTGCCTGCACCCCCCAGCAGCCCCCCACCCTGCACGCCTTCTGGGATGGCCATAGGCAGACTCAGAGCGTGGCAGCCAAGGACCGGCCGCCCGCCGAGCCGCACAGCTGTCTGACCTGCCAAAGCCCCGACGTGTCAGTGGAAGGGCATCACATCCAGCACGCTCCTCAACCACACATCCCCGTGCAACGGGCAGCCAGCAGCAGACCGTCCCGCCTGCCTCACACTCACTCACACACGCGTGATTGCACATGCACACACACTCACTCACCGCATATTGGGGAGGTGAGAGAAGCGTGATCGGTCGCCACACGTGTGGGACAGATGGATGGCACAAGAGCGAGCACCGAGCGGTCTCCTGCTCTGCTCCGGGACCCGGGCCCGGTGCCAGCACCAGAGGGGCAGCACAGTGCAAAACCTCCCCGCAATTCACCCCTGGTGACTGCCCCGGGTATCCCGCGGGGGACGAGACAGCGCCCGGAGCGCCCACGGGCATGGAAGGAAAAATGCACCGAGATACAGTATGGGGCTCAGGAGGGGACCCGGCCCCTCCGCTTTGGGGTTCCTCGGCGCCAGGACCACCGGGGTTCACGCTGCGCACCCCCAGCAAGGTCCCCCCCGGCCGCAGCACTTACCCTGCCATCCTCCCTCTGCCGCTCGGCTCCTTCGCTCGGGGCACGACCCGGGCTTTCTGCCCGCTGCCCTGCCGCTGGCGGGAGGGGTCCAGCCTGTTCCTCTGACCCGGTCGGGGACCGAGCCCGTCATCGCTCCGGGGGGCGGGCAGCCCGCGGTCGGGACGCTGCCTCCGGCCGTCGCCGCCGTTCAGGCTCCCGGCGGCAGCCGCGGAGCCGCGGTCCACGTGGAGGGCTGCGGGGAGGGGCCGTGCCGACGGGGGGCGTCTGGGCGCCGGGGACAAGCTGTGCGCTGTGCCCGCCGCCTCCAGGGCAGTCCCGCGGCTCCGCGGCCGCGCCGCCCCCCCGCTCCCCGGTTCCAGCCTGGCCGCGGAGTCCGGCCGGCAGCCGGCGAAGCCCAGGAGGACGGCAAAGGTGAGCGGGAGGAGGCTGGCGGCGGCGCCCCGCATGGTGGCAGCCTGTTGGGGGCGTGGGGGGGAGACGGGTGGCGCGGAGCACTCAGCGCCCGGCTGGCATCCTGCGGCGGGCGCGGGGCAGCTGGCACCGCCGGCTCTCCGCCCTCCGCTCACCGCCCCATCCCACTCGGGGGCTCCGCCGGGACCTGCCGCCCACCAGGGCCGGGGGCGCAGACAGCAGGGCTGAGGCAGGGGCGCGGGTTGCTGAGCGGCCCCGGCAGGAGGAGGACGAAGAGGAGGAGGAGGAAGGCGGCCGGCCCCGCTCGTTAGGCTGCTAGCGAGCTCCCGCGCTCCGCAGGCAGCTCCGAGCACCTTCGCGCCTGCCTCTGGCACTGGCAGCGCCTGGAGGGGATGGAGGGTTTTATTTTTGGAAACCTCCCCCTTTTGTGTCTTTTTGATGCTGACATCCCCCCTCTCCAGAGGACACGGCTCGGCCCCCCTCCTTAGGAGAGGAGACATTCCAGCAACACCCACTTTGGCAAAGGGAAACAAACTACAACAGAGAAGCCTTAACCCCTGCCTGGCCGGGGAGACCCGTCCGCCGCCTGCCCGGGAGCCGGCGCGCAGCCCCCGGAGCCCTTCCCGCCGCCTGGCCCGCGGCGAGCCGCCGGCTCCCGCCCTAGCTGGAAGCGCTCGGGAAAGGTGGCGCAGCCTGGGCGTAGGGTACACAGAGCAGGAGGCACGGATGCCGGAGGAACACACCGCCGCCGCCCTCCCCAGTAGCTCGGGACTTCTAGAGCTACATCGGCAGCATCGGCCCCCTTGCTGGGATTGATCGCATCTCCCAGAAGAAAGGCATAGCAATAGGAAGAACTTCATTTGCCACCCCACCCTGGCTTCGGGACTCTCAGATCTCCTCGAACCCAGTTCAGGCCTCTTACTTATATAGGTCCAGGCTAGAAGAGGACCCACCTAAAAGCTCCAGGTCCTTTAGCAAAGAGAGATCTTCCAGGAGACATATCCCACCAGCTTAGAATAGACATCTCCCCAGGTCACTCCCAACCCAGCAATATGGCATATTTGGAGTAGGCTCATTCTGGCCCACAGTGGTGGCTGTGAACTTGGTGGGTAGCTAGAGACCTCTCACTGCAATCTCTGCACAAGGCGGCAGAGGAGGACACCGTGGGTACTCACAGGAAGATGCTCAGATGTTCACTGCCATGTGTCCCTGCAATGGGCCCTGTGCCTAGTAACACTTATCAACCCCTTTTCACCATGCCAAGCTCAGGAGGATGGAAGGTCCACATCGCTGGACATCCTGACCCTGAGTGCTGTGTCTGGATGCCTGCAGAACACGAGCAACTCTGTGTGCACAGAGCAGTCCTTTGGGTCCACCCTCACGTCTTCCAGCATCCTGCTGGGTAGGGGCTCCTTCAGGGTTTAAAAGGCAAATTGTCATATCAGCTCATGAATTTATCTAATTTCTTTTGTCCCTTTTGATGTGGAGAGAAGGGGGGTGAGAGCTGCAACACAGAGCCCTGGCCCTCCTCCCATGCCCTCTGCTCCCCCAGCTCCTTTTAGCACGCTGTCCCACTGGCAGTTCTCTCCCTCCAGCCTCTCCCACTGCAGGTGCTGCCTCCCTTGGCTGTCACCAAGCCATCTGCTTCCCAAAAGGTTCAATAGCAGAGGTGTCCAGCTCCCTCAGACCTCCAGCAGCTGCACTCCTAAAGCCTCTCCCAGCTGAAATAAGTGGCTCCAGCTCCCTTCTTCCCATTGCCCCTCGCCTTTTAGTCCTCCTCAGAGCGTAGCCACCCTCTCCCTGGGATGGGAGCACTGCTGCCTGCCCTCTGGGATGCAGAGGAGCCAGGAATGGAGCCGAAGCACAGGGAATGAATCCCCACAAAGCACACTAGGTCTGGAACATAGCAGGACTCCAGCACATCCCTTCTGGCCAAGTCACTGCAAGCAAGGGAGAGAGGAGGTAACTTGGCAGGTAAGCAAGTGTGACAGGAGTGACAGGGCTGAGTGGGTTCAGGCTTTGACCTTGGTGCTGACAGTGGGCTTACAGGGCAGCCGTGTCATAGGAAATACCAGTGGGTGCTCTGGCACTTCCTGGGATGCCATCAGCTTTCCCACCCTGCCAGGGCAGAGCCAGTGCTTAGGCAGGAGCTTGCATGGCCCTGGATGCCGTGAGCAGTACCCGATAACAGCCGTGGCTCATTTCNTCTTACTTATATAGGTCCAGGCTAGAAGAGGACCCACCTAAAAGCTCCAGGTCCTTTAGCAAAGAGAGATCTTCCAGGAGACATATCCCACCAGCTTAGAATAGACATCTCCCCCTCCCCCCATCTGTCTCTCCCTGACCTGAAGGTCAAGGGATGACTTGAAATGACTACTTTATATGCACCAAGGAAGTCTGAGAGAAGAATGAGAGCATGGAAAAGGTGGGGGCAAAAGTCTCCTTTCATCCACATACATCAGCTTGGCCTTGTCCTCTGCCATATCTCTGCTGCTCTCTGCTGCCCTTGGCTATTCCAGGCAGGGAAAAAATCCTTCCGGAAGAGTGCAGGCTCACTCCCAACCCAGCAATATGGCATATTTGGAGTAGGCTCATTCTGGCCCACAGTGGTGGCTGTGAACTTGGTGGGTAGCTAGAGACCTCTCACTGCAATCTCTGCACAAGGCGGCAGAGGAGGACACCGTGGGTACTCACAGGAAGATGCTCAGATGTTCACTGCCATGTGTCCCCGCAATGGGCCCTGTGCCTAGTAACACTTATCAACCCCTTTTCACCATGCCAAGCTCAGGAGGATGGAAGGTCCACATCGCTGGACATCCTGACCCTGAGTGCTGTGTCTGGATGCCTGCAGAACACGAGCAACTCTGTGTGCACAGAGCAGTCCTTTGGGTCCACCCTCACGTCTTCCAGCATCCTGCTGGGTAGGGGCTCCTTCAGGGTTTAAAAGGCAAATTGTCATATCAGCTCATGAATTTATCTAATTTCTTTTGTCCCTTTTGATGTGGAGAGAAGGGGGGTGAGAGCTGCAACACAGAGCCCTGGCCCTCCTCCCATGCCCTCTGCTCCCCCAGCTCCTTTTAGCACGCTGTCCCACTGGCAGTTCTCTCCCTCCAGCCTCTCCCACTGCAGGTGCTGCCTCCCTTGGCTGTCACCAAGCCATCTGCTTCCCAAAAGGTTCAATAGCAGAGGTGTCCAGCTCCCTCAGACCTCCAGCAGCTGCACTCCTAAAGCCTCTCCCAGCTGAAATAAGTGGCTCCAGCTCCCTTCTTCCCATTGCCCCTCGCCTTTTAGTCCTCCTCAGAGCGTAGCCACCCTCTCCCTGGGATGGGAGCACTGCTGCCTGCCCTCTGGGATGCAGAGGAGCCAGGAATGGAGCCGAAGCACAGGGAATGAATCCCCACAAAGCACACTAGGTCTGGAACATAGCAGGACTCCAGCACATCCCTTCTGGCCAAGTCACTGCAAGCAAGGGAGAGAGGAGGTAACTTGGCAGGTAAGCAAGTGTGACAGGAGTGACAGGGCTGAGTGGGTTCAGGCTTTGACCTTGGTGCTGACAGTGGGCTTACAGGGCAGCCGTGTCATAGGAAATACCAGTGGGTGCTCTGGCACTTCCTGGGATGCCATCAGCTTTCCCACCCTGCCAGGGCAGAGCCAGTGCTTAGGCAGGAGCTTGCATGGCCCTGGATGCCGTGAGCAGTACCCGATAACAGCCGTGGCTCATTTCTTTGTTCTAAGGAAGAGGAATGTCCTTTCCATCCTCACCTAATTACTTTCTTATGCAGCAGTGGAAAGAATGCTTGTGCCTAAACCTGACACGAGAAAATTATCAACACCGTAAACAAAGCCATAAACAAAGCAGCTGAGAGCCCAGGCAGCGCTCAAAGCTAGAGCAGGCAACCCCAGAGCAGGCTCAGTCAGGGTGCAAGTGGATCCCTTCTCCTTGGAGGCATTGGGTCACCCCGGGGAAGAAGGAGACTTGTGGCAACCCCAGGGGACTGCACCTCCACAGAAACCCATATCAGATGGGCTGTCGGAGCCTGTGCCCCACAGGGCTGGGCAATGAGATGTGCAAACCCAATGAAGCCATCGATGTCCCTCCAATAACTCTTGCAGCCCCCCCCCCGCCCCCGAGCTGTAGTAGAGCCCAGCCCAGCGTGTTGGCAACCCTTCTCAAATCAGCTTCACTCTGTGTTTACGCTAACAACTCCCCAGAGCTGGACACTGAGCTCCTTCCAGCCTCACACATGCAAACACTCTTTTGCTTTCGTAGGAAGGTGTCTGCTCAGCTCCATAAACACTTTGGCCAGCCAAAGGCATTGAGCCCCATCCCCATTGCCCTGAGGCCACCTGGCACAGGGGATGCAGGCACCTGGGGAGGGTGACTCCAGCCCCAGTGCAGGTGCTAGGGCAGACGCTCACTGCCCTCCAGCCCCCTAGTTCATTTCATACTCAGCCACCCCCAAAAAGGAACCCACTGAAAATGGGAAAGCACAGGGGAGCTGCAGTGGGGGTTGAACATCATTGTGCTGCTCAGTGGGCAAATGTGAAATACCTCATTCCTCAGGAACTCACGCAGACAAAGTTCGGATGGTTGGGCTGCTTGTCACCAAGAGCAAACCCAGGTGTAGGAAAAGAGATCAGGAGAGAGAGGAAGGGGCAGGAAACAGGTGAGCAGGATTCAATAGGCCAGCCCTTGGCAGTGGGGAGTGCAGGACTCCTCTTGGGGGAGGAGGGGGTGAGCTGCAGGTGGGCAGCTCAAAGTGTTCTTTGGTGTCTTCACTTTCCCTTAATACACTACACAAGCTTCTAGGCAGAAGAGATGGCACCACGAGGGCAGGCCAAGGTCAGATACAGCTGCACCACCTCTCCAAGTCCACACTTTCCAGGGCCAGGGCACCAAGGTGAGTGAGGCAGACCTAGAAGCCAACACAGGAAGCAAGGGGCTCCTCAGACCCTACAGAGGAGAGGAGCAAGGGTGGACTGTGCTGACAGCATGGCCCTCCTCACCTGCCACCACTACAGCAGAGGAGGAATGCTTGAGCAGCTGAGGATCAAAGCCATGGGGTAAGAGGCAGAGGGGTTAAGGTGTGCACTGGAGAGATGAGTTGTGTTTCCTTGAGCCCTCAGAAAGGACAGGGAGAAGCTGGGGGGAGTGGGGTGGAATTCAGGACTGCATTGATGGGGGTCCCTCTGCACCAAGACCTCTCATGCCCTCACTCCTCTACCCATTGTGTCCATACCAACTCAGCACTAACCCCTCCAGGGGGTAGCACCTGGGGGCCTTGCTTCCCAGGCCTATTGGCCCCCAGATGTGGCTCCTGGCACTGTTTCCCTTAGATTAATTAGCCCCTTTTCTTCCTCTTCAGAAGGGTTCACAACCCACATGTGCTTCTTCCTTCACTGTGAGCAGACCCCTAACGCAGTGCAGATGGGACACATTCCACGGATTCAGGAGCTGCCTGCAGCTCCCACAGAGGAAGAAGGAACACTCCTCCAACTCAGGGCTGAAGGGCAGGAGAAGGCTGCCCAGCCCCACCAGCTTAAAAATGAGGGTGCAGAGCCAGCCTTTCAGAGGCACAGGTCACAGCTTCTCCAAAAACAGTCATCTCACACTCTAAGAAAAGACACACAGTGCTATGGAGCTGGATGAAGAAACAACTTTGAGGCAGCAGTGCAGAGAGACCTCCAGAGAGGACCTCTGTAACCACAGGCATAAGAGAAGTAGGAAAAGAAGCTTCTGAATTTGTGGATACAGCCAGCAAATCCTCCACAGACACCATTCCCAGCCCTTACATTTGCCATGACCTACACAGAGCTCAGCAAACTCATGCTTATGGCACCCAGGGAAACAGACATTCCCACCGGACAGATGAGCCACTCCAGCCAGACACACACCCTGGCCCTCTAGACACCTCCACCCGCTCTTGGTGTGTCCCTCAAGAGCTTTGGGGTATGTCCCAGCCCTCTCCCCATGGGGTATCAACCAGCAGGCAGCTGAGAACCATGCAAGTGACAGTTTGTTGTCAGAAAAAAACAAGAGAAAATGTCCAGCAGCTCCTAGTCGAAAGCCAACGTTTGCTGGCTTTATTGTTCTTTCTGCTTTTATTTAACCAAGACCATCTCAGAGATGGAGGAGGAAGGCACGGACCAGCCAAGTGGGTGTCCCACAACTGGGCTATTTGGTCGTGTTCTTGTCCAAACACATGTGTGCATTACCAAGGGCTGAGACCATGTGCTGGAAAGGAGGTTACAACAGGAGACAAAAAAACATGCCGCCAGGAAGAAGAAACCTGGAGAGCAGGACCAGATGGCAGAACCCAAGGGACAGGAGTGCAGAGTGAGGCCGAGCAGAGGTTGCTGTGGGCTACTGCTGCAGAAAGGCTCTGGTGGAGCTGGCTGTGGAGCACAGCTGGTTCCTTATTTATCTATCACACTATTCCAAGCCCCCTCATCAACTATTCAGGAGAGAGAGAAAAAAAAAAGACCCTCTCAGCTACAATGTGACTCATGCTGAGCTACAGCAGCTCAGGGGAACCTGTCCATTTATAATTAATAGAGTCCTGTTTGCAATGATCCAACAGCAGTCTTCCCTCTCCCCAGATGGCTGGTCTGGCCTCTCAGCTTTTTCCATACCTGTGGCTGGAACTGCACGTGGCAGGGAGAGGGGCCTGGAACTCAGGAAAGCCTGGCCATCCCCCCAGAGCATGGAGGCTGCCCCGACCAGGAAACCCATTCCATCATGCTCTCCCTGCAGGAGCAAGCCTGGTCAGGACATCAGCCTGATGGGGGCCTTCAACTGGAGCGCTCATTCATCAGCTGTCCTCACTGAGGGAGGAAAGGAAAGAAAAGAAGGAAGCACAACCTCTTGCCATGTTTAAGGGCTGTGAGCCATGAATAGGGGACACTCCCCATGTGGTCAGGGCACTGTTGAGAAGAGTGTGGAAAGGGCCTCGATAACATGAATTTCCATAGCCTTCTCTTCCATTTTCCACAAGGTCTTAACACCAGGAGGCTTTTTCTGCAGCAGCCATCAAACATCATCTTGTCACAGACTGGAAGGGAACAGGGAAGCAGGAGCAAAAGCTTGAGGATGCACAGGAGCATGGGGTGCTCTCCTCAGTGACAAGTCTCCATTCCTGATGTCTGGTACCACTTTACAGGCCGCACTTCCCAAGGAGCCTGCAACATGGAGAAAAGACAAAGATTCAAGCACAATGATGCGATGGCAAGGCCAGGAGAAACCACGCAATCCCTGGACTGTGCTGAAGAACCTCTTCCTGAAAAATTCCTCCCACACTGAACTTGTCTACAAAGCACCACATTTCCATTGTGTTATCTTAAACAACAAAAAGACCAGGAAAAAAACCCTAGAACTGAATCAAACTTTGAATTCTACTGAGTGCATGGGATTAAAGTTGTTTCATTCCTGCTTCTGGTTCCAGAGCAATTTTCCAAGAAGTAACGACTCTTGTTTCCTTCAAATTGCTGATGCTTCCTTAAGGCCCTCACTTTGGCTGCTCAGAGCACAAGGAACTCAGACTGGAAATCCTTCAGCCCATCAGCTTTGGAAGTTGGAGAAAGACTGATGACAGCCACAGAGATCCCAAAATGGGAATGAACTGTGGGACTGTTATCTGCCTTGTTACTGTACCATCCTGAAATTGCAGGCCCGCTCCCCATCACAGGATTTTAGGTGCTTTCCTACCAATCTGGGCACTGGAATAGCTGCGTGAGCAGTGATCTCAGCTCATTACAATGCAGTGATTTCAAGTGCATGTTTAATAGCTTATTAATAAGTGAACCTTAGGGAACTGCAAAAAGTGGCAATTATTAGGTGGCACGTGTGAGAGCTGAAGTAGTCAGTCATCAAGCAATAGACTAGTTCATTGACACTTTACAGTCCCATTGGGTAATTATTGGGATTAGCTTGAGTACCCAATTTCCCAGCTATGACTTCATAGGCTGGGAATCCAGCTCTCTAGTGACATCACAGCTCCAGAAGTCTCCCTCACCAGTTACCGTGCTGACTCTGCTGTCACCCACTCTACACATCAGTGTGGCACACCCAGAGCCTTAAATAAGCATCCGCTTCCCACCCAGACAGGGGTCACACCAGGCACAGAACAAAAAAAAAAAATCCCTGACAAGATTACAGACATGGCACTCATGATTTTCCTGCCTGTCCCAGAGCTGTGTTTGAACCCCAGGGCAGAAGCAGAGATATAAGCCTGCCCTCTCTGCTGATGATTACCTCTGCCTCCATGCTGAGCTCTTGCACACACTTTTCAAGCCATCCTTCTGCCTCCCCTGCCTCTCCCCTTCCCCCCTCAGCAAAGATGAGAGGGCAAAGCAGCCTCACACAGCTCAAGCACGCAGCAGTGCCAACAGCCCAGATGGCCGCCCATGCTCCCTTAAGGCTGGCAAGGCCCAATGGCAGGGGTGGCAGCTGAGAAGGTAGCTGGCACTGAGGCCATGGCAAAGACCCTCTCATTCCTCCCTCCTGGAGCCTGACCCTGTGCATCCCTGAGCAAAGAGAAACACGTCCTGGAGGATGCCATGGCTGAAGGAGGTGGGGAGCTCCCAATGCCCCTGGGGAACATCCACCCCAGGCCAGAAACACCTGCTCCAAGGCTGTGTGAGCTAGGCTGATCTTCAGACAATTCCTGCCACAGGTGAACAGGAGGAAGACAGGCAGGCAGGGATGTGGAGCAGGAAAGGTACTTGCACAAGCCAGGAGTGCAACCTGTGAGCAGATGAAAATGAAACAATGGCATCAGCTTGCCTTATGCCCACCAAAAGGGTTAAAGGGATGCTGAAGGCTCCTGGCTGGGCACAAAGCACAGCCAGAGCCATCCCAAGTGTAGGAGAAAGTGCTGTCTGGGGGGCCCTCCTCTCAGTGCCACTTTGGTCCCCTTTTCTGTGAGAGGATGGGACTGATGCAGCCCTTGGCTTTCCTAAGCATTGTCCCTGGCCTGAGTTACCTCTGTTTTGCTGCATTCTTTCACCAAGGGCAGCTGCCTCTATGGCATGTGTTGCCTACCTTGCTGCTCTCAGGCAGGCTCTGCTTTCCTGCAAGCTTGGCCACCTCTAGGAGGGGTTCTGGAGGGTACGAACATCACTGACAATGCCTTTAAGCTGCACAAATCACTTAGTGGTACCAGTGGGGCTAGAATACTTTGTAAGAGCAGGCTGGGGGAATAGGGGGTGTAAAATAGACCAGCAGTGTCTCTCACATCTGAGCCTGCAGGCAGCATGAGTAGCTCAGGCACTGTGGTATCAGCACTTTGCACCCTGCCTCATACCTGCCATTCATAGTCTTCCTGCCAGCCTGCACCTGTGGCTGGCTGTCCCCTCCAGACCAGAGGGCCCTCTTTGGTAGCTCACTGCTGCTGCCCGTCCTCCCACTGGGACTGCAATTTTCTCCTAGCACAGCTTTCAGTAGCAATATCATACCAATAGCAGGACAACTTCCCAGCCCATGGGGGGATACCCACTTTTCAGGCCAAAGCCACACATGAAGTTTGGCCCAAAGAAGCAGCTGCCCCATTTCAGTTTCCCTGGCAATGCTGGTGAGGAGCTACTGTGACCTGCAGTGCCTCCTGGACCACAGAACTGCTGGAGAGGTCAAGGTAAACCACAGAAAACACCACAGAGGCTGGTGGCAAGCTCTAACCCCACATTTCCTCACTAGGACAGATTTGACCAAGGCTGATGAAGCCCATGGATCACAGAATGGTTAGAGTTGGAAGGGACCTTAAAGATTGTTGAGTTCCAACCCCCCTGCCATGGGCAAGGATGCCTCCCACTAGACCAGGTTGCTCAAAACCCTCTCCAGCCTGTACTTGAACATTGCCAGGGATGGGGCATCCCCCATACAACTAGGGCTGCCTCTCCTGAAACCGCTCTGGTGCTGCTGAGAACAGACTGGGGGCTGAAGGATATTCTGGCATTGCTCTTCCCTCACAGTCTGACTCTGAGTTGCCATGAACTACAGCTGACCTACAGCTCTCTGCCTCACCTGTCCCTGCCCCAGTATCCATATCCTATATGGCACCAGCCCCTTGGCCCCTGCTCAGCTCAAGCCTCCAGCTGGCTTTGGGGCCACTGCTAGAAACATTATAGCACACCTGTTCTTCAGATGAGGGTTTACAGCCAAGGCTAGCACATCTGGATTGTAAAATAGACGTTTGGAAGTTTATCAACATGTTTCCAAACAGTCTGGGTATGGCAGAGACTCTGTCTCGATGCTTTAGGGGAGGAAGCAGCTGGGCTGGAAGGATGGTTCTGTGCCCTTCTCACGCCCCGTGCAGACCAGGCCGAGCCCCACACACACATGCACACCCCAGAAATTGAACTGCCTTTTCCTGACACTAGTGGTCCAGGAAGCCATGTCAGCAGGGCTTTAGGATGGAAATGGGGAAGTGAAATCCAGTGCCCTTCCCACCTCAGAACCCGCTGACACAGCTGCACTGAGCCTAGACTTCAGCCAAACATCTCCCAGAAACACTGCCTGATCAGAAAATTGTTTGGGATTCTGCACCATATGCGCTGGGGGGAGAGAAAGAACCCACTCCATCAGCTCCGTCCTGTATAAAGCTCAGCCGCCAACAGTCTCTGGGACTTCTGCTCTCGGCAAAGCCCTGATCAGCAGCAGCATCAAGCTGCCACTAATGGGTTTGTCAGCACGGAGCAGATCTAAAGGAGGAACGTGGCCCACTGCCCTGAGTTGTTTCACGTGCACAGCCTCTCTCATCGTATTAGTTTCTCAGATGTGCAGCTCTCACACCCGTGCTAACAACAGACCTCCCACGCAAGCGTTCAGTAACATACTCTGATTTTGGTCTCTTCCCAGCCATGCCTCGCCAACAGAAACACAGCTGATACTTCAGGGTGCGAGTGACACAGAGGCAAGAGGCACAGAAGACCTGTAAAGCTGACGGAGCAGGAGGCAGGAGCTCTGCCCCCAGCCTGCGGAGTGGTTGATTCCCACAAGATCTTCAGATGGCCTAGGTTTAAGTTCACAGCAGCTGATTAATAACCCTTCTCCCAATAGTAAAGCAAAGTGATGCTAGATACAGATGTGCTTCTCCAGAACTGCTGTTCCCCTCATTCTCACCCCACAATAGGCTGGCCAGCAGCTGGCAGGGTCTCCTCTCATCTCCTTCCATTTTGCTCAACCACCTGCAGATGAAGATCCTGTTCCTGTCCTGCGGCATTGACTGCCATGCTATGCTCTCATCGTCCCTCAAGGACAGACCACTCTGCTAACCCAGTGGCTGAACACTGTACAAGTATCTAAACTGTCAAAGGTGGCACAAAAGGAGACCATTCTTTTAAGCTGGATAAGTCTCTTCACTTCTCCACAACACACTAGGCTATAAATGTATTTATACCTATTTTACAGTCTTTTGAAGGCTTGAGCAGACCCAGATTATTTCATCAGCTCCACCTGAGTGAATCTTTTCCCTCCCTAACCCATGTGCTCTCAGTAATATTGAGCTACGTCTTTAGAGGAGCTAATTCAAAGTGGTTCCAAGCTCAGAGCATTTCAGTGGAGGAGGCTGGGGAGGGACAAGGGTGTGAAGGTCAGAGGTAACACTAAGCCTTCAAACACTGTACCTGCAATGATGGAGATGCAAATGCATTTCTATTGCGCTTTTACACTTGGCCAGATTCTTCATCTTTGTGTATATGTTTCAAAAGCCTGGTGCTGAGGTTGCAGATCTCCCCAGAATTCCTAGAAATAAGAGCAGTCCAACTTAGGTGAATGTATGGAAGAGCATCAGCATAGAGAGACCTAACAACTTCTAAACACAGCACGTGACAACATGGCCAGGACACTGCCCCACAGTGCTGACTCTGGGACCTGAGTTCAGTCCTGGCTCTGACGTAGGCTTCTTCTGTGATCTCAGATGAACCGTGTAGCTTCAAGCCCTCAGGTACAAAGCAGAAAAGAGACCACCCCACACGCCCACTCTGTGTTTGCCCATACCCTTGCTGGGCCCTCTGGCACTAGAGTGAGCCACATTACATAGAACAAAGGGCATTCTGTAGGAGAAAATATCTGAATTAATGTGAGAGCTGTATGCGTGTCACTACTTAAGGAAAACAAACATATTTAGCTGCACCTTCCACTGAGCACGTATAACATTGTGTGAAATCCATGCTAGGTCCAAGTTCACTACTGGATACTGCTTCCATGGGACCTGGAGAACCTGCAGAGTTGCTAGCAGCAATTCAGGCTGAGAGGTACTGCAAGACATGACAGAGAAGAACAGGTTGGAAAGTAAGGAAAGGGAATTCAAAACATCTTTTGGATCTTACCAAGGAAATTCCCCCCTTGCATCTGGATGTGCCAGCAGACTCGTCTGCCCAGATCATCCCAGATGGTGCAGTTTTACCAACAGGCAACGTAGCTTTGCATTTCTCACTAAACTGAGCTGTTCACCTCTAAGCTTCCAGGGTCTGCTGTCTCTTCCTACCCTCTGGAGCATAAATCTGACCCCCATCCCAGGCGGGCAGATCCTGCTTATGACAGCCAGTGCTTTGTTCAGTGGTTGAGCCAACACTTCCTCCCAAGGGAGAGCGTAACTCCACAGAGGTAAAGGTCAAGTGTGCTCTTCCCAAAGCTGAGGATTTGTCTTTGCCACTTAATCCAGGCTGAGATCTTACAGCTGGCACAGAGCTTCTCCCAAGACCAGAAGCGGAGCCTTTGCGGGCAGAGGAAGGAGCGTGCCTGAGGCACAGGCAGGTACAAGGGGCGAGACTGAATCTGCCCTTCAACCACAAGCCTTTGGGGCACTAGCAAGGAGGCAGCTAGAAAAACAAACCCCCACCAGATACTTCATCACTATTTTGTGAATTAATCTTGCCCCGGCTCCCACCAGTTCAGGTCTAACGCCAAAGATGGCCAAATAGCTGTTGGTGGTAAACTTCCATGTTGCTTTACAGCCCTGCCTCCTTCATGGAGGAGTGGAAGCAAGGCAGCTTCACCACCGCAGTGCCAGCGAGGCAGGAGCTCAGATGCTTCCAACACCACTGTGGAGTGCTCCTACTATGCAGGGCTCAGCCACAGCAGCACAACTAAGGGAACAGTGAAGGGCACCATCACTCTGATTTCACAGCGGAGGTGGGGAGGTAACAGGCTGCTATTGTCCTTGACTTCCTGTCTATGGCCAAGCAAGTAGGTGGTCCTGGCAGTAGAGAGCATCTCCTGGTGCTTTTCCACAAAATCACAGACAGGTTGAGGTGGGATGGGACCTCTGGAGATGGTTCCATCCAGCTCCCTGCTCAAGCCAGGGTGCTCAGGGACATGCCCATTTGGGTTTTTGAACCCCTCCAAGACAGAGGCTCCACAGTCTTCCTGGGCAGCCTGCTTCAGCATTGTTCACTCTGATCTGACCTCACCTCTAACACAGATTGCCATCAGCTGCCTTTGCTCCAATGGGTTCGGTCACCACTGCATGAGCTGGAGGTTCCTCTCTTGGTGATATGACACCCATATACCTACACAACATTCTCAGCTGCACCTCCTGGCTCCAGCCCCCAAGGGCTCCCTCAACCCCAAGTTACAGGACCATGTTCAAGAGACTAAGCCCACAGCAAAAAGGGTGTCCCCCCCCTCAACCACACTGACCACAAACACAGCAACAGCAGATCCAGCCTTGGCCATTTCCTTCCATTTCTTGCTTTCTGTTCAAGGCAACTGAGGAACCATGGGGAAGGAGGGAGGGAGGGGGCGGGGGATATCATTTGTCAGAAAGGTTTTCTTCTTTTAGAGTCAATTGCCTCTGAGATTAAGGAGGATTAACCCTACAGCCCCTCCATAAACACCAGACTCCCCATGGCCACCACCCCCCCTCCGCTGGCCCCGCAGTCAGTATGGATCCCAGTCAGTCCATGAGGATCCCAGGCCCACAAGCCTGTTTTCACGGATCTGTGCCATTTTACCTCCCAGTGCTATTCTGGTTCTCATTATCTCTGCAGAGCTGATGACACTTAGACATTTCATCTCCCTGGAGGCTTTTTCTGGCACTTTAAGCTTGATTTATGTAATGCAGCCGTGGCCATCCTGATCACCCACGCTCACCTCTAGCTTGTTAACACCTTGGCTAGCCAAGGACCCTTCCCCTCCCACCAGCAGATTCAAATCAGGCCAAACCTCTGCACCCACCAGAGTTAAAGCCTTGGCAGCTTTCTCCTCCTTTTCTCTTTGCCTTCTCATTCATCACTGGTCATTAATCACAGCAGCTTCTTTCCACAGGGGACCTGCCTCCACAGACCCAGACCTGCCCCTGCAGCTGCCAGGCAAAATCACAAGGGCAGGCAGTGAACAAGGGCAAACCCAATTAGCAGTTGTCAGGTAACACTAGCAATAACCTTAGCCTCATCATTAACCCCAGCTGCTCAGAGAACATCACCAGTTTGTGATCCTTTCTCAGCCTAGTGCAATGCTTTTGGTGGGGGAAGCAGCCTCTTCCCCAGCCTTATGTCTTCTGTTCTTGCTAGAAACCAGTTCAGAAATGCAACAGTTTGGGATCTAAACAGCTCTTAACACTTATCTCTGCCTGTCCCCAGAGGAAAATCCAAATCCAAAGTATGGCTACAACACATGTATATCTGTTTGCAACACCTCATTGGAGGAATTAAAGAGTGACAATGATACTGTACTTGGGACATGATGACAACTACTTCCATCAAGCCAAACCAGACTGAGGCCAAGGCTGGTCCAGCCTACTAAATGGTGCTAGAGCTACAGACTGGGCATGGTACCAAACATTACAGTGGAGCCCCTCTACTTGGCCCCTAGACATCTTTGCATTTGCAGGCCTGGCGACCTTTCCAAGATTCTCTCCACCATCCTACTGTTCCTTTTCAGGCTGTTTCTTGCTCTTGTCCACACTGCCTGCACAAGCTATTTTGCAGGAGGAAGGGTCGCCTCTTATGAGCTGTCTGCATCATACCTAATGCAAGAGAGCAGGGAAAGGGGAATGTGTGTGTGAACTGCCTCTGCAAGGCAAACCTTGCACCTCCATGTTTTACTTGGACACATCTGTCTCATTGGTGTTTGGGAAAAGCCTGTCTTCTGTCCGAGTCTATCACCTGGAGAGGAAGGGCAACAGCACTGAACACAGTGAACTGGATAGCCTACACATGCCCTTCAAGACTTTCACAGTGCTTGCATCCAGACAGGCCTGCTGGGGAGGAAGATCAAGGGCAGCTGGACAGAAGCCGGATGCAGAATTTGCATCTGAAGCCACTAACAAATGAGGTGAAGGAAAAGTCTGGAACAGGGACCAAGTCTGGTTGTGGTTTGAGTCCTGACTCCAGAGCAGCTGGTGCAGCCTGGCAGGCAGTACACAACTCAGCTGTCCCAAACACCCCTGCTGAGCTGAAACTTCCTCCAGTTTGGGCCAAAGGCACCCTTCCACCTCCTTGAATTTCAGCAGTCTGGTAAAATTACAGGTAAGGAAATGACGCCCTGTCCCCCTCCCAAAGCAGACTCTATGGATCCAGGGTGCAAGGTGGGGTGGGGAGTGGAGTCAGAAAAGCAGCTGCCCAAAGTGGTTTACAGTGATTCACCACAACTGAATAACCCCCACCCCCAAACTCATAGGCTCCAAGACCCCATCAACACATCATCTAGAGCACAAACATTCCTCTGCTTTTGCTGTGCCGTGAACTCCCCTCATAATGTGGGTGCCCCTTCCTACTCTGCTTGTGGAGCTGGGGCAGGCTCTTCCAGCTGGATGCCATCCAGAGCCTCCATTGAGGTCCAGAGAAGGGAGCAGGAGGTGCTTGTGGTGGTGGAAGAAGGGACACTGAGGCCAAGGCTAAAGGGGTTAGGTGGTACTGCAAGAACCCCACACCTGTGGATGCTGGGGTGAGAGGTACCATGGGGTCAGACTTTTCTATCACTACAGCTTTGGAGATTTCCCACTTTCCATCTGCCTTCCCACCATCTGCTGAGGCGAATGCAGGGGAGAGGAGGTTTGCAAGGGTCACTCTTGGGCCAAAGCAGATGGAAAGGGCCTGCTGCGAGTGTTTTACTAGATGGGCCAGACAGCTGCAACATGCCCCCCAGCCCCGCAGAGTGCTCACTGGATCATAGAGCACAAGAGAGTACCAGGGCTGGCTCACAACTGCAGATGCTGCCCTGGAGGCCAGCTTGCAGTGAGGAGAAATACAATGATCAATGATGAGCTTGCAAATGTCTGCAGCTGGACAAAGGAGTGAATTAACAAGCTGTTTAAGTCCTTCATCAGGGGCCTGAACAAACAGATGCTGTCAGGAGCAGGTCTCTCCCCCTCCTGGGACCATCCTTCTGGTCAGAGATGGTTTTTCGAAGCACTCCTCAAGGTGGAGGGGGAAGCAGCAGCGCCTTTGTTTGCTACACAGCTCCAGGGCCTTCTCCTCCCCCTGGCCCTTTGAACCTGCTCCAGATATCTCAGCCTTACAGGCCTCCAAACCTGGCCTGCTGTGGATCTAATTAAGTCCCTTGTTCATTTATGGTCTTTTGTCATTAAAGCAAATAATTGGTGAACAGAGGCAGCAGGTTCTTGGTGTGTGCTCATATGGACTCCACTGCTCCCTTTGGTCTGCTGGGGAAGCCCTCTCCTACTCACCAAGTCCCTCTCTGCAGCCAACTGCTTCAAGACCTTCTAAGCAGAGAACACTGCCTCCCCATAGCCAACTATTCCAGGATCTTCTAAGGAAAGAACACTGCCTCCCTGTTTCCAGCCAGCTCCCTTGCTCAAAAAATGTCACCCGAGGCTTCTCAGAGCATGACACCTTTCAGTTCAAGCAAGAACATTTGCCTGGACCCTGGACCACACCTTAACCCCATCTTCTTCCTTGATGGCACCGAGACCCCTCAGAGTTTCTCCTTACTCCCTTTTGTTTGTGTTTGCTCAGGCACACACACAGCTGGGATGCTGCCATACCAGTTTTTCCCACCATTGGTACCCACTCAGTTTTGCACACAGACAGATGGATTTAAGAGGAGCATGACCCCACTACTTTTTTACCCACCCCCCACCATGTTCCCTCTTACCCTTTGCATAACAAGGATGGAGAGTGGCAGGGCTCTTTCACAGGGGGGATGCCCGGGCAGAATTCTGAGGGCTCCTGGACCAAACAGGCAGCTCCTCAGCCTTTGGAAACTTCCCTCGCCTTTGTTCCTTGGCCTTCTAGGATTGGGGGAAGGGATCGCAATGAACGTGTTTGTGCTGTTCATCTTAATAGGGTGTTGTGTAACACAGAGGGAAGTGACTACACCGGGGACCCCAGCTGAGAACAGAGACTTTAATCCTCTTGCCCAGAAAAAAAACTTGGAAAAAATACCTACATCTGTTCTGTTGCATTAGGCTCATGGCTCAGAGGCTGACAGCTGACCCCGGCTGCTCATGATGCCAAGGTATAGCTCCTGCCAAACAGTGCCAGGGTAAATTGCCATGACTGATTAGAAAGGCAGAAGGCAGCCAGAGAACCCCCTGTGCAGGTTTCTGGAGAAGGCAAAGCCAGAGTGAATCATGGAACTTTGTCTTCTCCACTGACACAGTGGCAAACAGAGTGGAGAAGGAGCAATAGTGGAAGAGAACATGGTAGAGGGTGGCAGAGGGATGAAGGTGAGGAAGCAGAGGAGAAATTGCAGCTGCATCCACTTCTCCATGGTGCTCACTAGGAATGGGCTCCAGGGGACAACTCCCCTCCTCATGGAGCCTGAGCTAGTCTGAGGCCACAGAGGAAAATAAAGGTGCTCATGTGTCTACAAGCAGAGTTCACGGCTCAAGAAGGGTACAGAGCAGATGTTGGCCCTGCAGAGCAGTGCACACTCTTCCTGACACAAGTCTGCCAGTTCTGGAGCATGTAAGAAGAGTGGTGTTAGGCTCCCTGACCCAGCACCACAACACAGCTCCCTTCCATGTCAGCCCAGCCTTTGTCCTCACCTCACATCCACCCAACAGCTCAGAGAGGAGTATAAAGGAAATTAGATAACCAGGGAACAGAACAACACTACTGAAACTTGGCTAATAGCAGACACCTAGATGTTCTGGAAACCCACCAAAGACTTCTCATCTGATTTGGCAGGGCTCTATGTTGATACACCCCCTGGGGACATGCTAGGTGCTGCACCGGGACCACAGGGCACCAGGGAGACCCCCCTTCTCTGTGCAGCCCTCCCTCTTACAGCACCATCAGGATGCTGAGGGTGGCCATCCCTTAGATGGGAGAGGGTTTCTAGTAAGCCGTTAACACCCAGTTCTGTGAAGGATCTGTCTGTTCCTTATTCAAGTATTAAATTGGCTCAACCCTAATTAGCATGACATCTATGACAGGATTAAAGCACATTCCGCCTTCCTCTTCCTGCCTAGGGCCACCAGCTGCCAAACACTCCTCCAGGTCAGCATCCTGCACAGGACAGCAGCTAGCTTCAAGAGGAGCAGAAAGCAAGCTCATTTCCAACTCCTGTCTGTCAGGGACAGGCTTCGGCCCTGAAGCAGGAAGGTTTGTTTGCTTTAAATCTTATTTAACCATGGATGTTTTCATTATCCACATCCATGTCACACTTTTATCCGCCTTTAGGAGGACAGGGAGGAAAGCTTTTGCTTTCCTTAGTCCATCTGTGGAGCAGACAGCTTTGATTAGCCACATGCTTGTTGCCTTTCCAGTCCCTGCTGGCTGTCGCTTTGACCTTGTTTGACAAGACAAAGGGATCAGGAGGAGCTCTGCATTTCTCCTGCACCCTTTGACCATTTATAAACTTCAACGCTACATCCTTGTATTGGATGCTGGTCCTCTCTCCGTTGCCACAGACTAAGTCTTCACATGATCCTAAGCCTCCAGCCCTGAATTGAGGAGCAGAGAGATGCCTCCTGATCCATGGGCATTTCTGTACTAGGATCTAAAGATGCTTCTTCGGTCCACCACCACCAGTCCCGTGACTCTTCCTCTGTTGTTGTTGTTTGACCTGGTGCCTTTTCCTCTGCTCCTTACACTGCCCAGGAGCAGATCCGTCCAGGTCAGGGCCTCAGACCTGAGCAGGACATGGCAGTCCCAAGCTGTACGTGGCTTCTCTGAAACCCTGCCACTTTGCACTGAAATTGCAGCTCAGCCCTGCTCAGGAGGAGGAACCAGAGGGGCTGAGCCACAGCAGATTCAAATCCCAGAAAGACATTCCCAGAGCACCTTCTAAAGCCACTTCTAACAGACCACTGACACTGCTAACTGCAAAGTGTGAGGTCAGCCAGGCCAAATCAGCTCCACTCAAAAACAACTCAATGCACAAAGTGTCCAAGAAGGCACTACCTGTGCAGAGATCACTTCAAGCCAGTTGGCCACCAAGGGTAGCAACAAGGTCCTTCTCTGCCCCCCCTCCCTCCCTGGCCCTGTGTCCCTGGAGTTGCTGCACTGTCCCAATCACCTACTGCAACTCATTCAAAGCTTGTGTCAACTTCCACTCCCCCAGGCTCTCTGGAAAGGCCAGCAGTGCCTGCAGTTAATAAAACCAGTCCATTTAGTTATAATGAGCCCTATAAAGAGAGTGTCAGCTCTCTCTGTGCATAAGCTCTGTTCTGCTTTCCTGGTCCATGCACTAAAATTCCCTCTCCCCTGGCAAACTGATGACTAATCAGTCTCAAAGCCCGAGGGGTTACATCTAATCTGGTTAGTGTTACTGCTGTTGTTTGTCCGTATTAAGCACATTATTCTTACTAAGATATTTGTCCTGAGTCTCCCGAGAGAGAGTGCTGCAGGTTAATCATACGTATGGAAATCCAACTTCCTTTCACGCGTTTTAAATGTGCTGCCTGTTGGAGAACAAAAGGCCAAGGGGGTGCAGTCCAACAGGGACTTGTGATGAACCACACTTCCTAGATGGTCCCTTCTCATACGCTCCATTTTGGGGGTCAGAAGCACAGGGAGAGAATCTGCCAGCCAACTCATTTGCTAGGCTGCTTTTTTTTTGTCTGCTGAACAAAAAACTAAACAAAACAAAAACCCCAGACAACAATAACCCAACCTGCAGGGTTTCAAGAGAGCTGAAGTTGGCCACTCTTAAACCTGACCAGCTCAAGCTGACTATCGGCCCCCCTCTGGTGGCCAACCAGCCACAGTCACCTTCTCTCGGCAGAACAGGGGTGTGACATCGCTGCTACCTGTCCCTGCACCGAGGCACCTTAGGGTGACGGAACACTGGAACAGGCTGCTCAGAGAGGTTGTGGAGTCTCCTTCTCTGGAGATATTCAAAACCTGCCTGGACGTGTTCCTGTGTGACCTGATCTAGGTGTTCCTGCTCTGGCAGGGGGATTGGACTAGATGATCTTTCAAGGTCCCTTCCAATCCCTGATATTCTGTGATCTCCGAGCCTGGGGCAGCACGTCTCTGGTCAGAGGACTCAGAGGACTCTCAGAGCACGGAGCTGCATCAGGGAGCATGGCAGACGTCATGAAAGTCTTCTAAACAGGAAAAGATTCATTACTAGAACAGCCAGCACCTGCCCAGTGCCTCCAAATTGACCACCTTAGTGCTATCAATAACTAGGCCCTCAATTTTTAATCACAATATTGTGTAGCACTAGGAGCCCCCATATTGAAACAGGGCCCCATTGTGCAAGGAGCTAAACATCCAGGCACAGAGCGACTGCGTGTTTTTTGGGATGAGGAATGAGAGAAAGGGCAGAAGATGAACAGGAAGAGAGCAAGTAGAAGGAAACAAGACTACACCAATCAGCCTAAGTGACAGTGGTACAGTGAGCTGCTCTCAATGGGTGAGGACACGTAGCAGAAAGACAACAGTTCAATATCGTACTAGAAGACAGCAAGGTGATGTTTTTGTACTATCATTTTTAATTTCAACAGTGACTACAATTGCTACCAGTGTATTGTGTGTTGTTCCAGTATGAAAGGACTTAGGAGAAGGAAGGCTGCTGCTCTAGTCACAGACAAGGGAAAAGGGGCTGCCAGTTGTCCCTAAGTAGAAGTTTGAGTGTGTTCCACACTAGCAATAGAGGCCTGTGCAAATCAGAGCTCATCTCTAAACAGTATATCGCTTCTCCAGACAAATCTGAACCCCCCTCGAGCTGGTTCCATCACCTCGCAAGAAGACTGCAGGGAATTGTATTTCCCTGTGTTTCTTTACCCACTGCTGTAACCAGCACTATCTTATCTCAAGGCAACCTCACACTTCAGCTACTGGAGCACAAGAGAGCCTCAAGCAGCTGTTTCTTCCGGTAAGAGATGAGATTTCTACCATTACTCAGAAAATTGCATCAGTTTATAGACCATCAGAATTATGTTAGCACAAATCCCTAAATCAAGGGGTGGGTACAGGCCAACACACTTCTCGCAGCTTATCAGAGAATTGCCTCAAGAGGGAAAGAAGAATTTGGTCTTGGCCACTGCAGAGTTACTCCCCGCAAAACCACCCAAACTCAGTCTGGCCTTCACGTGCCTTATAGAAAACTGGAACAGCCTTAGGCTAATTCCAGTTTCTCCTTCGCTCATATGGTGCACGAGCTCCACTTCCTTTGTCTGTACTCACTGCAGCTTTCTACCAAGGCTGAGAGCCTTGGCTCTCGGCCTCACTCCCTGCTTCCAACCCTGTGTGCAATTGCCCATGCCTCAACATACTCTGTAGCACGCCATCCCTGCAGAAGGGTAGCTGGAAAAGACTGACCGGGAATTTTGGGTGAACTTCAGCTACAGCTGTTTCGTTTTACTGAAAAAAAAAAAAAAAAAAAAGAGTTATAGCAAATTATGTCTAAAAATGAACACATTCATGCAGTAACACCTCCCTCCTACAATCAAGTTTCATGCTCCAGAGAGCAGAGATTAGGGTTTCTCACGCATTCAATGAAAGAAAAAAAAAAAAAAAAACCCCAACAAAAAACCCTCAAACCAAACCAAAACAAAACCCAAGGAAAGAGTTTAAGGGGAAGATTCAAAAAAATCTCCAATTCTGCCCCTTAAGGCTGAAGTCAAGACAGGCTGAGGTTCTGGTGGAGTTTGCTGTTTCCCGTAAGTGTTTTTTAGTTCCCATAACCACATGTTCAAACTCTTTCTGCTGTCAGTTTGCTGACCTGTCAGTTAGACACAAGATGGTGGCAGAAAAGCCAAAACCCTACTAAACATGTTAATTCACTATGGGAACCAGGAGTTAAAGCCTGGACCAACTGACCAATTCAGCCACAACAGTACAAAAGGAAGAAGAAACCTTATCCAAACCAAGCATTATTTCCCCATTTTCTTACTCAGGTGTCTGAACAAATTCCTTCTCCACAGTTCTACAACTGAGGCAAACAGAAAGCTGTGCAGCAGAGCTGAATGCACACAAATCCAGTTTCCCAAGCAGCACATCTTGACACATCTCAGGTCAAGTGGCTGTGTGCAGAATCAAAGACCCTAAGACACCAGGCAGCTCCTTACTATTACTGGAGACGCAAGCTGGGACATGTAGGATTCCAGCATGAAGTGTGCGGGCATGATTTCTCTCCCAGCCCCACGTCCATGCCAGGATAAATGGAGGCTGTACTCGGCAACAGGTCACTGTGACCACTCCCTGTCCAAGACACCACAAGAAACTGGTGATCAGGACAAACAACATGGGCAGACAGATCATATCACACACCCTGCAAAGAGGGGCAGAAACTTTAGAACCTACTTCATGCTAAAGTAATCCAGCAAGCTGAGCTCTCTTCTTCACACCCAAACAAGATAGTGTTTCTGAAAACTTCAGCCTCAGCTTGGCCAGCTTCCCATAAGTAATACTGGTCATAGCATGTAAAGACATGTCTGCATGGTTTGAGGTGTATCATTTTGCTCATGGCAGGTTTGCAGACAATGTCACCCACCTTTTAGTGCCCTGACCCCAGCTCCAGCATCTCTAGACTCACCAACTCTGGGATTTCCAGAAGACTCTAGAACTTCAGTTTCTGGATTCTTCATAGTGCTCACCACTGCTTAATCTAACCTCTGTGTTCTCCGAGTCCAGCATAAGACAACTTTGTTCCCAACAAAGAGGCTTCTAATTAATACCATGACCCAGCACAATGCTACCCAGATGCTCCCCAAGACTCACATACATTGATCACTCTTCTTTAGCTAGTGCTCAGGGCTTGAAAGACAGAACCAAGGGGAGATGATGGTTTCATAATCTGTGAGAATATCTGCCTCGTTGTGTTGCAGCACCCGCAGCCAGCCAATGCTACGGTGAGGGAAGGTGTGCTCAATCTTCACGCAGATCAGGAAACAGTGTTTTCATCGTTTTACAGGCAGCAATGCTAATGGACACAGAATCATATTTCAAAATCTTTTCAAGTTTTAAAGTTATTATTTTAATCCTNCAGTGCACCAGAGCTGGAAACGTATCAAGCCCAGAGAAGCACAGAAATTAGATGCTGCCCCTGAAGGCAACAAGCTGTCAACTTACTAATTACTCCCCCATTTGTTGGCAGACACTTCCAGGTACATTGTTTCCACCCTGCAATATGAAAGCATTTTGTACAACTTAAAAAGGTGCCAAGTACTCAAATGCCCCCTCTTTTCCTGGCTTCACCTAACTCTCCTGACACTACAGTGAAGCCAAGCAGTACAAATACCTGCATTTCAGAAAATCAGGTAATACACAAAGAGATTAAAGAGTCATTGCACCAATCGCGTTATTAATTTACAAATACTTTCTGGCATTACCAGTTGCTTCAGCCCATTTTCCAGCCCACTGTGGAGAGACCTCACAGTAGCCTGCCAGCCCCAGCCCAGAGTCCTGCCTCTTCCCAGCAGCTCCCAGGTCCTGGGTTCAGTCAGGCATCCTGAAAGGCTGCAGGTAGAGAATCACCCTCTCCCCCCTGCAGCAAAGACCTGGTGAAGCCCATTCACCCACGGACAGCTCTAAACAGCTCAAGTCCCTCCATGCAGCCCTGAAAGAACACTGAGCTGAGAAGGCAGCATTTTTAAAATATTTTATTTATTATACAAACTATTTACAAAATCAGCTACTACAACCACAGGCTTCCAAATTTTGGCTGAACTCTGCCAGAAATTCACCAGAGGGAACGAGGATTTCACCTGTATCATCCACAGCTCCTGGCTTCTAAAAACATGCAACATGGCCTGCAGGTGCAGGCTGAAGCCAGGCCTGCTGCACCTCAAAGCAGCTTCAGGAAACATGGAACCTGTCTGACATGATACCAGGATCCTCAGGATTTCTACAGAGAGGCCTCTACTAAGTGTGAATAAATAAAGGGCAAAAAGAAAAGTAACAAACCTCTGCCAGAAGTGACATACCTTACAGGTGACCAAAGCGCATCCCCATTGCCAGTGTTAAGGGCAGCATAAAAAGGGAATGCCCTGGGAAAGGGTATAAAGCTAGAGACAAGCTCAGAAACAGAGGGATGGATCTCAGAAACATGGGACCAGCTAGTGGCCTGTGGAAATAATGGGGATGGGCTTAGTTGACGAAGAGCACCCATCACAGTTCTGACTGCACTTGTGTTAAGAAGAAAGTCCTTGGCATCTGCACAGCTGCTGGGAAGTGTGGAGTGCTGGCTGCAATGCAATGAGAAGCATTTAGGAGCTCTTTTCAGCAGAGGAAGAAAGCCCCATGTCCAAGTACTTTGTCCTCAGAATAAAAAAAGTCCAGCTCAAGAGAAGGAGGACGAAAGTTCCTGAGGAAGATGTCACTGGCAGAGTTAGCCCACAGCTACAAGGCTGGAAACATCCTCACCAGGTAAGACTGCAAGACAAAGCTGCAACATGGGAACAGCACTAAGCTACACCTCCCAGCAAACAGGAGTTAAGCCAAGCACTGCTACCTCCTCTCGGTCCCTGGAAAAAGCAGTGAAGTGGTGGCATGGAGAACTCAGGAGATGCAACTCTACTGACCATGGAAACCACCTGCAGTGTAAATAAAGTGGTACCATACTCTCCATCCAAAGGAGGTCAGCACCTTGCAGAATGGAGCTTGCACTAAAAAAGGGAGAACAGCCACTACTAAAGCAATCTGGCAGAGCACAACAGTGGCATCTTTCAAGCTGGCAGCCTCCCAGCACCTCAGTGCCAGTGACAGAATGAATTCACAAGGCAAAGAAATCCCCCTGAGTAGTCTCAATGCTCAGCTGGCTGCCTTTTGGCACCAAAATGGCTTACTTTTTTCCTGTATAGAAGTACCACAGCCCCAGAACAGCTAAGATGCTGCCTTAAAAAAACATTTTCTAGATATAGGATGTTTCCCCAAAATTCCAAGTCAACTTATCTAAACTCTACTTGAAAAGCACACACAGTTATCTAAAAATATCTGTGCAGAAGTCTGCCCAAATCAGCTTGAGGACACCAGAAGGGGGCCGAAGAGGGTGACGTGTTTTTTTATCTAATATGGCATTCTAAAATTAGCTCAGGGATGCCAGTCTGAGACTCCATTCTAGAAGAAACCCAGCACTTCCATAATCCAGTGAAAGCTTATATTGCAGGTAGTAGCACTGCAGGTTTCTCAAACTGATTCCCACATGCCTTTGACTCCTGACCTGAATTAAAGGACTGTTGAGAACTTGAAGAGCTTGAATTTTTCTTCACTGAAGAACTCAAAGATTCCCAGATTCCCCTTCCCCTTATTTCCCTGGAAGGGCTGAATGGATTGCCAGCAACAAGAAACTCCAGTTATAAGCTTACATCTCATGCTGATCTGCCCACTCTTCTTCCCGCAAGCCAGACAATGGTGAGTACAGGCTGTTGAGTGATCACTTGAGCAAAGTTCTAGTTAGCATTTTGTGCTGGAAAACTAGCAGCACTGAATGGAGAAGGAGAAAAGGAGAGCTGAAGAAAGAAGGTAGGAAGATCAGGAGGACAGAAAGCCAGCTGCTCTCCAGGTACCAACACCCCTCTGGAAACGCAGTAGAGAAGGAGAAGCCTCAGGCTGCTGCATGATAGAGGTAGAAGCCAAGACCCTGCAGGATGCCCGGGTGGAGGTACCACATTCTGCCCAGTACCATCACCACAACAACAAATGCAAGCCCAGTGCACGCTGTAGCTGCTTTACTGACCGGTCACTTACTACACAACATACATACCCTGAAGGTGAATGTGGGATAGGCATTGGTGCTCAGCATTGAGGGATCACACTCACGCCCATACGCTCTCTCCTGAGGAAGGGAAAAGAAGGCAAGGGCATGGGACAGCTTCCTGTGCAACATCAACTATCATAAACATTCAGTGGAGGAGAAACTCCTCTTCCAGTTCATTTGCAGAGGCTCATTACCAGCCACTGCTGGAGAAGGACGCTTCTGCTGCTGGACCCTGGCGGAGGTAGTACAGGATCACTGCCAGGGCCAGCCAGCACTTGTGCTCTGATGAGATTGTTCTCTCCTTTGGGTTACTCCCTCCAGCGGATACTGCTCATTTTTCTCTGTGGCACAGGTGACAGCAGTATCCAGAGCAAGATGGAGACGGAGAATTGGAAACCCTCCTGGATCAGGTGCTGAAAGGAAAGGACAACCCTATACTCTTTGTGAGTCACAGAGTTAGATGAGCTATCAGGGAGCATCAGCGGTGTAGTTGAGCCAAGACATGGAAAATTACTAAGGCTTCCTGTGAGCCAGGTTTCCAGCAGAGCTCCATGCTCTCCCTCTTCCTCCCAGAGAGCTATGATTAACAGCAGCTCAGCACGTCTCCTGCACCTCACTGTAACTTCTGCTTATGAACTTCATCTTCTCACAGAAGGATGGGCATACAGGATACAGGGAAATCAAGTGCAATATCTTCTTGATGAACGCACCACAGTCCTTTTGCTGTTTCACATTGAACCAAAGGGAGAATGAGGGAAAGGGAAAGGATGAGCTCTTGGTGACATATTTGGGATATGGAAAGGCCACGTGACGTCCTCTGGATGACAAATTCCTTTACATGGAGTCTTTGCTCTGCCTCCATTGCCCATGTGAAGGGAAGGAGAACAAGCAGAGGATTGAACCTGGGTCTTGCCACGAAGAGCCAGGAGGCTAAGCGGTCTCCTGGAAAGGGGAAATCACAGCATGCCAAAGCCCTCACAACCCTCGCTGATCGCTAGTTGCAGCATCTTGTGCACTTCTTCATAAGAGTCATAAGTAGGGAGGCACAGCTGGTTAAAACTGTAAAACAAAATAAAAACTCCATTCAGGCTAGATCCTGAGGGACCTAAGGGACCATCCCCTTATCAGGCTGCTTTTAGATGGGCAGAGTTGAGCATCACACACATTACATGTTATACACTGCTTGCCCACCACAACTACCTGGTGTTATTCCCAAAAGCCCAATGCAAGAAGTCCCACCACCCCACAATACTTGCCAAGTGTGGGCTGTTGGCAAAGTACTGTGAGTTGGAGCTGCGATGATCTGGAAAGATGGACAGAGTGCAGCAAACCCTCCTGGGGGCAGCTGGGAGGAACCAGTTGTGAACTGCAAGAGCCTGGCCAGCTCCTCCTGTGTGAAACTGGAGACCACAGTCCAAAACCACCTCATAACCTGTTAGGAAACAGGAAAGGTAAAGGCAGGTCAGCCAAGAAAATCAAATAGCATATAAGCAAGTTGCAAGAAGATCAGTCAATTGCCCTTTGCAAGCAAGGACTGTACTAATAGTCCTGTATTCTTTTCATTTTACCAGGATGACACATAGAGGCAAGTATTACATAGATGCTTTTATCAGTTAAGAGATGTCCCACGCTACTACCTCCCACCAGTCCTTTCCCCTTAAAGCAGAAAGGCTTCTGCTCTCCTCACAGAGATTTTATTTTTAGGAATACCTGCATAGGCAATGAGGTAGGTTTACAATGCAGAAGTTCGCTTGCTTCTTGCACTATGCTAATCTTTTGCTTCTCCACATCCTCTAGTACTTTTGCAGGAAGGTGGAACCATCCCAGCCTTTACAGCTCCCAATGTACTCCCAATGTCTTTTTTATCTTGGGCATTTTGGCAGCTTCCATTATTTATTTTTTAAATGAAGTTGCTACCATTCTCATACCCCTTCCACTGGGAAAGGAAGGAAGGGATGTGAAGAATTATAGGGTACAAATTTAGCCTACTACATCAGTAGTCTTTACCATGATGCTGAATTCCAAACGCTCCACATGGGCTGTAATCTTATCTTCAAGCATCCCCATGAACATCTTCAATAGCAATCATTCCCACCAATTTCTCCTGATTCCCCACTGAACTGTTCTTATCTAGTGCTTTGCTGGATTTTCTTAAAAAGACCACTCCTGCTGACTTTTTTTCCCTGCTGGTAATAAATAAGCATCACCTCTAGTCAGCCAGGCTGAAGGGTATCTCTAGGGGGAAATATTATTTCATAATGCATGCACTCCTGACACCCAAATCTTCCAGTTTGTCCTTCTGGAAGCCCAATTTCCATCCAAGAAATCTGTTCCCAGTTTAAGTTGTCTTCTGCTGTAGTTGGGCTAACATCAAGCAGAAGGTAGAAATTTTTTCACATGCCTTCTCACGGAAGTGCCAAGATCCTCCTACCACTACAGCATGTGCCTTGAAGTCACAGACGCTGATATCTCCAGTACCGCACATAAGCAACTGAAAGGCAAGAGACTGCAGTCAGAAAGTCAGGAGCCCAGGAAACAAGGCAACAGCTACTATGCAAATTACAAATGTTTAAAACGCGTAGAGAAGAAACACTTTGGCTTTATTCCAAATCCAGAAAGAGTTTCATTTGTCAACAACGAGGGTAAGGAAGGATAGAGATGCTTAGGGAGGCAGCAATTACCTCAAGCTCATTCTCATCAAAAATAGCCAGGAGGTTCTCAGGAACTAATTCATTAAGACCTGGAAGAGAAGAGTAGACAAGATCAGCAAGTGCCATCCCCTGGGAGATAAAGACAGAAAGGAGCAGGGAGCAGGCATCCTGTTACCTTTCAGGAAGTGATCCACCTCCTCCCTAACTTGACTGGCCAACCTGTACTGTGCAAGCAGATTTAGATACAAGATTTTGTTTTCATTGGTCACTGGTACTTGAGCACCTCCTGTCACCAGTTCCACCACCTGAAAACAGGAGAACACTTGACGTGAGCCCGACCAGCAGCGTTCTTCTACCCTGAACTCCCAACCAGAGTAAACACAAGCAAGGATCTGCTGCCCAGAGTAAGCTCAATTTTCTGGGGCACCGAGCAGAGTTCTCAGCCTCCCCTGCTACAGGCAGGAGGGGTTAAACAGCCCCACCGTCAGGAACTGCCTTCCTCACCTTCTCCAGTTGTCCTGTTTTGCTATACTTCTCTTCAGCAAAGACCAGATCCATCTCACTCACATCATTGTTCAGTATGAAACAAACTTTGGATTTATAGAATTCTGGGTCATCCGTTTCAAAATACTGCGTGAAAGAAAAAGGTAGGGATATGGAGGGAAGAAAAAAGACACCAAACCCCACATACATCGTTAACCAGGGTTCTGGATCTGCTTCTACTTCACCAATTTTCAATCTCTCCCCAGACCAATACAAGCTTCAGACAAGGCTGGGAAACTTTACCTTGTAATGCATACGAAGTCCTATGATCTGAGCCAGGAAGGATCGGGTGAAGCGAGCTCGAACCAGTTGTTTGTAAGCACCTCCCAGAGACGATTCATAAAGACACTTTCCTACTAGGCGACCTGCAAATTCATACACTTTGAGTCGTAAATATGTGGGACGCCCTGGATTTGGATGCACCTGTGAAGAGGAAGCAGAATGAAGCATCCAAGTACCAGACAAGACTAGCACAAATAGCAAGTATGGGACCAGGTCAAGTCACTGCATCTCTCAGGTTACCCCAGGAGCTTTACTGTTAATACGCTAAGATCATTAAGCAAAGCTTTGAGAAAGGCCATGGAAGTAACTGTGCAGGCAAGCTAAAGAATGAGTAAGGTTGCACACTTAATGAATTTAGCAGCAACATTATTTAACTAGCAGCATGTCAACGCACACAGTCCTGTGTGCTCAGCAAGAGGAACTGCAGACTCACCAAAGCCTGGTTGTTATCGCTGAAGCGGGTGAAGAGTTGATTGGTGGTATCAAATAACGCCTTACAGATGAGCTCAAACCACTCTCTCCGTGGACCTCCCCAGTCCAGAGCTAGATGATAAAACAAGCTTGGTCATCCATGGCTCATCAGTTCAACAGTTTCGTGCGCACTTCTCAGTGTTATCCCTGACATAAGAGCTCGTCGCAGGAAATAGCTCCGTAGCAAAAAACCAGAGCAGTAAAGAGGGACTGCAGAACTCTAGGTTCTGCTACCAAACCTAGCCTTAATATTTTTTTGGGCCTCAGGTCCCTACATAAAGTAGAGAGAGAATAGCACCAACAGGATAATTCATTAACATCTGTGAGAAAGTGAAAGGGCTGGAAAGCCACACAGGATGGACATGCTACAAGAAACCAGGATTTCAGACTAATACTACTCCCACCATCCTCCCTTTCACTTCTTCCTTCCACTATATTCACAGGATAACTCACCTTCTTCATCCTGAAAAATCACTTCGAAGTTTTTGCTCCAGTCAGAAACAGAAAAATTTCGTGTTGCTTTAAAAGACTAAAAAACACAAACAAACAAAAAAGAAAATAGCAGCAGCTGTTACTGCTTGGCATCCCATAACCAACGTGCACTCTTGCACATGGGCAATTTAAGCAACACAAAACCCAAGAAACAGTCTAGTACTCTAAAGCATAATACTGAGAATTAGAAACTCCCAAGGTCTAGTTCTTATTTGTCCAAAGCCATGGAAGCCAATTCCTCATTTTCTATTATGACAGACATTATCCATATAAATACAGCTCATCTTAAAATCAGTATGAGGTCTTAGCACAGCACAGATATATCCCTCTCAAGGCTGCAGTACAGCATTGTTTAACGTATTAAAATGCTTGTGGGAAGGAGCAATTTCTGTGAAGCACTGTCAGCCCACGAGTTAGATTTAAAAAAGGAATGCTTCAAAGAGCACTAGAAAATAGCTTGAACAGTTCACCGAATTCATACTTAAAGTCACAATGCAGAAAATTAACAATATATTCCAAATGTCTCAGACTTCCTGTGTCCCAATTGTGGATTCCAATTACAGAAAATTTGGAAGTCCTCAGTCATGCAGGTAGCTTTGGTTTAGCTTATCTTCAAACAGGTAGGAGCATCACAGTAGTCACACCTCTGGGCTAAACATACAGGTCACATTTGTTGTGTCTGTCAACACTGGATACTGAAGTTTACATTTATTACTATCATGGCCCTTAATTTATTTTGTTTTACACTAGGCTGTAACCCCAGAGCTCATGACAGTGGCGGAATTTCCAAAATAGCTCTAAAACAAACAGTCATGGAAACACTGTTTAGAAATGAAGTAATTTTGTAGCAAGCTATTAAATGAAACATGATCTCATAAACTCTGCAAACTTGTACGTGCAGAAGATATTCCAAAACATGGATTTACTGAGTGTAAATCAAGGGAAATCCCAACCACTCCTGCTCTTCCCAGAAATGTTCTCTTCCATCTTTATAACATTAGTTGTGCGAGACACGTGGAAACAATAAGTCAGGGTAACTGCCTGCCCTGCGTACGCAGTAATTAGAAAGTCAGTTAACAAGTGTACTTTATGAATGACTCTTTCTTAAGTTCAATTTTTGAAACATATCAGGTCAGCTTTTGTGAAGACTTAAGGACTCTACAGAGTATTTTATCATCACATTGAAACGCTACAAGAAGCCTGTCAACGCAAGAGTTTCATGCGAGCACATCAGTGACACCTGACTCGACAGCGTTATCTCACCAAATAGCTCTGCATCGGAAAAACAGTAGATCAAGACTGAATAGTTCTGGGTCCTGCTCCAGATAGACAGTCTCTCTCTCTGGGCCTCAGGTTCCAATATAAAGCAGGAACAGAATAGCACCAGCAGGTTTCCTGCTTTTAGAGGCTTTGCATGCATTTGCCCTAGACATCTCTCAGGGCTTGATTTACTCTGCAATGAGCTTCTTAAAAATATATCAGTGCTGAAGTTTACCAATTAAGACATTGATCTCATTTAAATGGCTGCAGAGAAGGAACACAGCATCCCACGCAATAACAAACCTGAACAGAGAGGAGGTACCCTGAGATTAATTTTTTTCCCCCGTCTCAATCTGTCTACTGGCATGAAAGAGGATTAACCATTTTTAGCACAGTTGCCCTGGCACATGCCAGTCTGCATTTCTTCAGGCACCGAGAAGAAGAAGGATGGAGGAAGCATTGGGCTTAAGCAAAGTAACCTGTGCACTCACCGATTCCAGCAGGCAGTGACGGCTGACCTTCAGCGTGACCTTTGAATGAGGTCTTTTCATGTGCACCTGACGCAGCTCTCTCTGAAAGAAGTTCACTTTATCTTGGAAGGTCTCTGAGCCTCCTGGGAAGTGACAAGTTGGGTCAGGCCTGAGCTGTCAACACCTCCAACATCTAGAAGGTATTCCTAAGACTACCTGCACAGGTCAGCTTTACAGCCCAGGATAAGTTTATTACAGCAAAGTTTGGAAACAGAACTCTAAAGGTAGTTTGCAGTTAGTCTTGCTGACAGTCAGATACCCACAGGGACACTTTCAAAGAGCTTGACAGAAAAGCCAAACTGAAAAGGAACAACTGGCATGATGAAATACACTCATTGGAAGCACCAACAGGAACAGAACATGAGACTCCAGCAATCAGTTCTCAACAGAGGTCATTCAGTGCTGGCCATCTTCATTTCCAAGGGAAACTAGCAGACTCAAGTGCTAACTTCCTGACTACTGTACCCACCTCACCACCCCTTTACCTATGTTTTTATGCAGAGAGCGAATGAAAGTGGCTGCCAAGATGTTCCTCTCCTTGCAGCTGAGCTCCACAGGGGGTTGGATTCCATCATCCACCACCAGTGTCAGTAATTTGTGCACAGGGTCAGGACCAAGGTATGAAAACTAGCAGCAAAAAGATGCAAGAAAGGGTAAACCCACCATGCAGAAGGCACAGCCTGTTCAGTAGACAGAGCAACACCACTTGCGCTCTAAGACTTTCTCTGGTCACCATGCAGATGCAGTTAACATCCAGTTTAACCATCTGGACTCCATTTAGGAGGCTGCTTCAAGCCTTACACCCTAGCCTAGGGGCTTCAGTCGCCACAATCACAGCATTTTAGCAAGGTTATGAGGAAAACAAACAAGAGAAATACAAAAGATCAAGATTTTTGCCTACAATTGGGACAAAAAGCAGGTAAAAGTGATACAACTGACTCCTACTCATAAATGCTAGCAGAATTTAGGCACTGAGAGGGAATTCCAAAGTCTGAATTTTACACAACAAAATGTTGCTCTCTGGGTGGCAGCCCTTCTCTCCAAGATCAAAAACCAGACTGTCATTCACAAAGACCACAAGCTAGTAATGCAGAGGTGCAGCAAGAGCTAGATGGGAAGAGGCTCACCTTTGTGCCAGGACATACTCTAAAGGTGAAAAGCCGCCACGGAATGATCTTCAGGTAGAATTCTTTCACTGAGAATTGCTGAGTAACCACAAGGAAAAGAAAATATTAAAGGTCACACATCTGTTAAGGATTGTCCCTGAAACACAAGGCACAAGACAGATCCATAAGGCCAGATCTCCCCTCAACTCCATGGACAGGTTACTGCAACTTATGGTGACATCCTCCTCTGGCACAACACATAGAAAACCTTTCAAGCCCTACAAAACTGCAAGCAGCTTGTCAGTAAGACTTTACTGTGTGCATTTACAACACATATTGGATACCAGCATGACACATATTTTACAGCAGTAGGCCGTTGTGTTCAGTAGAACATTACCAGTCTAACTGGGTGGTAAAGATAAGTACATTTGAGAGGATGAATTCAGGACAAGATTGTAATGTATTGACAAAAACATTTTTTTGGGGGGGAAAGAAAATTAACAAAAAAAAAAAAAATCACACTGCCTAGCAGAATCATTGCTACTACTCTCTACTTTCCACAACCATTTCATACAACTTTTTAAGAACATTTGGAATTGCTAAATCCCGGAGATTTACAGAATTTTCTTCTCCATGTCTTTCTGCCAGAACAAATAACTACTAACTGTGAAACTGTCACCTTCTAGAGAGCAAACTAAGAAGAAATTTTAGCATCTTTAGACAGAACACAAAACCATTTCCCACAGAAGCCTGTTTTAGCCACATTGACTGGAAAAAATGACAAGCAGCATTTCTCCAGAAACAAAAAAAGTATGAACAGCAACCCCTTAAAGAAATAATAGCATAGTAACAGTTATCTACTGTACAGGACAGATGCTCTGGGTATATAGAGAGATATCCAGGAATACAATTACGCAAGCATCAAAATCCCATTAATAACCTAAAGGGAACCTGCAACAGTACCCACTTTTGGTGATCTTTCACCAGGTTAAAAAAACTACAAAAGTCCAGAAAGACACCCCAAGGAAAAAAGGATGCTGAGCTCATGAGGACCCAGCACTCATTCCCAAAGTCACTTCTTAGAGCCAGGTGCAGTAGACATTTAGAAATCTCTAGCAACACCCCCCACCTCCTAGAACAGTTCCACAGTCTCTCTTTGTCAGGAAAGTAACTCCTGGATTAGTCTTTCACTTTGATACTTAGTACTGCATTTTTCAGAATGCATTCAGATCAATTGATTAATTGTAGAATCATAGAGTACCAGGTGGAAGGAACCTCAAGGATCATCTGATCCAACTTTTCTTGGCAAAAGCACGGTTTAGACAAGGCTGCCCAACACCCTATCCTGTCGAACCTTAAAAGTGTCCAATGCTGGGGAATCCATCTCTTCCCTGGGGAGATTATTCCAATGGTTGACTGTTATTATGAAAACTTTTCCTCATGTCCAATCAGAATCTTCCCAGAATTAACTTTTACCCATTACCCCCATCTTTTTCATGTGACTCCTTGCAAGACAGGAGCCTCCAACTTCTTTGTAGCCACACTACAATACAGTGACAAAGTCTCCCCTAAGCTACCTTTCCTCAAGGCTGAACAAACCCATTTCTTTCATATGGCAGGCTTCCCAGTCCTTTGATCATCTCTGTGGCCCTTCTCTGGACTCTCTCCAGCCTGTCCACATCTTTTTTGCATAGCAGGGACCAAAACTGAACACCACATTCCAGGCGAGGCCTGACAAGCACTGGGCAGAGTGGGATAATATCTTTGTCTGCTGCCAGTGCTCTTGTTGATGCAACCCAGCATCCTGTTGGCTTCTTTGCTGCAGCAGCACACTGTTCACTCATACTAATCTTGTTGTCCAGCAGGATGCCCAGGTCCCTTTCCACAGAGCTGCTCCCCAGCCAGGTAATCTCAGCCTGTGCTGCACTCCTGGAATATGTTTTCCCAGGTGCAAGACCTTACATTGCTCTTTGTTGAGCTTCGTAACATTCTTGTTAGCTCACTCCTCCATCTTTTCCAGGTATTCCTGCAGGGTGGCTCTCCCTTCTGAAGTGTCCACTTGCCCACTCCGGTATCATAGGCAAACTTCACCAGCCAACCTGATCCCATCATCCAGATCACTTATGAAGACATGTCAGGCCCAATATCAATCCCTAATCAAGATATTAAATGGTGTTTGGCCCAATATTGATCCCTGGGGGACCCAACTTACGACCAGTTTGAAAAGGAGTTATTTACCACCAACCTCTGGGTGGGTGTGACCTGACAGCTGGTTCCCCACCCACTGGCACAGACCATTTGTCTAGACTACAACATCTCAGTTTCGGTGATCTGTTGGGAAGAGTCCGTGGGAAACCATATTGAAAACCTGAGAGAAATCCAAGTAGACAACATCCATTGCTCACCCCACATCAACCAGGCAGATTACTTTGTCACAGAAGGCAATTGGGTTTGTCAAACACAATTTGCCCTTGGGGAATCCATGCTGGCTTTTCCTAGTCATGTGCTTCATTTGACTTGTGACAGGCCCAGGGAGGATTCATTCCATAACTTTCCCAGGGACTGAAGTAAGACTGATAGGACTAAAATTTCCTGGATCCTTCTTTAAGCCCTTCTTGTAGATGGGAGTTACATTAGCCTTCTTCCACTATTCTAGGACATCCCCAATCTCCACAACTTCTCAAAGATTACAAAGAGCAGTCTCTCAGTGATGTCAGCCACCTCTCTTAACACCCCCAGGCAGATATTGTCAAAGCGAATTTAAACATATTAGCAGATTTAGTGGAATTTTCTTTCTTACTATAAAAAAATCCTCAGTTTCTCTTGAATTGCTTCTATCCTGTTTCTTCTACTTATGTATTTACCCTTTATGCATTGACCTTTTTCCCTCCCCTTTTATTTTTCCTGAAACATTCAAGAAACAGGACAAAGACATTAAATCTGAAAAGTGTCTTCCTCTACGTTCTGATCTACAGGTATTGGAAACTGAGAAAAGGAAATGCAGGTCTGACCTGACCAGAAAAAAGGAAAGGTAAACAGAATATTTACTGGACACTCAGAGAGAAAAGTCAGCTTTGGATCAGACCTAGAAAGATACGTCCAGTTTCAAAACTTCAAGGAGCACTTTAACATTATTCTCAGTCATAAGCTCCATGTTTGCTGTCTAGCCTTAAACAAACCTTTTTAAACCAAATGTGAGGCACCTAAATCTGGAGATAGGACACAAAGAAGCTCTTCAGTCACGGTGTACTTTAAACATACAAGAGTGGCAACTTTACGGTATCTACCTTAGGTGACACATAGCAGTACACTTTTTTAGGTTTCTTCACTTTCTCGGGTGTTTGGCTGTCAGAGGGAGAATCTTCATCTTCATCCTCTGTTGCAGTAGAAGGACGGCGCTGGGAGGAGCTCAGGTGCGTTGGTGGGAGTTGCCACTGAGTGTTGGTATAGCTAGGAGCATCGTAAAGGTAGGCTTCAAAGTAAATACTGACACCTGAGGTGGACACATTGCGTTCTACAATGTTCTTTTCATTTTCTGAGGGAAACAGATATAAGAGATTTGTGTAAATCTTAATGGACACCAGAACAAAAAACTAAAGAATCCACAGACCACCATGAAATTAGTTACTAAGATTTAATAACATCCAAAGGAAAACCTGATCAAAGACAACTCTGATAAAAGACAATCCAGAAGTGGGATGAAAAGATTTCAAGAAAGCAGTTTCTCTGTTTTGGTTTCAGACAGTGACTGGTTCAAGGGAAAAAGCAATACAAAACCTGTGCCTCAGAGCACCAGCCTGAAGGCACAGCCACATGTCAGCCAAACTGCAGACTGCCTCACTCCCCAAAAAAACAGGAATTGTAAAAAAGCACATAAGTTACAGGCATTTATCTTCATCCATAGAGCTTACCAAACAATATGTGACTGGCTCAGATGCCAAGTACTAGCAAGCAGTAAAAATTGCCTGATTTTCAGAGGTAAGCCTCCTGAGATCGGTAAAAAAACACACATGCTTTTATCTGCTGATGGAACAGATTATCAGCCTCCAGAGGTCTCTCTTGTCCGCAGCAAATTCATTTACCTTGGCACTTTTAAATTAATAGGCATTCCTTTAGCAATTAAGCATGGTTAGCTGGCAGGGAAGCCACATTAACTCTGCTACACCGAATGTTCAAAGCATCTTGTAAGAGGACACCTGGAGAATAAATATTGAGTAGCTCTTGACTCACCACTTAGAACAATGATGTCAAAATCACCATTGCTTATGGGCTGGTTCTGGTAGGAGATGCAGGCATGGAAACAGCCCCTACAGTGCAAGGTGAGTCGGAAGAACACTTCGCAAGTCTGCCGATTGGACACCACGGACTTCTCAAACACAACATCAGAGCTCTCTTCTTCTTGAGGACCCAGCTAAACAGAAAACAAATTAAAAAGGTGGGGGGCTCCAGCTTATCTGAAGCCAAGCAGCAAGGGATGAGGTTGTACTCACCTCATAGATGGAGATACTGTAATTGTGCTCATCTATTAGGGACACAGAATTGCTGGTGGGATTGTCATACTCATCTCTGGGAACTATCTGCAGAGTGTGCTGCTGCCCACAGGTCAGAACCAGAGTGGAGAAATGGCAGACAATTTTGGTTTTGGAGGGAACCACCATCCCTGAAGCAGACAACAACAGTTTAGAGTCAAATAAATTCCAAGATGAAGCTACAAACAGCAAAGGAAAAGCAACTAGGAGCACAATACTCTTGAAAACAGATCAAATACATTCTATGCCCCTATGTTAAAAAAACCAAAGTATCTGATCACTGAAATACACGGTGTGGTGCACAGGGTTTGCCTGGGGTCAGAATCTTAATACTGATAAGACAAACCTAATTAGCCCTCTAGAAGATGCTTTTCCCACCGTTCTAACCTTCAGCTCAAGAAATTGCTCCCACTGCTTATACAAAGAAGGCGACAGCTGACATCCAATGAAACCTGCAAATTCAGCCTGACAAACCAACCAAGTTAAATCTGAGCTTCCTCTTTCTGAAGAGGTATCTTATCAACCTTTGTATCTATTCACAACACACTGGAATAGATGTACTTTCAATGAACACATATGTGAAATATAAAAGATGCCAACTGAGGTCAAAAACTGTAAGTAGAAGGAAACAAATTTAAAATGGATAAAAACGACATGTTATTAAAGACTCTACAATCAAAGGTATCAACTGCTCCAGAAGCTTAAAGGAGCGGAGTTGGGTGTTCAAAAGAGGAAGAATCAAATCATGACAGCATTTCCACAGATAAATCAATACTTTCACAAACGGCATCCTCCGACTCTTCTCTGAACGTGGAGAGTTATTACAAAATGGAGAACATGACGTAAGTGGTTAAGCAGCAGTAATGACTTCTTCTGTAAGGCAGTTCCTATTTTGCCACGTACTGGTAGTTACAAGTATGTTTTAGTCATGGGTCTATCGCCGAGATATACACACCGCAAGAGGAAAACGGTGAAGGGTAACCCTTTCGCTGTCACCTACCTATTTTACCTGGAAACACATTTACCTAGATGTCTCCAAGACCTCCAAATCTATTTTGAATCATTAGAGGGCCACTTAGACCTTACCTGGCTGGAATACCTTGTAGTAGGGGCTGTAGGCCACATTCAAGCCACCGAGTTTTACAGTGATCTCGTATCTCCCAGCCCTGCGCACAGTGAAGGCCACTTTCACCACATTGGAATTAGGCTCCTGAAGAACTTCCTGGGTTACAGGAATATCAATTGCTAGCTCCACATGGCAGATGTGAACTCGCAGCCCCACAGGCCGGTGAGCAGGGAAGGGCTGCCCATTTTTATAGAATAACTGCATGGAAAATGGAAAAGTCTAGGTCAGCAAAAATATGCAGTGCACGGAAGAAGAAAAATCAAGTTGCCTTGGGGAAACAAGGGCAAGAACCCCAGCTCAGCAAGGAAAAAAGAATTAATATCCAGCTCTGTCACACAGGCTGTGCTCTCCCAAGCGAACAGTGCACAAGTGGGCATTGAACAGCCTCATTCTCTTTTGTGCTGGGTTCAAATGAGTGCCCTGAAAAGAACATGCCTCTAGGCATTTCTTCTCTGCACCATTAGTGCAGTATCAGAGTAGAAACCAAGAGAACCCACTACCAAAAGGGAAAAAGCAAAGGTGCATCCTTTCAGAGCAACGAGCAGATCTCGTCCATCCATACAGCTGAGCTCTGGAAAAGCTCTCACCAATCTGTTATAGAAAACAGTGTAGAGAAAATGCTGACCTAAGGAGCTGACCCAGTCTGTACTGATAAGAAGCATCAGCATGATAACAACATGTTAGATTAAATCCCAGGCAGCACAATGATCTGCTGTACAATTCCAGAAGGTAACATACCTTTCCCTTACAAGGGAAGAATTACACCTTGAAAACCCATGTACCTGGCATTTCAGGAGCCAGCAGTTTGTGGGCCAGATCCTGCCTGCCATCTGCAACCAGCATGCAGCCAGCCAAAGGCTACTACTATTCCTGGTTTCTAAATAAGGGAGGGTGTGGGGCCTGAAGTAGTATGTATCTTGCCTGTCAATGAGAGAAACCAGTGCACGCAAACACTACTGTTGATGAAAAAAGGGCTAAGCAAGTGGGAGACAAGCATGAAGTGGAAGGGCAATACTGCTGAGCTGCCACGAGTGAGAGTCAGTAAGTTGAAAGGAATAAAACAGGAATAGAAAAAGTCCCTTTCCACTTAGCTCTTTTTCACTGACTGTCCTGAAGCTCCAACTCCTCCCTCATCCTTAAGCAGAAGGTTTTCCTCAACTTCCCAAGAGGGATGAGTGTGGCAACCCAGCTGAACCTTTCTTCTTACTTAGATACTCTTCTGGGTGAGGAAGGTGGGGCAGAAAGGTGGGCACATGAGCCCAACAAAACCTGTTCAAACTTTCTCCACATCACTCCAAACTCTCAGTTAGGGCCCCGCACCCCTCTTATTTCCATACTTGTCCCATATTCCTTTAGACTTGGCCTTTTGGCATTCAAAGGAAACTAGAGTCCTTGGCAGGCTTTCCAGGTCAGACAGAACAACACACAATTTTGGAGGAACGAGGAGTGGTCATGAAGCTTTACAGCTCTTAGTTTGGTAAAATGCCCGCTCCCACGCTCGCAACTTCAGCTGTACAATCAAAATATAGCACCAAGTCTGTTGAAGGCAAGGCTCAGCCCACTCACTTCCCAGTAAAGGAAGCAGTAGAGAGGACAAGCCTGGTCTCCTCTGGCTCTTCAGAGGATTCTAAAGAGAGAGAGGTAAGATTTTAAGGAGTGCAAACCTCATATGTACTTCTCGTACTCATATGTATGAGTTCTACAACACATTTATAGGAGGCAGAAGATATCACAAGATAGCTTTCCTACTCCTAAGTTACAACCTGCTTGGCCCCAAAAAAAAAAAAAAAAAAAAAACTTAAAAAACCCATCTCTAATACAGACCCCTGTTCCTGCCCGCAAAACTGTATGGAAAGAGAAATACTCCCTTACATGCACTCGGAAGGCCATGCTATGGCCCACCTCATAGGGGTCCTTCCAATCCCAGGAGATTTTGCAGGACCGGGGATCCAGGTAGTTGCCTCGCACGTAGTCGTAAATAGTTCGCTCCCCTCGACGTTCCCGGTCCTCATGTTGAAGGAAGCTGACTATACGTGCGGCAAGCTCAAAGAGGAACTTAATGGTGAAGAAGAAAGCTACCACAGATACCGTGATCCCACCTGCAGCAAGGAGAGAACACAGGGTGGCTGAAGCAGCATGGCTAAGTCAGACACCAAAATCCCCTGTGCATCAGCCCAAGACACCTTTTATTAATATCGTTCTACCCAACTGCAAATTAGGTGTTTAAGGCAGAAGCTATTGTGTGAACATTTGTGGTTTGTGTTATGCTACAAGTAAGGTTAGAGAATAACAAGCCCCTTGAAACTCTGCAACTGACTGCAAACAGAGGAAATAGGTAAAGCTGGTAGAGTGTCAGGTACGGCTAGCAGACATCCCAACAGAAAGCACAGAATTCCCTTTTGGTTGCAAATTAGAACTACAGAGATTCCTTCAAGGGAAACAGTCATGTAAGCACACAATCCCTGCACATCACATTAAGGCTGGATTAAGAAGCATCATGGAGCATCAACAACCCTGCACTAGTTCTTGAAAGAAAAAGTAAGGGGATGGCTTAGGAATGAAGTCAATGGAAGGACTTTAGGAACAAGAAGAATGGTGGAGAGGCAGGTCTGCCAGGTGGAGGGCACAGTGCAGGGTGACAGTAACTCCATGTTTGTTAGGTAGACTCTGAACTAACATGAAAGCAGAGGCTTTCAAGAAACCTTTCTAAAGCCTATAGAGAGGTCAACAAATAGAGTGGCAGCCTTTCCTTCACTTACCAATAATGTAAAACATCAGGTCCCTTCGGTGAGACACAGAGCCGAGGATCACAGCTGCATCTAGAACACAAAATAGGCCAAGTCCAGTCCAATGACTCTTCCTCACACACATTGGCCTAAATCTATGATTCCTCAGAAAAATACCTATCAATCATCCATCTTCCTCTCCAAGAACATCTCTAAATCCCATTAATCCGTAAGAATGTGAAATGTGCAAACACCACAGCATGCTCCAATGAACAGTTCTCCCTCCATCACAGATTCCCATTCAGATTCAGGGATCTATAAGAAGGACAACATATTATCCTCAGAAACCAATGAGGGAGGGCTCTGGGTACTGCGAGAAGGAGCTGCTTTTTTTGCAGGATCACCAACTTCAACAACAGCGGCCAAAAGCCACTCATCCAAACGCTCAAATCTACTTCCTTCTGCAAGTCATAAAGTTAATTTCTAGTCTGCCATGAAAGCACATCACAGAGCCACCACCAAAACGGACAGAAGCTGACCCTCAACCAGCAACCTCAGAAGAAAAAGCTGTGGAATAGAAGAGTTGCAGACAAGACCATCCCCATTTGTTCAGAACAAACAAAATCCTTCTAGGGCAAAGCTGAATCCATTTTTCATCCTGTAACTCTACTACAGAAAGTATGATGCAACTGGAAAACAGTCCAACTGTGTTTTCCTTGTCAATTCTGCAAAGTGGAGCCTCTCCACTGAAACTCTTGCTGATCAACGCACAAGCTAAAACCTTGGCTTTGCACACTATTAAGATGACAGCAACTTTTAGAGACACCAATCTAGAATCGAGTTCTCACTGAGGGGACTGCTAAACAAACATGTAGTAAAAAGACCACACCCAGAAGAACAACATGCTGTTTGGTTGATGAGACACAGCTGACAGATGGAACAAGAGCAGCAGCAAGGAACGTGTGTGACAACTAGACAAACGATTTGGCATACACTAATGCACACAATATAGCTCGCCATGTCACCGTTCAGTTAGTGAGAAGCTACATTGTGCATTCAAGCTGCTTTTGCCTTTTGTGGGTTTTTTTAAACAAACACAAAAGGGGAATTATTCATCAGTCATCTCAACAGCAGCAGCAATGGACACCAGCATGCGGAAAGCTTAAATGAGGTATTTCCCCCCAACAATAGCCATGACGTTGCAGCCCAGCAAATCTCCTTTGCTGGCCTCCAGATATCCCATCCCTCCAACCAAAGAGCAATCACATACCTTTACACAAGTGCCCATGTTCTACAAGCCAAAAGGTGGGTACGCGTTCTTCAGCATCCTTCCTCTTTGCGCCCAACACTGGGGCAGATGTCAGCAAGAAGAAGCCATAGAGAAGATTATCACAGAAAGAGAAACTCCTGAAACTTGCAGCACAGAATCATTGCTGAAAGGTGAGGACTTGAACACAGCAGTGTTCTCCTCTTTGTGGAAAAGGCTTGTCCTGCAACGCTGCTCCCTGTAGCCTGTTGTTTGTTAGGTTCCTTGGAAAAGAAGAAAAAGAGAAGAGAAAAAAGTTAGATCTTTCCATTGTTGTGGACAAATCTAGCAAGTAGAAATATGTGAGAGGTGTAAAATGCAAGAGTATCACTACATGTCAAATCCAGGTACCATTTCAAGTCTTCACACCTCAAAAATGGCCATGTACTATTCTCAAACTGATTTTGTCCAGATCTAGAGGACTATTTATAGTCAAACATAAAAAAAAAAAAAAAAACCTTTTAAAGCTCTTGAACCTCAAAGCAAACCAGATTTTTTTTTCTTGCTGTTTTAGATATTCAGGAAATCAGTATCCTCACAAAGAATTTGAATTTCAGCAGCACTATGTACTAAATTACAGTTTTTCTGTCAGGACTGAGATAAAAAACACCACAAAAATCTAACAACAAGGATTGATGCAACCCACAAAAGCCAGGACAAATGCCAGAAGAAAAGCCACAGAGCCTACTCAGTTGGTACCCACTCATTCAGAACACAGATTATATAAAGGAGTGAGAATAAAATGAACAGACCCAGGCTTACCACAGCAGCTGTCTGTAAAGACAAGTCACCTCCTCTGGGGATGTAAGCGATACGCTCCTCCTGCCTGCAATCCCACCACCTCAGCTGCCGCTTCCTCCTTACTCCCCACTCTCTACCTTCCTCTTCAGATGCCTCTTACTTCCCTCCATCCCAATAATCATGAAGACCTGGCTGCCTTTGCACACTACCACTGAGCTTTCTAATGCACATGAAAAGCGACAGGTAAGTCTGTGCAGAGCTCCGACTCCGCTGCAGAACCAGGCCCAGACTCTCACTGTCTTTTCCTCCTCCACATCTCAAGGAAAATCCCACCCACTCAGCTATTTTCTTCTGCTTGAGCGAACAGTATTGCAGTCACCAAGGCAAAAGTTCTATCCTCCTCTTGGATGAACCTTCAGGTTTCTAAACTCATATCCCTGTGCATTAAGAATCACAGACCTTGCCATTTCCTTGATATTTTAGCTCTTTCACAGTGAATATCCAAGATGTGCTACAAATGCCTGGTTTAAACTCTGTTCCAGCTTGGCCTGGCTGTGAAAGATCTGTGTGCCTCCTCCCTATACAGCTGAGAAATTTCACAGAAACTTATCAATGTTTGGGAATCTATAAGATCTCCCTCCAGCATATTACAGAACCAGCCTCTTCATATTACCAAAAAGACCCAACCATCAACACAAAACTGGCACTGTGGGTTCATCCACCCAACCTATTTCTGCCTCAGTTACAGAATGATGTGGGGTTGGAAAGGATCTCTGGAGATCATCTAGTCCAACCCCATCTGCCAAAGCAGGTCCACCTAGAGCAGGTTGTCCATAACTCTTTGCCTTCTGTAAAGCATACCACAAGTCACACAGCTTCTCTCTCAAAAGCACTAAAAGAGAAAGACTCATCATTTCAACTACAAGGGTTTTGAAGTCAATTGAAGCCTGAGTTTCTTGACCAGCACTGCAGAGGTTGCTGGACAAGGGGAATTAGTTAATTCTCTCAGTCAGCACAGCAATTTCTCATTTTATTATATCCACATGAAGCGTTAAACAAGACATCAAGTCAGGTGGCCACCAGAGATGAAGTAGCCATCATACAATCAGCTTCCCTCTAGCACACCCACTGCCAGTAGCTTTAAGGATGCTCTTGCAGCTGGGACATTGGGGTAAAGAACCCGGTTGCAAGTAGCTGGTATCCAAGATATGTTGCCACTCACCTACCGGAATGCAGATCTAAATTAAAATAGTGTCTGTGCTAAGAGCTGCCAGCGAACAATCTGGGAAATTAATTCTGAAAATCAGCAATATAAGGTGCCATCACAGCTAGGCTGGAAAAAAATGCTGAATTGTCCGACAGGTCTTAGTGATCTTGATCCAAGGACAGAGCAAGCAACAGTCTCCTGCCATCTGCAGGGAAAATGGGGATTTGGAAAACTTCACCTCGGTTTGATTCAAGGAGAAATACCGGCATAATCAGCATGGAATCATAAAATAGACTATGAGTGCCATGTTCTCTCAAGTCAGCAAGGAAAGAAAGGCCAGTATTGGGAAGTATTGTGGAGTCAGAACAACATGGTGCAAAGCTCCAAAAGGAAGTACAAGTGCAGTGGCAGATACAAAATGAACTATATCACAGCAATGGCATGTTCATGCAGCTACAGTTACAAAGCCAGTTGGGGGCATACTATACACACCCAATTTACTGAGGTCCTCGAAAATCCGTTGTGCCTTTTGGTTTTCTTCAGTGCACTGGTAAATTTAACTTCCTTTCTTCTCTCCCTTGACAAGTTCCAACATTTAGAAAAAAGATGGGTTTAAAACCTTTCTGCAGGCTGACACTACCTCACCCAACCATGATGACAGAACCTTTCATCGCTGAGCAGAACATGTCCACCACCAATGGCGCACGCATCTCATGGCATGCACAAGACGCACATTCTTTGTATTTTCTCGCATTAATTAAAGCATGTACAATCAACCAACAGGAATCTAACTTTAAAATACACCCACAGAAGACTGAAGAGTCAGTGCAAAAGGCACTGATCAGGCTCCAGTATCACCAGTTAAGGACAAAAGCCACATCAATGGCCAGCGTCCATACAAAACAGTCATTCTCCCATCAGGTGCTGGAATTTGTCATATGCATTTACACACAAGCCAAATAAAATAGTGACATCAGGAAGAAAAACACATGGGAGATCTTTGCCAGCTGCTTACATCCAAGGACTTTTCATCGCAACTGAACCATCACCAGGGCTGTGAGCTCCTCCTCTGCTCCTCAAACACAGCAAGCCAGTCAGATGGTAGCTTCCAGGCAGGTCTCTTCTTGACCCCAGATATGGTCCCAAGCCAGAATAACATTCAGCCACTTATGGCCGTACACTCCTGCGGGAGAGCAGATTGCCCCCTTTCTCCTTGATTATTTCCTTCACCCAAACCACTCAGGTCACCTAAGCAGCACCAGGAGAAATCCATCAACTCCATTTTGTCAAACAGCAATTAATCTTTGTGCGATCACTCAGGCGAAAAGCTCAGCCATGGTTTCCGTGGTGAACCCACTCCTCCTTTCAGTCTAATTTTCTTCCTCATTGTTGGGGCCTCAGTCATGGTTATACTAAGACCAGCACTTCAGGAAGAAGCTCCTGCATAGTACCTCACTGGCTGCATAGCTGCTTTGGCTGACCAGCACACCAGATAAAACCGGTTACATTTGGAAGATACCAACAGCTACAGGTTCTCACTAATCCCAGAAGCTTGCACAAGAAAGATAACACAAGAGAGAGAACTCTGCCCTGCAAAGGGCACTAGAAACCAAGCACCAGGGACTAGCTCAAGAGCTTGGGAGAATTTTTTTTGTGCAGAACAGGTATTTTGGGGTTGGACTACACCATTACGGCTGCAGAAGTTGTTATGCTCGTTGGCCAGGACTTCGGGTCACAACTGTTGTCGAGATAACGACAATCCACTGCTTCTAAATGAAGAAGCTCACGAGCTGTAGCGCAACACCACCTAGCACCACCTTAACTCTTCAAAACACGCCAGCAAGGCTGGCAAAGGGAGCAAAAAACCTCCGGAGCCCCTCCCCTCGCCCCCCAGCTCCACAAAACCCCTACCGAGGGCGGACGGGGCTGCTGCCGTTCCCCCTCCAGCCCGTACCGTCGGTGGCCACCGAACTCCGCGGCCTTCCCGCAGGCGCCAACCCCCGCCCCATCCACCCGACGTGAAGCCAAGACACCACCGACCGCAAAAGGGAGAATCGGTTGCCGCCGCGCCCCTCTCTCACCGCGAGCCCCGGCCCTGCCGCCAGCCCGGAGCCGCCCGTGCTGG